>JAAAPX010000041.1:0-206550 GCA_012656285.1 Aspergillus fumigatiaffinis | reverse complement strand
GCGTAGGCGTGCCAGAGGAGGGAGGCGATGTTGGAGAAATTGCTGGGTTTAACTGTTAGAAATCCAGGGTCTTGTGTGCTTGGTTGGGGTTGGTAGGACTAGGGTGATTACCTGACCTGGAGTCGTGTTAGCGAGTTTGGTAAGGGTATGGGGGCCCGAGAGGGGAACTTACCCAATTGCGCTGGCCTGTTACTAGTCCTTTGGCTTGTTCGAGGACTTGTGCGTATACCTCTGCCTTGGTGGGCTCTTGGGAGGTCGAGAAGTAGGAGGAGTCGGCGTGAGGCTGGATTGTGGTTGTGGATTGGTCAGCGCATTCCTGAATGGGTGGTTGGTAGGATATCGAGCGGTAGAGCTTTGACGCACCATGATGAAAGATGTAGAGGTTGAACTGGTTTATATGTACAAAACGCGAATTGTGTAGGTGTAGTGCTGACCTGAGAGAATTGGAGAAGTGGTCTCGGAGAGAAAAAGATAGCTGGTGTGGGGTTGTTGCTGCTTATCGATAAGACCTTCGTTGACGGAATCGACGGGAAGATTAGCGCCAAAGGGACGGCCAACTACAAGGGTTGGCCAGCACGTCTCAGCATACTAACAGTATAGGTGGGAAAGGGGAAGGAAAACTACTACGACAAGGAATTAAGGTCTTCTAGCTCATGAAGCTGAGCCTGAATACTCAATCTGTGTCTTTGGCATCTTATTACTAGGCTGGCAACAACTCTCGCCTGAGGAATATGCATGAGCTTTCATCATAGGTCGAAATCGCAAAGAACTCAACCGCAGAGGTGAGATATTGGAGATTTACAAGCAGAGGCAGACCAATCATTGAGACAGTGGGGAGGCTCCTCCCAGCCTGACTACATATCTCTTTTGTTTTCTGTTCTGTCCTGTTCTTCACTCTGGTTATTTCTTGTTCATATATCTGTTGTATTTTCAAACTCTCCGACTCATGTTGTCTAAAAATGGCACGATATCATACAGACCTTTCCCCATAGAGGAATTGCTTTATCTTGGAAAGCCCTTCTTCGTCACCTTGGACAGTCTCCATTTGCTCCTTTTCCACCCATCCTCGCGTGTATCCACCACCAAAATCGATAATCCAGGCATCCTCGTTGATATCGATCAAGATGTTTGCTGGCTTCGCATCCCCCCAAATAATATCAGCTTTATGCAAACAATCCAACGTCGTTGTCACTTGCATATCCCACTTTCTCCGGAGTGTCAACGGAGTTTCAGGGCCCAGTGAAGATTCCAAACTTCTGTTTCTGCAGTCTACCCAAGATAATAAAAGCCCAATGACATAGGATCCTTGATCATCCTGAACCACGCCAATCAATCGAGGAACTCGAACCTTATCACTCAGGCCTGAGATCTCTATTTGCTTGTATGTAGCCAGTTCACGGATGGCGGCCCTCCTATCATTGTAATCAAGCGGTTTGAAAAGGCACGTGGCACCGCCAGCGAGTACCTTTCTTGGAAGTTTAGAACAAGCTTCACTGTGATTGGAGACGCAAATTTCTATCTCTGCTGGGGTGAGCTTGGGCCATTTCGGGTACAAGGTCAAGTCACAAATGGCCACGCCGTTTGCCCGCGGTTGCCTCGGAACTTCAAAATCGAAGCAAGGCTCCAGTCGCTCATTGACCACATAGAATATGTAACGACACGTTTCTGGGAAGAGGTAATCTTGAAGCGTGAAAACATGTCGTTGATTTGACAATGTGGTTTGAGTCTGGGAGAAGACCGGAAGAAAAGGACGTAAGGCGCAATTCATTAGGTCTTCCTCGGCCGAATCAGCACGATCGCAGTCATCGTCAACACGCACAGATTCCATGAGGCGGGTGTAGGTTTCCAACGATGATGGAAATTGACTGAAGCTCGCTGGCGATAATCGTATCTGAAAGCATTTGCCATTGCACACAACCGTAATTCGCGCCGACTCGTTATTTCGGCTGAAAAAAAAAATCCCTGGGAAGCCAAAGCGGATGCTGGACTATCATTTTTACAAAGATGAACTCTTCAAATGACAAGGCTATGAGGTCCCAAGTAGAGAATATTTGAATCAAGGGAGGACGAATATGGCCTTATACGAAGGCAGTAACTGTTGGCGGCTAACCATCAACGCCCGATCCAGAGACTGACCAATGACACCGCGATTGGATCATATCTCTAATTCGTGGAGTTCAGGAGGCCGTGGTGTCACCGGCTGCCGTCTTAATATTTCGTCCCATTCATCTTCTGAGAGTATAGACGACCAGGCGAAGAACATCTCGTGCGAGTTCCTTTTCCCTGGGAATCCCAGAGCGTCCAGTCTGACACAATCCCAAAAAGCAAGGCCATATGGGCGAAAAGCCGAGTAACGTACACACCTGAGAGGCGATCCATTGTGGCTACTGCATTGCCATAAACACTGTGTGCCTCGGGAGGATCGGCCAAGGTACATATCAAGTTCTGCCTTGTCCCATTGCTCATCCGTCATTGATGTATAACGACTGCAACAGTGGCTGAATTCCTCAGGAAATGAACCGGAGAGCAGCCAGGAGTATAACGTTCCACGCCCGCCTGCCTGTTCATCTAGCCATTCAAGAAGAGTTGTTATCTGCTCCACCTGGCCGTCGTTGTACTTCCATAATATTGTCTTCCAGAACCCTTCCACGTTGTCATCCAGCAACGTCTGTACTGGCTGCTCGTCTAACGTTATAACTGAACATTCCGCGTGTGTATTCCGAAGTTCATAGAAAAGAACAATACAGAGTAAACCATGAAGTAAGCGTTGCTCCTCAAACCACGTTGCTGGTCCGATATCAAGGGGAACATAAGGGATTCCCTTAGGGCGTCGGCTCCGGTCAACTACACTCCTCGTATTGATATACATAGTCTTCTTGGGCAAATGCTCCACCGGCAACTTCAAGCACCTAGCAATCATTGAATGAAAGCATGCATGCGCGATGCGTCGCAAGCGGGTCATCAAGGCAAGGAGCTGACAAAGAATGGCCGACGGCGTTGACCTAGATAGTGTCTCCTCCATTGGAAGCTCTCTCTGGGGGAATCGCTCTCTAACATATCGTAGGGTGCTTAGAATATCTGTATATGACCGCTCCAGTGGTTCTTCAGCTTTGTCATTCCCCTGCCGAGACTGTGAATCCGAGGCTCGGGTCCAGACAAGAACCAAGAGCCTGACTGCATGCTGGACATGTGGCAGCAGGCCCCTTTCGCGAGCTGGATTTCCGATAATCGCGTCCACTGTCGCGGCGAATAGGTCATTATTCGCGTGGAGGAATGCCGCGACAGCCGGAGATGCATTGTGCAATCTATACAGCAAGGGCAAATCTGCGAGATTCGAAAGAATATTTTGTAGGACGAACCAAGGGAGTCGGGCGAATGGATCCATCCCTTTCCCAGTTCTTTCCCGAGTAGTATATAGTATGATTTGCAAATTATCGACCAAACTGTCCCCCTCTAAGGAAGCGGAGTTAGTGGGAGAAAATATGGATTGATAATTGCAGTAATAGTTCTGACTTTAACTTGAGAAAGGCAGGTTGGAAAGCCGAGAACGCTTCTTTTAAGGAGACTCATCTAAATTAGCTTCCCGGATAAGTGTCGGTCCCCTTTCCTAATTGGGGAGCGCCTGACAGTGTACATGAGAGCAATTCACGTTGCCAACCCGCTAGCGGCTGTACCACGCTGAACTGTTCTCAATCCAAGACGCGCTATGTAAACTGGATGCGATTGGGCCTGTTACACTCTCGGCATCCTCTGTCGACAACCAGTGTCCGGTTCTGTGGGTTCTTATCTATATACAGGATATATACAAGTCCGCGTCACGATTACTTCTTCTCTACCTCTGCCTCCGATCGAACCACCTCCTCTCGTCCATGCAACACGCTCATGCCTCCCGGTCCAGTGAAGTGTTTCTGACCGGTAGTGAACCAGGTAACAAGACTGATCAGCGCAACCACACCAATGGCGGCTGAAGTATAGTTCATGGAGTCCTTGTCAACGGGGTAATGGGTCGGGAAATTGAATGTGATGGATGCGAAGAGCATGAACAGAAGCCCCAGGGCATTGAGGGTGATCGAGATCCACGGCGGCAGAGAAAAAGGTCCCTTCATTTCTTTCTGGTGGCCAGTGAAGTAGCCGAGGAGACGGCTAAAGAGGGCCGTTGCGTATGATAAATCTAAAGAAGATTAACAGGGGTTTCTGAGACTAGGGCAGGGTATAGTGCGACATACAGAATCCCTCGGTTGCAATCGCAATGACAGTTTCGAATCCAGTCGTGGTGCCAAAATCAATAGCATCCAGAGCGAGTTGTACGGCCAGTGTCAGCAGCACAGCGTTGACGGGCACTTGGCGCTTGCTCTCAACTTTGGCAAAGACCTTGGAGAAGGGCAGGCCGTGGTCGCGGGCGAATGCGTAGACAGAGCGTGAGCCCTCAGCGAGGAGATTGTTCCCCGCGACAATGACAATGACGGCGATCATGCTAGACAGAAAGCACGTACCGACTTTACTGCCGGTGGAATCGTAGAAGATCTGAATGACGGGTACGCCGGTTGATGTGCTGGCTGTTTCGTTGATGTCGCCGATGCAGAAGCAGAGGGTGAGGAGAAATGCGAAGCCGGTGACTGCGCCGAGTACGACGGAGAGAATTATGGCTTTGGGGGCTTCTTTTGAGGCGGACTTCATCTCCTCGGTCATGTGTGCGGGTGCATCGTAGCAGCACATCCCGAAGCAGGACTGGAGGATCCCGACGATAGCGGCCATCGCTGGCCCCCAGCCGGTGAAATTCTGAAACTCGGAGAAAACGAACGCTGGGGCTTGTTTGTGGTCGTTTGTGGCGAGGAGGACGATCATGGTGATGATGAAGGAGCCCACGTTCCAGATCAGGATGAAGCGTGATATGCGGTTGAGTAGGTGAGGACCCCATATATTGATGGCGGCCGCTATGAAAGCAACGAGGTAGGCAACAAGAACAGTCTGCCATCGTTCGATGGTGTACTCAGGAAAGACGAGATTAGCCATTCCAAGGACAAAGTTGGCCGCGATGTAATTGTTCGTGGCACCCATTGCAAGAACTCCTGCTTCAAATAAGTATTCGGCAAAGTACCTAATGATCGAGAATCTACCGACATACCTATAAGCATGAACCATCCACTTATGTATGACAGCCCGCGTGCAATCTTTGGGGGAGCCAGAGCAGCCACCCACGAGTACTGTCCCCCTGCGACAGGGTACATGGAACACATCTCGGCCATGGGAATCGCAACTGCAAGTGTAAGAAGACTGACGCCGATGAAACTGAATACCATGACCGGAGGGCCGCCAGACGTGACTCCTACAATAAACACGCCGCTCAAGGCAGTCCATCTAATAAGTCAGCATGCATTTCCACCATGAGCAGAGGAAGGAGGAAGGCGTACGATGTAACGATGCTGAAGCTGAAACCGATCATACCCAACAGGCCGAAGGTCCGCTTGAGCTCTGCTCTACGTTAGTATAGTCCATCCATTTTAGACAGTGCTTGCACCTTGTTCATAGCCAAAATCCTCAAGGCGTACATCCTCTCCGGCTGTCGGCTGAAAGACTTGCTTGTTAACCTCCTCAATGACCGCCATGGTGACAGTAGGCACAGAGTACCTCTCTCTTGGAAGATTTCAGAGGTTGGTTCGAGATGAAATGACCCTGCCGAAGTCAAGGGGCTTTTAAACTTCGACTCCCCCTCCCAAAAGCCTCCATGAGCTTGCATCTTCCCTTGACACAGGAGTCACCACTTCGAACTAGAACAACAGACGGAGAAGCCATAGGGTTGAAGGTAGAGAAAGAAGGCTTGATAAGGATAAGATAGATAGTCGACCAAGGTTTCCCAATCGAGAAGGTCTCCGCGATGACGGGTGGGTCGAATTGAAGATTAAAGTCGAATGATCGTGAGGGGAATGCAGAGAAGCCGAATCAGCTAAGAGAGATGTTACATAGTCTAATAATGGGCCCGGCATATCTGAGAAAGTGCGGAGATATCGTGGAGTGTCATTGCATTTGTCAAGAAGAACCTGTGGTTTTCGCTCTGATAACGCGGTTCCTCTGCTCCACCCTCACCTCATCCAACTTCCCAGGTGACGAACCGGAAGGAATATCGTTAATGGCCAGCCATTCTCAATATGATCCATTCTTACAATTGGACATCTGATCCGATCTCACCGAAGCCATCATTACGCTGAAAAAGTATTCGTTTCTCGGGGATGGGGATCAATCAGGATTCAGGACGACTAACACAATTGATCAGGTAGGCAACTGGGACGAAGATCGAGATAAGTAGATGGAGATTGTACTGTGGAGAAGAGAAGTTGCTAGCCATTCTTGAATCTTTTATCAGACAGAACTCAGGCTGAGACTCACCCAGTCAGCATTGCTTTGCTCCTGTCGTCATCGCCTACCTTACTTTTGTTCATCTGGCATACCATGTTGCCTGCACATTTTATTCATCACTAGCAATATAAACAGAAGTTACACAACATTAGGGGCTCGCAGATAATCTTGCTCCCGAGTAGCCTTGCCTGCATAGCCCCAGCGACAATGATTCTGAAATAGCATTGCACGGTGCTGAAGACTTATATAGATACTCATGGCCGCCAGTCTTGCTTGCCAGTTGACGTGAGCCTGGAATACGGCTGGCTCAGTAGGGTGATCCAGAATCTCATCCCAAGTCTTGATTCCGACACGGTCAAATGCAGGCATTGATGCTACCCTGCTTGACTCGCATTCACGGCATTCCGGGTATCCGCACCAAAAAGCCACTTTCGAGGGTCTTGAACATATTGATATCAGCAACCCAATTCCCCAAGTCAAACACGGATATCACTGCCTCTGCAAGGGATATCTCTCTGAGCCGGGAGCCATGTTGACGAACGTCCACCACAATTACAAACCGGTGAAGCGGACGTGGGGAATCGCTCTTTAAGGCGTCCCTTAAGGCGTCCTCAAGCATGCCGTAGAGCACATTGTGATTCACGAGATTCCAATGCTCAGAATCAGCGTTATGCACCTCCGAACTTGCTGGCGGAATCATGTCTGATACCGGGCCGGTTAACATTCCCGATGACTCTCCAAATAGCGTAAGGCAAGTACTCAGTCCTGCAGGTCCCAGAATCGCCGCGGCAACGTAGAGAAGGTCTCCTGGAGAAATTTCAAAGAGACGCCGAAGGTCTCTAGGTTGATATCAAGCCAACCGGACTCTAGCATGCGGAGAGCAGTAAATGCTTGCCTGAGTGATAAATGTGACCCCAAGTTCGTGGTATTCAGCTGGTGGCTCAAGTTTGACTGGCAGAAGTCAAGGTTTAAATTGGCAAGAGCTATAAGCTATTGTAGTCTTCTTGCGTTGCGTTTGCTAATGATACCTGAAGCGTCCCGAGCGTGCTCATATTGCGGTTGTGGCATGAATGATCAAACCAAAGTCGATCCACACATCTGGATCTGAGTGCTGTGTTCCATGCTCTACCTGTGTGAGACTTCTTGCTGAGCGCTCACATGTCATCCAGGCTTCAGCGCGTGATGAGGGACTGGCAAGGCTGTGATGGCTTACCAGCTGATTAGCCTGACGGCAATAAGACAGAAATGTACACTAAAGTGCCCTATACGTTATCACATTGCTGAATAACCTTCATGATAAGTACAACAATTGCAGTTGCAATGAGTTCATTACCCCTACGCAGGGATTGACTGCAGCAGTTGCACTATTAGACAGTGTACTATTGGCCCTGAGACTTCTTCTCTAGCTCAAGCTCCCATAACTCCCCTACCAACGTCATCCCAAACCCTTCATGCTCCTCCTCCTTCACCAACTGAAATCCTTCTGCTTTGTATAGCCTCCTCGCCGAAGCCAAGATACTCTGCGTCCAGAGCACCATCCGCTTATATCCAACCTCTCTCGCAAACTCGATACACTGCTTGATCAAGGACCTTCCGACTCCCATTCCCCGCGCGCTCGGCTCAACCAGAAGTAAGCGCAGTCTGGCGGTATCGGGCGAGTCGACGTCCTTGACAAGCATCATGCAGCCCACTGGCTCATTAACGGTCTTGTCAGTGCGCTCTGCGATCCAACAGCGCTCCGAGGTAGGATCATGGCTTTGCTGAAAGTCTGATGCGATCTTGGTGACTAGGGCGATGAACTTGTCGTTGAAGTTGTATTCGTCTGCGTAGAGGGTGCCGTGGCGGGAGATGATCCATTCTATGTCTGCAGGTTTGTTTGTACGGATTGTAATCGGATTTGCTGGCCGAGATGCTGTTTCAGCCATTTGCAAGAAGATGGCGTTGGTCAAGTTATGCGAGGTGTTGGTGAAGGTAAAATAGTCCAGGAATAAGTAGCTCGAGGGATCTGGATGGGACACAACATGCAAGGCCCAGATGGATGGATTCTAAGCAGTCAAAAGTGTCTACTTGAAGAGTATAATTCTCTTTCATTTCCTCTGATGTGAGCTCTATATCTGACAGTTTTGTTGACTGTGTGGCTTGTAATTGGTGGGGTATCGATGCCATCGACAGGGCGTGGGCATGGGCCTTGGTTGACGAAAGCGTATCTACAACACACCCAAAACAGGGTCTTAAATTGTCGGAATTTTGTCAGGTCACATCTTCATCATTCCATTGAAATACATGTTGTTGTTAATAGATGCGACATATCGGCTACCTTCTTCGCGCCAAAATCAACGCACTCCCCCATTCAACATCCACCTCCACATCCTTCCAATCATCTCGCTGAAAAGACGGCTCAGTCTCTCGAATCTTGTCCATCATCTCATCAATAACATCACCACGCTGATCGGTATTCCCAGGAGCCCTCCTCGTCCTATCTGGCCATTTCCTCTGCCATGCGTGAAACGAGCTCCATGTTCTCACATATTCCTCCATGGACCCCAAAGTCATTCTTGCATGCATGAACCGCGTCCCTCCTTCTGCTCCAGGTTCATACTCATCACGAGAGACATCTTCCCAGTCCTCGACTGGCGGCTGGACAGCTCGCAGTTTCTGTTGCACTATACTCCGACCAGGCTGTTGCCAGTAACTTCCCAACAGCCAAGGATCTTGCCCATATGCATATTCATTAACGATACTGGTTGCCCTGGGGTAGGACACCAGCACATGGTCCTTGTAGCCCCAGAAAGCCAGCGTGCCTCCGGGTCGGACAATTCTTCTCATCTCCGGCCACAGCTTGGCATAGTCGAACCAGTGCGCGCTCTGCGCAGCGGTCACTAGGTCTACTTGCGCAGCTGCAGCAAAAGGACACTCTTCCGCTCTTTCATGATGGAAAGTTATGTTAGGAAAACCTGTGGACAACTGGCGTGCCTGTTGGATCATCCCTGCGGATGGATCGCTGGCAAGGACCCGCTCGAAATGTGGACTGAGCTCGCGAGCGACTAGACCATGGCCTGTTCCCAAGTCAAGGGCTGTCCTTGATGGGCCTCTATGATATGCAAGCACGGCGGTGTAGAGCTGCTTTGAGTAAGTCGGGCGGAAAGCCGCATATAATTGGTGAGAAAAGGTATTACTCCTGTTGATCGTCAGGAGAGTCTCCAACTAACACGGACTCGGAGGACGTACGCAAATGAGGCCATACTGATTGATGACTTGCTGCTATTGATGACTATTTCTTGCACTGGAACCCGGCACTCTCCAGTAACGAGTTCGACAATTATGCCCAAGTGTCTCTATCATGATATTTCATGATGCCCAGCTTGTAACTATTAGATTCTCATCCTCCTGACAACAGCAATGTAGTTCAGCCGATAAGCGGCATTTTGCAAATCGCCCCGTTTCCGATGTTCGGTTCTTCGCCGAGTCATATCAAACAACTCAGAACATGGTTCAAACCGAGGTCGCGAGTAATAGCAACATTGGCTAGTACTATGCACTGCACACTTTGATTGGGGGCCAAGTTAGCTGAAAGGATAAATGGCAGGAATACGGCACGAAGGCGTCAAGTAATTCATCACGTGACTACCCACCGAATACGCAATACGATGTTCGCTTCCAAGCACGGACTATCCCCACCTTTGAACGGCTGTATAATTCGGGGACATGCCATTTTAGTTAACCATCTGAGCGAGGCTCTCGACTTGGACAGGAAATGGCGTACCATGAGCGAGCCGTGTTGCGTGTTAACACGGGTGCTCGGCATTCCATGAATGAGGACTTGCACGAACTTGACTATATATATGAGCATACAGTCAGGCATGATGGATGTATGGCTGGATCATCCATCCTTTTTCGTATTTGACAGTACTCAATATGCTCCCTCCATCATCTGAAAACTCACTTGCTGGCAAGACCTGCCTGGTCACCGGTGGAGCTGGCGGGCTGGGCAAGGCCATTGCGTCTACTTTCCTCGCGGCTGGAGCAAACGTGGTGATCTGCGATGTCAACGAGGACCGACTACAGCAGACCTCGACAGAACTGGGGGAAACCGGTCAATTGAAAGCTATCAAGGCGGACATAACCTCCGCGAGCGCCGTTCAAACTCTCTATGACGAGATCATCACGGACTTTGGGAAGCTCGACATCTTGGTCAATAATGCTGGAATCATGGACAGGTTTGATCCCGTGGGAGATCTGGACGAGGCACTGTGGGATAGAGTTATTGGCGTGAACCTTACAGCCCCATTTCTACTCAGCAAACTAGCTGTGCGGAATATGTTGGCGCAGCCTACCCCTGATGGATGTATTATCAACATCGTCTCTGTAGCCGGTAAGGCTGGCTGGGCAGCGGGTATGTTCTCCGACGACCAAAGTATTACTATTGCTAACTCGGAGTAGGCGCAGCATACACAGCGAGCAAGCACGGTCTTGTCGGGTTGACCAAGAACACGGCCGCCTTCTACGGTAACAAGGGCATCCGGTGCAACGGGCTGCTGCTGGGCGGCATGAACACTAACATCGCCGATGCCTTCCAAGCCGGCATCAACAAGGAGGGCAAAGACAAAGCCTTCGAGATCGGAGGTGCCGTCAAAGCGCGCCTGTGCGAGATCGACGATGTAGCCGACATGTGCCTGTTTCTGGCCTGCGGCAAGGGCTCGAAACTGATCAACGGCGCCCTTATTCCGGCGGACAATGGCTGGACGGGAGTTCTTGGATGATTTATCATGTGTATTCGTATTATCTACTCCTGTTCTAGTATACCTGTTCTTCCACCTCAACAATGCATATATTCCAACCCCCCGGCCTCATTCTGAATACACTCTCCCAGATTCACACTCGCAGACTGCACACTCCCATGCCGGTCGTCCAGCTGCGCATGCAACATCGGTTTCCCCTCCCCCCCTTCCAACGCAAGATGCACCTGCGACGCGCTGTCCGCGAACGACTCCCCGCCCCAGACAAACTTCCCTAAAGCACAAGCACATCTTAGCATCCGTTATCCGCTACACACAGCGGAGCCTACCAAACCAAGTCAGACTGATACCAGTAAACTTACCGTTATTATTCCCCAGACAATCATTCAGATCAATCTCGGAGAAGGAGTAGCTGCCGTCGGGCCGTTTGCAGCGACTGCTGAGAATATGTTTGTCTTTGAGGACGATGGTGTCGGATGTTGTGTGGAAGCCGCGGAGGGACATTCTGATGTTTTCACGTGTTTCTTCTCCTCTCAGATAGTTTCTGCTGACTTTGCGGTGGTGAGCGACCGAGTCGAGGGTTTATAGGGTGACGGGTTGGTTGGCCACATTCGTCATGTTGGGCGAATGTTGATATCAGGGTGGTTTGGGGGGTTCCCTGGGATGGGAGGTTCATTCCGTGGTTGTACGTAGTACTCCGTGCAGGTTAGCGTCTACATCGTATTGAAGTATTTCTCGGAAGCACTCTCTAGTCAGTACAATAAATGTAGATGGATATGGATGCTTCAGTGTACGTCTGGAGCAACTGCAAGTATATGCGGGGTTACTTCGGCACTATCTCCGAAACTCTATGATTATAGTAAGCTACTTGATCCTTGGTAGCTCAACTATCATAGAATGGGGTTACTTGAGTAAGCTAGGAACCGACAGCTGTGCATCTTGCATCCTGCAATCTGGTTAAATGGCCGATATTTACCCCGCTCACACCGCACTACCTACCCGCAATTGCAGTAGTGAGTTGTACTGCTTGCTTCATTGGTGGATTGAACGCAGGGGAATATCTGGATTCCCTGTTTCTTGCGCAAGTGAAACTGAGCAGGATGACGGCGATCTGGCCAATATCGGAAATAGGATATAAAACGAGTGCCTAAGTCCGGCCTTCCGGGGGAGCCGATCATATATTATCTATCTACAAGGCAGCTTCGTCGAGAAGCCACAGGCACAAGGCTCTAATAGTGTCAAAATGAAATACGTTCAACTTGGATCAAGCGGGCTGCGCGTTTCCCCCATTTGCGTGGGCTGCATGAGCTACGGCAGCCCCGAGAAACGCTTCGACTGGGCACTAGGCGAAGAAGACGCGCTCCCCGTGCTGGACCACGCCTACCGATCGGGGCTCAACTTCTTCGACACGGCGAATGTCTACTCGAACGGCGACTCGGAGGTGATTCTCGGCAAGGCGATCAAGAAATACAACTGGCGGCGCGAGAACATCGTCATCGCGACCAAGGTGTGGGCGCCCGTCGGTCGCGGCAAGGAGTATCCCCTCTTCTTGTCCAACGAGGAACGCGACAATGCCGGCTACGTGAACGAGTACGGGCTCAGCCGGAAGCACATCTTCGATAGTATCGAGGCGAGTCTGAAGAGGCTGGATCTGCCGTATGTTGATCTGCTGCAGATCCACCGGTTTGATCCTAACACGCCCGTGAAGGAGACGATGGAGGCGCTGCATGATGTTGTCAAGTCGGGCAAGGTGCGGTATATCGGGGCTTCGTCGATGTGGGCGCACCAGCTGCTGGAATATCAGTATACGGCGCGTATGAACGGGTGGACCGAGTTCATCTCCATGCAGAATTTTCATAACCCTATCTACCGGGAGGAGGAGCGGGAGATGTTCCCTGCGTGTGCCAAGTTCGGGATGGGTGCCATTCCGTGGAGTCCGCTTGCGATGGGCTTCTTGACCCGGCCGTGGAAAGCGTTTGAGGAAACCACACGGGGGAAATCGCTGAATGGCAAACTAATGGGCCACCCGTTCACCGAGACGGACAAGAAGATCAGTGAGAAGCTCGATGAGATTGCCAGCAAACGCGGTGTGTCGATGACCATAGTGAGTCTTGCCTGGTCGTTGTCGAAGCCGTTCATCACTGCGCCGATTGTGGGATTGAGCAAGAAGGAGAGAGTGGACGAGGCGATTCAGGCGATCGAGTTCAAGCTCACCGAGGAGGAGATCAAGAGTATTGACGATCTGTATCAACCTAAAAAGGTCATAGGCCACCACTAGTTTCCAGCTATTGCAGGCTATTTCCTCAAGCCGAATGTCTTGTTATCCTAGACCAGATGAGTTCGATCTTCCAATAACATAATGCCATATGATCATAAAGCTCATCTCTGATCACTTAGAGTATCACAATCATCCTAGAGGCCTGTCAATAATATGGCTGGCTCAAGGATCAGGATTCGCTGCGTCAGCGGCGCACATGTCAGCACCTGCAGTAGGCACCCGTTGACCTGCAGCATGCAGTAGAAATTCCACAATCCTGGAGCCTAACCTATTCCAGAGCCAGACGGCTGTCCAGATTCCAGAGCGCTCAGATAATCACTTGTAAGGTTCCTGATGCAAGGCAGGATACTCACTAATAGTGCTCAGCCGGCCATAGCAGTCACCACACCCACTAGGTCATGCGAGAACCCGTCCGGGGATCAAATCAGGATGACTGGTCGGTATGATGTGCCGGTTCTGCAGAATCCGGATCGAGATCGTGCTAAAATAGAAAGAAGGAGCTATGTGCGGCACGAGACTGTGTGGATGCGAGACGGTGCAAATGTCTTGCATTGCCCACCCTGCTTCGCACGGCTTAGCTTTGCTCGAACGGCTGCGAGGCTGTGATTGAGTTGTTGGAATCTGGGAAGAAAACCGCGGATTGGCGCGTTCAGTTGCCTGTAGACTGGAGCTAACTTATGCAGGGGAGGTTCCCAGTCATGAAGGCTGAGGGGTCGAGTCTATTGCAAATCACACCCGTTGTTCAGTAAGACATCAGGAGTACTTCAACTCAGACAGTGTAGTCGATCAGTCCTGAGTGCAACCCAATAAGCATCTCGCTGCAGGTACGGAGTAGATGGATATCTGTTAAGTTCCCTTCGCACTATTTCCTGTGTCGGATATCATTTCCCAGGACATACGGTGGCAAAGAACCATGTTGGTCATCGCTCGTCTCTCGGATACTTGGAACAGTCATCCGCTCATGGCTATTGGACCTTGTTTGAAACATGATGCACTAGATGGTGAATTAGCAGAAAAGATCCGAGGGTTCAGACTCTGAGGACGCTCAGGTGGGGGTGGATCAATGCTATGGGAGGTGGGCGAGTCGGCTGATCGCCCTGCTTGGTGGATGATTTAGATACCCTGTGGATGGTTGATGATCACAACCATAATGCGCTCGACAGGAAGGAAGACCGTCTCTGGAAAAGCAAATATCGATTCTCCGCTTCCCTGACTCGACTCAGGCAGCTAGTGTGGCCGATAAAATTGATTTGATTGGATCCTCATAGCTGCTTGTATGAACAGAGCTCTTGTCTGCCATGAGTAAAGTACGGCGGATCCAAGAACTGACTCCAGCATCAGAATGGAAACCTCGCACCGACACTAGTAGCAGTACCCAACCCTGTCTATACTCATTGTTCTTATTCATTCAGCATTATTCACTGCTCCTTGCCCACCTACCTTCAAAAAGTAGGTCGCGACTAGTACTAGTAAGAGGCGTAGCCCAGCACTGCCCGTCTGCCAGTCACCTTCGCTGTTGACCCCGGCAGATCGACCATGTCCCACTATCGGCTTTTAGGCTCCTTTTGATGGTGGGAAACGGTCTCAATCCAAGTCAAAATTCAGTAAAATCCACAGCCATCCAGCTGTCCAGCGTAATTCTCAAGTGAGTCCTCATACTCACTTATATTGTGATGCTGTTTGTGATGACTGTCTCTGCCTTGTTTTTCCCACCCCTTTTTAGCTCAGTAAGTAGGGTTCGGGGTCACCCGCTGCTTGCGCGTGTGGTTACAATGATCCTTTTATCTGCGAAACCTGGTGAATGGTGTAGACAAATCCCGATGCTCCTGAAGGCAACCGATTAGCTCTTAAGGACAGAGCTCACCCCGTCTTGTTGGCTCAGACTGTTGCTGAATCTCTTTGGCTCTCGGACAAGATTGTCAGACCTTGCCACTGCTGAGTCCTTTCTTTCTTTCCTCCTGTCCTTACAAAGACGGTGCAGTGCACTGTCTTGCTGATGCCTAGTCCAAGCCATCTTGTCGATGCGTCTGACAGTCCCAGTTGACTAATCTCCTTATTCGTCATCCTGCATCTGACCACGTACGACCTGACATATGCGTCGTCGGTGTTATGCATTAATGCTACCTTTCCTCTTCTTCCTAACAAGCCACTGACAACGGATCTTCAACACTTTTACATATCACTTTGCTTGCAAAACCGCTCGTCTTCCTGGCAGGCCGTCAGTGCTCAGTCATTTAAACCAACATTTTTCCAAGCTACAAATTTCCTGGACTGCGTCATCGCGTGGTTTTTAATTTTACTGGCTTCCTATTTTCGGTTCGTACGGCAAGCGACCTGCAAATAGCGTCCGTCGGATGCTTGCCAAAGCAGAAACCAATCAGCGTTTGGGATAAGGGGGAAATTGGACCCGCTACAGTCGCCGTTTGCCAGGATCATTTGACTCAGGCCAGCAATCATGTCGCAGGTGAGTGAGATATGTCTTCTGCACGCACTGTATCCTGCCTTGAAACACTCCTTTCTGCCTTTTTGACTCTTATCTGCCTTGGGAGAAAGCATGCATCCCCTTGTTCTTTTGCTTTTTTTGCTTTACCCCTTGCGTGGTGGACGCTGGACTGGGCAAAGAGTGGGGCAAATCCGCCAGTACCCGGGGTTCAAGGGTGGTACCATGGGCGGTAACCGTACCGTACCGTAACATACTTGCCCCGCCCGTCCACCCAATTCTTTGCTAGTTTGCGTCCTTTGTACCCGCAGCTCCTCCAATGACGCCATGTCACGACTTGTTTTGTTGTCTGGAATTTTGGATGACACTCTTTTGCTATGTGATTTTCTTTTGATCGCTTCCCCGCAAGATGATGATGGAATCACTGCACTGTTTTCCTTGTATGGGGCATCCAGCACTTCCGTCTCTCCCTACCTAAAAATCTGTCTTCTTCAGAATTGTGTCGGCTGTTGCGGCTTCTGAGAAGAAACGGGGCACCCCAGAGGAGATCATTTTCGATACCCGTTCCTGGGCCTGGTTCCATTATTTCTTCCTTGTTGTCATCTCCCGTCTCTCTCCACCCTTACCAAGTTGGGCAAGCATGCTGATGTGGGCTCATCTCTCCCGCGCCCAGGGACAGAACTATCCTCGCCTAAGAAGGAAAAGGATAAAAGCCTCAATGGCAGCCTCTCCACCATCCTCCTTCTCGGCCTCCTCGTCCTCATCCTCTTCTCTCTATCCGTCCTCTTGCAGCTCGATACACTCTCCCCCGTTACTCAGCAGTAAGTAATTGTCCGTTTGTTTCTATCCTCCGCGTCTATCTTCAAGCGCATGCCCGCGGCCACTCCATCCGACCATACAGATGCCTCTTTTACCCCTCTTCTCCACCTGTCTCCCCTCCTAGCGGATTGTCCATTGCTCTCATTGGCATCATTAGATGCGGACCGTCCGCGTTTCATCTTATCCCCTTTTAATGATTTGTTTACTTCCCCCTTTGTGTTGGCACCGTCGGCAACAATCTCCAGTTCTCCACCCTACACGTGTGGCATGTCTGGTTCACTTCTCTGATCATTCTTGCTGATCGCGTGCTCTTAGCCAATCTCTCACCCTCCTCCTGGTCACCCTCGCATCGTCCTTCAGCAGCTTCAGCCCGAGATCAACTGGAAAGCCTGATCGCCAAGCACGGTCACCCCACTCGAGTCTCATTATCGTCCTTGCGTGACCTGACGGCTACCTCTTCCACATATAATCCACCGTCGCCGCTGTCTCCTCGTTCACCTGCTTCGGAAATCTCAGAATTGTCTGATACTGTCATCCTCAGCCGTGCTACCTCGCGTCCAATTCCCATACCAAAACCGCCGAGCAGTCCTTACGATTCAGATCTGCCGGTCACCCCGTTGACGGGGCGTTTTGAGAAGGATTATTTCCCGCAGTCTGATCAGACCAAGTCTTGGAGGAACCGCGAAACTGTCTCCCGGTTGGACAGTGACCGCTATCACCGCCCTTCATACCACCGAGCATCCTCCAGAATGCGTTCCGATAGCTCCTCGTTCTATTCGCCGGCCATGTCGCCCAGCATGTCACCCTCGACCCGCTCCGCATCTCCACAGCCAACGCGCTCTCGCCCTCACAACTCGGCCAAGTCGGTGCCAGCGTTCCATCTCGGCAGCCTGCCTCGGTTCCATCCCGCTGTCTACCAGCCCTCGAACAACTCCCAGAGTTTGGCCGCACAGCCTCCGTCGCCCCGGCATTCCCGACAGCAGTCATACTGGACCTCGTCAAGCTCTCGTGACACGCTGAGACAGTACAGAGAATTGGTGGAAAGCGTCACTCTCTCCAGAGCACCCTCTCGGCCGCTCTCGCCGAGTCCCTCTGCCCCAAGATTAGACCCTTTACGCAGCCCGGGACCTGTGACTCCATTGGCTCTGGAGGAGACCGGCGGCTACTTGACGATTGGTGCAACGAGCTCAGACTTTTCATCTGGCGACTCCCAAAACTCCAGCGCTGCGCCAGATCTGATTGAGAAGCTCATTGCTCGCGAAGTCGACCGGGCTCGTCAGAAGTCGCGAAAGAGCTCCAAGAATTGGTGATCAATGCCGTTTCTTTTCCGTTGCTGCCGTCTTCCACATCCTGGCCGGTTGTCCAGGATGGAAGCTTGCATCTTTTTTATTCTTTTCCAACTTTCCCATTAACTCACATCTGTCAGATGGGCTCCCACATAAGAGCTCAATTCAACCTGCATCATTTTGCATTCATTTTATACCCCATACAGCCTTGATTTAATACTGTTCACATGTCACCTGTGGTACCCAGACCCGCTCTTCTCCTATATCTCCTATATCCTGTCCCCTATAAATTCGGCCATGGCCAGAACAGATTGTCCTGCTCAACTCAAGAGTGATGTTGAAATTGGATTCAAAAGGGACGACACTTAGAATTTCTCATGTTACCTCTGTCTTCGTATCTTCGCTTCGACTGATTGCGGGGAACTTTGCTTCTGCTCTGTATTTACATATTGCGTCCTGAAAGGACGAATTATCGCTAGATCGGTCAATTGTTAGAGATTACAGACTGCCACTTGACTTTGGTTTTGTTTTAATGACTCCACTGTCCATCGATTAAGAGCCAACTGGTCAAATCTAGGTAGTTAGTTGATACTGAATAGTTTGACGCGAGATCGGCCGACCAAGACCGCTAAGTCTTAAGGTGCTCTCCGGAGCTGGGCGATCTCTCCCCGAAATCCGCACCAACAGATTTGCGGGGCGCAAAGCATCCCCATTGAAATTTATAACCTGATCTCCCTTCCTACTTGGTCGATTATTGTTGCTCCGTTCCTGCGATGGGCAGTCGAAGTCTATCTCCATCTTTGCTCACAACGGAATCGATCGAACCCTCGACTCCATCATTCCCTTGAGCAGAGCACCGCGCTCGATGGGAGACCCGCTACACCCAATCTCCGATATCGCCGCGGATTTCGAATATTGTACCTGGCAATCATCAGTCGCATTACCACACATTAAACATTGTCAACGCGGACTGTAGACCTTGAGTATTACTCCGGGGAATCTAGAGTCGATATAGATGTCGTCAGCTGAAGCGTTGCATTCCCCGGTAGACGCAAAGGTCCCCGGCGATATGGGCAGCAGAAGTCAGAGCACACCCGCAGTGGTGCCCGGTGCGACGGTTTCGACCGAGAAGAAGAGCGACTATAAGGGGTTTGTAGCGGGGGTGTTTTCGGGGATTGCAAAGTTGAGTGGTATGTTCTTCTTCCTTTTTCCCCTTGTGTACGAGGGGTCTTTGTTGGTGATGCTTCAGAACTGAGCTGATATTTGTTTTATGGTATAGTTGGGCATCCGTATGTGACGTGACCACTCTTACTGCGTTGTTCTATGACTGATGAACATGTGCAGTTTTGATACGGTAAAAGTGCGATTACAGACGAGCAAAGAAGGGCATTTCAAGGGGCCGTTGGATTGTGTACTACAGACGGTACGGAAGGAGGGTGTGAGTGGGCTGTACAAGGGAGCCACGCCGCCGCTGGTCGGCTGGATGGTTATGGACTCTGTGTGAGTACTTTTGTTGTTGACGGATATGATGGATGATTTGGGTCTGATTCATGGGGTAGCATGCTCGGTTCCCTGACGCTGTACCGACGACTACTTCTCGAGAATGTCTTTTCGAAACCCGCTATTCGGTCTCTCACGCCGTTTGCGAGCTATCAAGCTGATCCCAAAACGCTCCCCAGCTTCGGACATGGGATAGCAGGTATATTGGCCGGTACGACTGTCAGCTTCGTAGCGGCTCCAGTGGAGCACATCAAGGCGCGGCTGCAGATTCAGTATGCGGCGGATAAGTCGAAGCGAATGTACAGCGGGCCGATCGATTGTTTGAAAAAGCTGGTAAGTCATCGAGGTGTTAAGTGTTGGAAGCGAACGTCGGCTGACTGCAGCATAGCTGCGCACTCACGGTATCACAGGGTTATACCGCGGCCTCTGCGCGACAATCCTCTTCCGATCGTTCTTCTTCTTCTGGTGGGGTTCCTACGACGTCCTGACGCGGTGGATGAAAAACAACACCGCGATGTCGGCGCCGGTAATTAATTTCTGGGCTGGGGGCATATCGGCACAGATCTTCTGGCTGACCTCGTACCCGTCCGATGTGGTCAAGCAGCGACTGATGACAGACCCGATGGGCGGAGCGTTAGGTGATGGGGAAAGGAAGTTCCGCCGGTGGAAAGATGCTGCCAGGGCGGTTTATCACGAGCGAGGGTGGAGAGGGTACTGGAGGGGTTTTGTGCCCTGTTTCTTACGAGCATTCCCGGCGAATGCGATGGCCTTGGTTGCATTTGAGGGCGTGATGCGGTCGCTGCCGTGAGCCTGTAGTCAGGTAATCAGGCCTAATGAACCATGATAGACTAGACGACCATTTGTATATAGCATATGAGATACCAAAAACCAATTGGTAATGATTATAGTGTGTCGTTTATAGCCAGATGGTCATTGCTGGCGGTACAACGGTGTGAGGTCAGCTTGAGTGCGATGCAACATTTCCGCATTCAGCATACCTCAGGACCAGAGATCTGGGCTCCGGTCCACATTTCAACGTTGAAGGCAAATATTTTTGACGCTTATTGGCTAGTTGTCGGTTTAGAGATCGACTATTCGACTGTTCGAGGGAGATTGAGCTGCGGTTCTGCAAAATCGGTCCGCGTGTTCTTTTCCGGCCACCGCGCAGTGAGTGAGGTCAGGGCGGGCAGACACAGGCCAGACCATCGCTTCATCTTCTCATCATCGCCGGCTCCCGTCCCTCGTCGACTCTTCCAGCACGATTACCTCGAAATTCAACCTATTCACAGTCAATCCCGCTATGTCGGGGCGCAGGTCGAGAATCGACTTCATTACTGGCTAAGCATTATCTCCCTGTGCCCACATCTCCGCCGGTCCAGATCTTTCGACTTGTCCTCATCAAGCTCCGACTTCCACGAACCATCTCGCAGCCCGGTCACCAACGAAACCATACCGATTCCTGCTTTCCCCTCGCTCGTTACCACCGGTCGACACGGCCGTAAATGGCCGTCGCCCGCACAATGCGACGCACGAATCCAATCACTCTCCTCCTTGCGGCCATACTGGCATTTGGATTCGTCATCTTCGTGCTCTCCCCTTCGACATCCTCTGCCTCCCCCGTTAGCGCAGGGTCCGGCTCCTCCTCTTCCTCCACCTCCCAGCAACGCCGCGAAGACGATGCCGCCGAAAACCCCCTCTCACCTCCGACGAAACCCTTCTTCAAATCCCAGCCCGTCCGCCACGATGGCCAACAGGCCCCTCCCCCGGTCGTGCAGTACGACTTGAACCAGCTCACCAGCTCCAGCACCTCCGCCACCAACAGCGAACGCATCCTGATCCTCACGCCGATGGCCCGCTTCGTGCCAGAATACTGGGACAACGTGGTGAAACTGACCTACCCGCACGAGCTCATCTCGATCGGGTTCATTATCCCCAAGAACAAAGAGGGCAACACGGCCCTAGCCGCACTAGAAGCCGCCATCGCCAAGACGCAGTCGGGCCCCATCGACAAGCGGTTCGCGAGCATCTCCATCCTCCGCCAGGACTTCGAGCCGCCCATCCAGTCGCAGGACGAGAAGGAGCGGCACAAGATGTCGAACCAGAAGGCGCGCCGCGAGTCGATGAGCCGCGCTCGCAACAGTCTGCTGTTTACGACGCTCGGACCCGCCACGGCTTGGGTTCTTTGGCTCGATGCGGATATCGTCGAGACGCCGCCGACGTTGATTCAGGACCTCACGGCGCACGATCACCCCGTTCTTGTGCCCAACTGCTATCAGCGGTACTACAACTCCGAGAAGAAGAAGATGGATGTCCGGCCGTACGACTACAACTCGTGGATCGATAGTAGTACGGCGCAGAGCATGGCGGCGGAGATGGGGCCCGATGAGATCCTCCTCGAGGGCTACGCCGAGATGCCGACCTACCGCACGCTGATGGCTTATCTGGCTGATACGGCGAACCCGAACCCGAAGAAGGTCATCGAGCTGGACGGGGTGGGCGGCACCGCGCTCATGGTCAAGGCGGAGGTGCATCGCGATGGCGCGATGTTCCCTGCCTTCCCCTTCTACCACCTGGTCGAAACGGAGGGCTTCGCGAAGATGGCGAAGCGGTTGGGGTACTCCGTCTATGGGCTGCCAGATTATTTTGTAAGTTGCGTTTTTCTCCTTTGGGATGACTCTGGGATGCTAATGACGCTTGCAGGTATACCACCAAAACGAGTGATGTGGTTGGAGACGATGTTATACTAGACCTTTCTTGCATCGACGCGGTATGCGTTACATTGAGCGCGCCTGTGCGCAACTTTTTCCCTATTTAGAATACAATTTTTCAGATCTCATGTGGTGGATGGAGTTTTGGCGCCAGCATTGTGGCATGCGGAGTCCGCACGTCCTTTACATTGGTTATCTAGATGCACGGAGCTAGATCATTTTCAAGCAATTTTATTACCTGTCGGGTATTTGTCGACCGCGTCTGTGTCCTTTCAAGTACTTTTAGTCTATCAACTGTCTCCATCAAGTATCGTCTAGTATGCTGCTCCGCGACGTCATATAGACCACACCTCAATCCCAGGAGATCCTGCATAGCGGAATGTTAGTTCAAAGTTCACAAGCCGGAATCCAGTACTCACGCAAGCATAATCCCCGCCCCGACAGCAACAGCCAGAAACTGCACAATGGTCTTCTTGATCTCAACTGTCTTATCCTTGCCCGTCTCGAGCAATTCCGGGATGACCGACACAGTCCCGACGTAGAGGAAAGTCCCCGCAGTAAAAGGCAAGAGCATATCGCCCCAGGTAAGACTCGTGCCCAGCAGCCCGGCCGATGCGTCTGTCACGCCACCAGCCGCCGTACCGTGCCCGCCTCCCAACTCTTGGACCGCGATCCCGATGAATGTACCAAGGAACGCACCGATGGCGGTGACGAACTGCGCGCCCATGGCCTTGCGCTTGGAGAAGCCGGACTGGATGAGGAGGGCGAAGTCGCCGACTTCGTGGGGGATTTCGTGGAAGAAGACGGCGACGGTTGTCGTTGCGCCGATGGTGGGGGAGGCGTAGAAGGAGGAGGACATTGCCAGGCCGTCGGTGATGTTGTGAGTGAAGTCGGCGATGAGGTTGAGGTAGCCGCCTAGTTTGACGCTGGGGTTGATTTCTTTCTCGTCTTCTGGTTCTTGCTTGGCGGCGGGGGTGGAGGCGTCGGATTTGCGCTTGCGGAGCTCGGTGTTGGCGGTGCTAGTGGTCGAGCTGGTGGTTGTGCCGTGGGAGGGGCTGTCGGTGTGTTCATGCGAGTGAGAGTGTGAGTGCGAGTGTCCTTCGCCTCCTGTTGCGATGCGCAGAGCCTTGTCCATGGCCACGAAGGTGAAGAAGCCGACCATGATCCCGAGTCCGAGGAGGAGATTCCTGTTTGGTTCGACCATGACGAAGCGCACGTGCTCGGGGGAGTCCTCGCCTAGGAAGATCTCAGGGAGAAGATGGAACAAAGTGTCACCTAAAAGTCCTCCGACGGCGAAAGCGACCATGACGGAGAGAGATGAAGGGTCAATGTTCGGTGGGCATAGTGCCAGGAGGAAGTCTGTAGCTATTAGATCTTGGCACGGTAATGGCATGGTTTCTCGAAGCGTGCATACTGGGAGGTCCGGAGATGTACACAGTTGCCAGGATTGCATTGACCGCGGGACTGCCAGGAAAGAGGATCGCAAAGACCCTCGACATCATGCTGGCGGTTGGTGGGCTGGTTGCACGCTTGTGCTCATTAAGAGCTTCCACAAGTGGACATTCCTGAGCAAGTCAGCCTCTATTCATTAATTGCTAACAATCACAAGTGCTTAGAAGCTTGAGGCGCAATTACCTGCAATTTGTCTTCGATTTCTGCTACGGAAAGGTCGCCCACTGCGATCTTGTCTCCACTGTTAACAGTCGCAGCTGCCAGTACAGCGAATAAGAGAAGACCCGCGACAAGAGCGAGGCCAGTCCTGCGCACAGGAGAGAAGAAATTGAGTGCCATCGCTGTCGTGAAATTCTGACTGCAGCAATGAGCAATTGGGCAGAGACACTGGAGGATAATACCCTGATCAAGCCAGCACGATAGATATCAGTCAGATTGTTTGTTAGAGCTCGTTATCAGTGGAGCTAATTCCGGCAAACACGCCAAGCCTCCAGATGCAAACATTAAAAAGTTTCGGAGAAATCGATAAGAATTGATTTCCGCTATGGAATTTTATCGTCCACCACTTTTTCGAATTATCGCTACAAGGGAATAAGAAGGATGGGTCGCGTACTACAGAAGAAGAAAAACCGGTCCTCAACGCCGAAACAGAAGCCCAAGAGGACTGGGCAGCTGAAGAGCGGCAAGAAGAAGATCAACGTTCTGGGAAATGCCATCATCGCTCAAAATTGGTAAGAACTACCAATTCTTAGAATCGATCAAAGAATCGCCACTGACATGAGTTTAATGCAATAGGGATCGCAAATTGACCCTGACACAAAACTACCGCCGCTTGGGACTTGTTCACAAACTCAATGCTCCGGCTGGCGGTAGCGAAAAACGGCCGACCAAAGATGGGCGCATCGAGGAGCTGCCCGAGGATCCCCTCCACATCAGGGGCAGCGCCAAAGCATCCGCAAAGCAGGCTGCCATGGGCGAGACTAGGGTGGAACGCGATCCGGAAACAGGCAAAATCATCCGAGTGATTCGTGACGAAGAGGAGATTGAAATTGGCGGCCGCAAAGTCAAACCTTCAAATCCGCTCAACGACCCACTGAACGAATTGTCTGAAGATGAGGCATCCCAGCTACCCGCTTCACAAAGAGCCAATGCCAAGAGCGCAATTGTTCAACAGCTGGAGCGTCAGGCAGACCAAGAAGGGCAGGCAGTCAGGGCGAAGAAGCCTCGGCACCAGAGCAAGCGGGAGGAGGAATGGATTATGAGGTTGATCGAGCGTCATGGAGAGAACTACAGCGCCATGGCTCGTGATAAGAAGTTGAATCCTATGCAACAGAGTGAGGGTGATTTGAAACGAAGGATTCGCAAGTGGAAGGCGAACCACTCCTCATAGTTTGTGTCTTGATGCATTCCAGGCGCATGTGGCGTTTTTGATGGGTTGTTGATATCAAAAGTTGTTGTTTAGGCTTCGGTGTCAACTGACAGGTCTGCAACTGTTATATATAGACCTATATCACATTCATGCCTTGCAGATACCATATCAATATAAAGTCAGAGTTCGATACAGAAGCCTTCCACGAGGAACCAACCCTCTCTTATGATCAATAGCTTCATTCGTATGTAGTGAAGGTCGTCTGAACACAAAACTCTGGTAAGCACACTTCTACCAGACGAATCATTGCTGACATTGTCGATGCCATATGACAGTATGAGTTGTCCTGTCGAGACGCTGGGGTATACATTCGACTGCAGAGTCACGTCTCGGTCCAGTATGCTTTTATATTCTCAGGCAGCATCTTAACGCCTTGTTCTCCAGGTATCCCTCTACCCGTACCTTACCCGATTCGGCAACCAAGGCAACACATAGGTCTCTAGCAACATCACCACTCAAGGAACTGGGACAGGTGGTGCAGGGGTCAACGCCAGTCAGTCTGGCACTGACTCTTGCGGGACTTCTGTAACCATCAATGTCTCCGGTTCGAATACGATTCTGGTGCCTGTATAGAACTCCTTTTCCAGCTATACAGGTACCGGGACTGGGACGGATCGGGCCTTGGGCATCCTACAGATGGGTGTCTATGGCCCGTTCCGTTTTGTCTCTTGATCATGTTTTCTTCTTTTTGGAATTCTGGTCCATTTCGCGTCCTGGTAGACTTCCATTATCGAATGCCTTCATGTCTCAGCGAGGTTGCCCGTCAACCCAGCTTCTGCCTGACTGCTGGTATCCCTAAGTGGCTACTATTGACTCTCTTCCATTATATCTCATGTTGTTTCTACCTAATCACTAAAAGTCGTTTAGGAGTGAATCTCCTAGACTGTGAAATAGTTCCAAGCTGAACTGTGCTATGGTCCTGTTGAAGAGTAACGGCATCTTCCGTGCTTCATTCACATTCACTGCTCAACCACGACGCGTCCAGTATCAACAAACATCGCCTCAGCGGCCTAGTTCTAGCTCAAGCTCTCTGTAAATTAGTAGTCTAGTTATCCTGGCACTTCTACTCACGTCTCATACACTTTCATCTGACAACTCACCTTCACGCATACCGATACCAGCCCAGACACCCCCCATGAAGACGTATCTAGCCATGATTCTCCTCCTATGCTCCAGTCTCCTGCTCCTTGAGCTGGCAAGCGCCCAAATCAAATAGTACTCTACGCTTTCCCACCATTTGATATCCATGAAAAGAGCTGACAACCAGCAGCGACCCCACCAGCGACACTCTCATCTGCTCCAAACCCGGAGGAAACTACTGCCCAGAAGGCTCGCTAAAGGGCTCAACAATCATAACCTGCGTGTCCACGACCATGATCGAAGTCCGATCCTGCAATACCATGTACGCAAGTCCCAGGCCCTTTCAAAAGGAAACAACTGACCAGGTATCCATATCCAGGCTCTCGAGATTCATCCCGCCACTCTACACCGGGGCTGCAGTTTGTACGTCCCCAGAGCCTAGAATTACTTCCTTGATATGAATTGACGAGAATACACAGGCCACGAATCATCCAAGCACGCAGGAGACGCCGTCTGCGCTTTCAACGGCACGGGATACTCAGTCGACGGCAAGATCTCTCATATCCCCGAGACAACCCTCTGCGGGAGCTGGGAATCGCCCCTCTTTGCCCTCGGTAGGAACTGCGATGAAGCAGGAATGCAGGTTGGCATCGACACCGTACACGTCTCTGCCTCCGAGACTTCCCGCGTGAAGAAAGGCGTCAACACCCCCCTCCCGTCTCCGGCGTCGGTTGACGGAAGAGTCTGCTCCCTTCCATATAACCCATGGAATCTGGGTGACTGTGTCGACGGTGCGGCGGTGACTGCCGTGCCGGTTCTACAGGTCGTTGTTTCGGATGGTGCGGGGCGTCAGCGTGTATCTGCATCTGCATCTCCATCTTCAGGACATGGAGTGGCGGGTGCGTCTCCGAGTAGGACCAGTTCTATTACTGCGGTGCCTTCGGCTGTGTCTGGTGCGAGTCCTGCGGCGAGTGGTTGGTCTGTGAGCTCGAGTGGTGCCACTGCGACGGGTGCTGTTAAGGTCGGGTCGGGGAGAAGTATGGTGTGCGATGGGGCTTGTTGGAGTATGTTGCTGCTTGTTTCCTTGCGCATGGTGGCTCATGTCTTGTTGATGTTTGGGTGGGTTTAGTTGTCTAGAGTCTCTCCTATGGTGTTTCAATCTATGTTTCGTGTGGTTTTACCATGGTTTTGCATTATTCCGTGATGATCACTCTTGAATTTGCAAATTACAGTGTACAGAAATGTTTGTGTTGGTTCAAGGCTTACACCTTGTGACTGCCTGAGAATGACTCATAATGGTGATTCTAGTAGACATTCTAAGAGCTTTTCTAATCCTTCTATCTATGACTGTATCTGAGAAGTACCTTTATCATTGACATAGCCATGCTTTGACACCCGTCCCTTATCTAGAACGACGTAGTAATCCGCGTCCTTGATTGCTTCCAGCCGATGCGCAATAGTGATAACCGTCGACTCTCGTAGCTCCTCCCTTATGACCTGCTGAATCTCAAGGGAGCTTTCATGGTCGATAGACGCGGTAGCCTCGTCGAGAATGACAATCGGACTGTGACGTAAAACGGCCCGCGTGAGACCGATCAGCTGCCGCTCACCCTGGCTGAGGTTGCGGCCACCGGCTTCGACGTGCGTCTGCAAGTTCCAGCCATGCCGACTGCAGACACGCTTCAGCACATCTGCACACTCCTCGTCCGAGTATTCACCGGTTGGATCGAGATTCAACCGGATGCTACCAGGGAAGAGAACGGGATCTTGAGCAACGAATGTGACGCGGGTTCGGAGCGCTTGCGTATTCACTTGGGCGATATCGATGCCGTCGACGACGATCCGGCCTGATTCAGGGCGAATGACACTGAGCAATGAGACAGCTAGCGTGGACTTGCCGCTTCCTGTTCTGCCTATGATGGCCGTCGTAGATCCCCCGGGGATTGTAAGAGAAATGTTGCGGAGTGAAGGCTCCAGGTGCGGTGCGTATCGAATGGTAACGTCATCAAATTTCATGTCCTGCCCGAACCGCGGCCAGGATGCCGGGGGTTCGATGGTTCCCGGACTCTCTTGCTCAATGTGAAGCAGTTCATCGATCCGTTCAACCGAGACAAAGTCCATTTGAAGCTGGCCATATTGTTTGCACAAAGCATGAGTGGACGTAACAAAGTTGTTAGCGGCTATCAGTACAAATGCCGCGAGACCGGGTGTGACATCGGTGTATAATGCCAGAACGGTGAGGCAAAAGGTGGACGCAGCTGACAGGGTTTCAAATCGATACATTAGCCAGCTCTGAAGCGACCAGTAGAAATGATCCATGCCCTGGAATTTGTCTACGACAGCAATGACTCTATTCTGGAAGCGTTCTTCCGCGTGGAATGCACGAACAGTCGTGAGACCATGCAGGAGCTCGCCAAAATTCGAGATCAAAGGACTAAGAGACACCATCTCAAGTCGTCGCAGGCTTTGAGATGTTGGCAGGAACTGCAGAAATGTAAAAACGAATGCCGCAGTGAGAGCAAAGGAAAATCCAAGAAATGCTGGTGTCACCGATGCTATGACCACAATCGACGAGATCCAGGTGATGGCTTGGAACGCAATAGCCTGGAACTGTTCACTAATATTACCGTCGACCACTCCGATATCCGACGTCAGTCGGTTCATCAAGCGGCCGACAGGAGTGACATCGAAGAAGCGGAATGTTGCATGGCTTACTCGAACCATGACCTCGTGAAAGAGCTTCTTGCCTGCACAGTAGACGATGACCAGCATCAGAAGTTGCGCAAACAGAAGCATGGCCGATTGGAACGTAGTTATCACGAAGAAGGCCAGCAGCCAAGGACGCACATCATCGAATGGCGCTGGCAGTTTCTCCAAGGGCTCGGTTGGGTTCCAACGGGACACCTGAGACCACCCATACGGTATAACCCATTGTCCTGCGGAATATCTGCCTTCGGGGGTAGAATGGCTGAATGCCAGGAGAATCTGGTTGTAGGCCTCACCCCACTCCTTTAGGAACCACGATTGTCCTACCGACGTCAATCGATAGATGGTCAAGATAAATACTAGTGAGATCCACCATCTGTATTTTCCAGCCCTGATGTAGTTCCAATAGACTCGGGCTTGTACGCCCCATTCCGCACGGTGCTCTTCCTCCATGAACTTTGTCGGAGCCGATGCCGCAGCCTCTCGAAGAGCGCCTTGAATCTCACTTTGGGCCTCGGCTATCTTTGCTAAAGATTGGACATCTTCATCAGTGGCCGAATCCATAGACACAGCCTGTTTACCGTGAATTGTAGCCCGGCCATCTTCAATATGGACTATTTGATCGGCGATATGACTGACCAGTGCGGTACGATGCGTAACGAGAACAACAACGCGGTCCTGCATCAGAGGACCCGTAAAGCACTTTCGAACCACGGTCTCAGCAGTGTTGTGATCAAGAGCAGAGATTGGGTCGTCAAGCAATAAAATCCTAGCGGTACTATAAAGTGCTCGCGCCAGCGCAACGCGGGCTTTTTGGCCGCCAGAAAGGCCGATACCATTCTCACCCACAAAAGAGAAGTCTCCATGCTCGAAATTCTCGAGATCAGGAAGCAAGGCACATGCATCCAGAACTCTCTGGTACCTTTGCTCATCATACGGCGAGGAGAAAAGGATGTTATCTCGGATACTCATGCTCTGGAGCCATGGTGTTTGAGCACAATAGCCCACCATCTCATTGGGGATTTCAGCGGAGCCGCCAACTCTGTCTAGCTCGCCGAGGAGCGCTTGAAGTAGAGCCGTTTTTCCGGCCCCTACCTTGCCAGAAACGACAGTCAGACCCTTGGTTATCGTCAAATTGATATCTGAGAGCACCGGGACGACTCGACCAGGCCAAGCATATGAGCAATGCTGTAGCTGAATGGAAGCAGAGTCGGCGGGGCCGGTAGCAGGTGTCTCCTTGTTCGGTTCGGCCATGAAATCCTCAATTCTTTCGACGGCGATAGATGCATTGATCAGTACTGTTATGAGACCAGGGATATCTCTAAGGCGGGTCTCTAGCATAGTAAATAGCTGCAAGGCAGGGAAGATTATATCAATGCGCAGAGGATGGCCGGCCAGAAGGGTGTAGGCATACAGAGCCACTACAGGGAACACGCCGCTAGCAAAAGTGTTCACGAAACGAATCAGGATGCTCCACAGGTTGGTGATGATACGAAGGTTCAGCTCCGACTGCCTAGCATCCATAACCTGTCGGTACCAGTGATCCTGCCAGCCATACCAACGCAGGTGACGAAGCGCTTCGACAAATTGAGAAGTGATCTGAAGTCTGGCATCTGTTGCGAGTCTCCGCACTCGCTCCCAACGGAGAAGTGTGCGAGTAATGACGGCGTTCAAAGCCTGAGCTACCAGGATTGCTAGGATTCCCAGGAAGCATGATGGCCCAAAAAGCTTCCAAACAAGCACGATTGCAATGATAAGTCCCAGAGGTTTGTCAATCAAGGAGTCGACCTCCCAAAACCGCTGGGCGACTTCATAGACATCACCACGGAGCAAATTGAAAATCTTGCCCATCGAGGCGGCCGTTTTAGCCGGCTTTCTTATGGTTTGCCGACGCCCAGAGAATATCCCACAAAGTTTCCTTCGCTTGGGAATCTCCACTTCATCGCCGGCATCTTCTTCGTCAAGCTCTCCGTCTGCGGCCCCTTCATCCTTTTCCTCTGACTGGGGGTCAAAAACGTTCTTCCTGGAGAGTGCCTTCTCATAGACCATCATGATCATCTCCCCTCTGCTCCTTTCGTAGCATCGTCTACCAAACCAAAGGTTGAGTACTTGTGACTGCGCCGCAACCACACGTAGGACGAGAGTGGCCAGCGCGTAGGTCATGGCAGGACGTTTCCCTGAGCTCATGTCCTGCATGGCTTGGAGAAGTTGCTGCAACAAGATTGGGGTCGCGAAGTCTGAGGATCAAATCAGCGAATATCTCTGTAGTATGCACGGGAATTCCAGACCGCATATCATCATCACAATTGCAATGGTGGAAACAATCACTAGATCAATCCCATTCGCACGAAGCAGACGACCAACCACTGAGCCTTTAAGTCGACGGAACTTCTCATGTAACCTGCGATGTTGAAATTCGAAGCCAAGGAACCAGACGTCGTCCTCGTCCAATTGTCTTTTCTTCCCAATGGTGATGAGCGGTGCCATCCATGAGACACTAAGGAATTGCCACAATCTCAGATTGTCTTCCGGACTGCGAAAGTCGATGGATGAGGGCTGTCCAACAGCAGCGATATCATAAATGGGAACTGAAGGCTCACGGAGAGGCATGAGCAATATAGTAACACATCCAGCCAAAGCCGCGCCAGCCGCAACATAATACGCAGGAAGTCTTGTCACCGCGTACGCGTCATGATTCATAATAAATGACAATTCCACAGCAAGCTCTGCGATGAAGAATGCAAGCATCCAAGCTGGACATGTCCTTGGACGTGTTATACAAACGAAGATAGCGGCAACTGCCTGAGGAACGAGTCAGCTCACTTTCCCCCACGATGCCGGCTACCTTACCCATGACACAAGGAGAGCTATAGTAGCCACGTCAAAGCCATTTGTAATTGCTTTTACGACTTCAGCCGCAAGCCCTACGAGTGTGATGAGGAAAAGGCTGATCACCCATCCCACCCTTTGCTTGATCTGCTCCACGGGTAAGTCTGGCCATTCCTGGGAACGTTCTGAGATGAAGGGTTTCGTCCATTCCGGACGCCATCGGTGCAGAAAATGGCTGAGCAAGTAAAGCACAGCAGCTCCTATGATGACGATGGTCGGTATCGTGGAGAAATAATGCATGGCACATCTCGACAGTCGAGCATTGGCCGAGTCCTAGCCTCATTATGTCAGAGCGGGGTGAAACAATATAACTAGAACGAGTGTTGGTGTGCAATACCCATACTGGATGGCAAGAATATAGCACGCCATAATTCTGAACGAGAGACATCAATTTAGACCTAATCCCCGAGTATTTATTGGACGGATACTCAGACAATCTTTCTCTGAATGTTGTCTAGAGCGTCTCTGCTTCGTTGGTAGGTAGCTCGGTCTAGACAGAGGCGGAAGGATAAGCCGAGATGCCTAAGGCACCATATAAGCTTTGGGTCTGAAATTTGGGAGGCTGAAAACGAGGCGACTTTAGGCATAATTTCCCCACATTTCACGCCTTACCGTCTCTTTACCCAAAAATAAATGAAACACATGGTTTTACATTTGCCAACAATGTGTTAATGAATAGATATTCCTTGAAGAAATTGCAAGCATGCATGTTTCATTTGATAGAGTGTGAAAATGAAGGTTTGCCAAGCCTCGGGTACCTAGTCACAATCAATATTCTAGAATGGTAAAATACCGCAGAGTATCAGGAATGAATGTATTTTGTAGATTAGGGATACAGTAGAGAGGTACCAGGAAGTCAAACGAAGATCAAAATGGATAGGATATCATCAGAGAACGGCTTGTAAAAATCGTCGCAGAGGTGCAAATGAGGGTAAAATATTCTCACAAGTGACTCATGCTCATTCGAGCCATTTTATGTATCAAGCCACCTGATCTAATAAACGTTTCTCCCATTCGATCAAGATCATAAAGTATTACACCAGTATCCTCATCACAGGCATCACGTTTTTCCTTGGTTCGAAGGTTTCTCTTTGTCGGTCTCGGAGGACACGCTGACTCTCTGCACGACCCGAACCCACCGTCTCCTCCGCCATTCGCCCATGCCATTGAATCCTGAATGCCCTTGCTCCTCCCAGTCTCGAGAGACCGACTTCTGCTTACCTTTCTGCGTCTTCTTCTTCTCTTGAATTGAGGCTGGCTTCGAGGTTGAGCCGTAATCTTGATACCCTAGGGCAGTTGCCACGGCGTCCTCGTCTCTGGACGCGTATTGAGAAGGTAGATCCCAGACCCAGCCTCCAATCTCTTCGTTGGCCATGCTTCCTTCTGGACCAGCTCCGGGTATCTCAAAGCCTACTCCGGTAATCATGCGCTCAACGACCCACTCACGGCAGTCAAGGTCCAACTTCCACTTCTTTGTCTTCCATGCCCAGCCTGGTGGAGGCTGAACGTCTTCGAAGAAACGACATCCCCTTGGGCGGTCTCCTGCAATTCGGGACGGTGACAGGGGGTCATATGGCACTGGACTGAAAATGAAATGGTCCCACTCTGACTCAGAATAAGGAGCTAGGGAGCGATTTTGGATCTCGAAAATCTCTACCTCACGCTCTTCAGGATATGAATCCAGAGAAATATCTGCCAATGAATCAAGCAACGATACGGCGGCGGATGGGTTCGACGGCATCGACAACCCGTACATGTCTAGAGTCTTCTTTTTCTCCGCCCGGCCAGCCTGCGGGTCGGCTTTCAGACCGCCGCTACTGTCTCCTAGCAGGTTCTGCAAGAATCCTTGTAGGCCGGGGTGATTGGATAGGACGGCTGCATTGCCACCAAGTAGTAGAATAAACCGCCACGGCAGGAGATGAGCTGACAGAAACAGTAGCGCAGCGGTGATTGTTAGCACAAGGAAAACAGTGGATGAGAGCTTTTCATTCGAAAAGTTGGTTATGGGTGCAAACAGCGAGACAGTTGCATCGTGCACATCAGAGAAATCAGCCATGACATTCTGGAGATCACGCATGTTTCTGAAAAAGTCCTTTGAAGTCTCAGACGCTGGCTTGATAGTCTTTGCAGGTGCAAGTGCCGGACCCTGGTATGAGTAATAGGGTGTGGTGCTGGAAGTAGACATTGAAGGAGGAGGTGGATGACGTGCCGCGAAGGCTGGGACCATGATGAATAGTAAGATGACAGTGATGGGAAGTACCACCAGTAGATTAGGATCCAAACATATAAAAGAATAGATAAAAAGGAAAGAGAATGTATGGGAGGATTTCCTCCAGCTTAGCAGACGTTCAACTCGGTTCTGGAAATGGAAAACAATCCCGATCCTGTCAAGGCTGTTATCAACATGCAAGTTCAACATTTCCCCATAGACATTTTATCTAACATACCTGGCATTGAAGCGACGAAAATTATTAGCCATCAAAGGAAGACTGAACGCTGGCCGCTTAACATCTGCAGTCATACGCTTGTCGCCTCCCGACACAGACTCGTTGTCTACATCTTCGGCGGGAATGACTTGCTCCAGAAGCCTTACATCGACGACGTTAGTATATTCGGCACCTCAAAAGGCTCATTTCTCATATCAGCGACAGGAGGCTACAAACTTGGCGAATAACTTGTCTTGCAAAGACTCTGACCTCCCATGCCGATGTGACCTGGTGTCATTTTTGTTGACTGAGATGACGGGGATGGGCTCGTCACGGTTGGCAATAACTTCTGCAGTACAACCGTCATCCATCATGCCCTAAGCTAGAATCTGCGTCGAGAGATAGAGTTGAAGCATGAAGGTGCATTTCTTGTGGCGGATGGCCTGAAGTGCTTGGTCTCTCCGCACAGAAGCACATGCACATCGATCGACTGTTCTGATATGAATGAGCCGAGCAGGGTCGGATTCAGTAAGGTAAAACTGGCTGGTAATTTGGGTAATGAACATGTAATTTGGGTACAGGTTGATCTGCCGTAAGGAGTAGAAAATGACAAAATCCACCCATCATGCACTAATCTCAGAGGAGCACTGTTTGCTCTATTTGCACTTGTCGTTACCCAATTAGGCATCTCTAGAGCTACAGAAAGGAGCCAGGGGGCACGCACTACCTTACTTTTGCCTACACTAAGGTAGACTACTAAGAAACTTGCGATAGTTAGTACTCTGTTAGGTTACTCCATAGTACTCCGTACTAGCAGAGGTCAACAACAGCTTGTTGTTTACCCAGTACCCATAATTATTATATTTTGTCACTCTCGACTTTTCTCCTCTGCTTCATTTTTCTAGCTGGCATTGGGTGGCATTGCTGGCTTCTTTCTGCTCACGATATTATCTGTATATTTTCGTTTCATCAGATTTGGGTGCCTTCCTCGTTCCCTTAACAATATTTCCCCTTTTTCTTCTTTCCCGTTTGCTTGGGCTCTAGTGGTCCCATTTTATTATATACGCCCGTAACTTTCTTAACGCCAAGTCCAACCGAACGACGAAGAGTTCCCCCTCTGCGCACCAACAACCCTGTGTCGACACTTCGAAAAGAAACCGAATCGATATTAATACGCTGTCAATCCTTTTATCTGGCCGCTTACTTCGGTTTGGGTTTTCGTGGTCGACCCCTGGCAGAAGAGACGTGCTCTTTTTGTTCCCCGCAATGGACCGGTAGCGACCGTTGACGGGTTGCGCGACGGTGTTGTCAAGCCTCTTCTTTGTTTTGAAGGCTGGGAAATCAGTGACGCCTCTGTGCCATTGGCAAAAGAAAACGACACTGGGCTCCTCGTTCACCTCTAACTTTTCGACGAATCGCCCTGGACGTGCCCCTATCGCTACTGGGAACACTGGGATCGAAGCCTTAGGATGCCAGAAAAGCTACCGTCGCAGCAGACTCCAGGGAGGGGGCAGCTGCGTAAAGGACAAACGGGCTCGACCAGTCCACCTCGGAATGAAGATTCAGGATCTGGAGGTAAAATATCCAAGCGATGGTTTTGTCCGGTGTGGAATCGCAAATGGCAGTGGCTAACGAATATGGCTCTAAATAGCAGAGGGTCCCGCACGAAGACGTTTGCATAAACATGCATCGACACCTTTCCTTTCGGATACTCCTCCTTCCTCAAAAACAGCAGCTGGGTCTCGCATAAGCATCATGACCAAGAGAAGACTATCGATTCGAGATCAAAAAGTGCCGCAGGGCCCACGGCCGCAAGAACCCTCGCGCAGAAGGTATGGGCTCAAAATCTCCAATTTCCCTGCGTGGTCTCTTTTAGCGTGACTAGGAAGGTTGTACTATTGATGACCCTTAACTTCTAACTTTTTGCTTTGTAGTAATGCACCAGGCTCTTTTTTCCACTCGGGACACTCTTCAATTGATTCGACAAATGAATCAACGCGGAGTACCAACTCTCGCGTCAGTCTTCGATCCACCAGCATGGGGAATCTGGCAAAGTCGGACTATAACCATACCCCTCCTGATCAGACGGACTTCCTTGCCCCTGTCAACTTTGATGATTTCCACAACAGCATCATGGCAGAGCCGAGTCTAAATCACTTTCCGATGCCGGCCACTGGGGTTTCAAATCACCCTGGAAGCCAGCTCTCAGGTCCATTTACACGGAATCCGTGGGCGGATAACAACGAATCCAGCTTCGCCAGTCGGTCAAGAAGTAATTCCGTGCGGAGAAAGAGTGAGGTTTCACGTTTAGCGAGCCAGAATTCCTCCGCAGAATCGGTATCTTCGCGTCTTCCGGCTTCCAACACCGCTGCGCGGAGTCGCCGCCAGAGTCTTGTCCAAAATTCCGCTGCAAACGCCCCTGCTCCGCGCGCTCCACGTAAATCCATAGGTCCTGGCTCCATTACAGCTGCTACATCTGCGAGACGTCAGAGTGTGTCTGCTCGGAAGGCAAGTGTGGATACGGCTCCAGCCGACCATGCAAGTCTCCGCCCACATGCCCAGAATCTCGATTCCAACGGCCTTGACAAGACGAGGCTCCCTTCCAATCTTCGCAACATGAAAGCCAAGTCGCTCCAGCCACCCTCCCGAGAGCCTGGTGACCATCTGCTGACCGCATCTGGATTGACCGACCACTCCCGGTCATGTTCCACTAATGCCGTTCGGACGCCGATTAAGAATCCTGCCGGCAGTGCAACTACGCCCGCTTCATCTGCGAAAAGGGTGTCAGTTATGCCCCCACACGCGACAGGCCTCGGGGCTCGAACAATAAGCCCTACTGATGCACGGCGTATGAAGCGAATCTCTACAGCGCCGCAAGCGCCTCCATTACCATATACTCCTCCAACCAAACAGGACACGCTGCCTGTTCGCCCGCGGTCCTGCGCCCAGTCTCCGTCTAGCCTGCCGCGGAAGAGCGTCACACCATCGTCGACGAGAACAACTCCTGACCCGAGTCGGAAATCCTACAGTTCAGGCTTGTCTTTGTCGTCCAACACGAGCTATAGCTCTACGAGGAATTCCGGCAGTTCCTTGCAGACAAGACTTGCCCAGAATCAATCGTCTTCCCGGTTACCTACCCCAAAACCGCGTGCAGAACACACGGGGGGGAACAACGAAGAAGTCCCTCCTGTTCCCGCAATTCCCAAGGCTTACGAGTCTCCCAAGGGCGACGGCGATTTTCAGACCTACTTTGCTCCGCGGAAGTCTAGTCTTCCCCTGGATATTGGTCTCCCGAAGCCTAAGGTTGACCACGACGCTGAACACGAACCAGCGACAAGTGGTAACGACAAAAAGACTACGGACCATCCTGCTGAGCGAGCAATGAAAACCCCCGATGCAAAGACTCCGGCGAGCAATTTTGGGAAGAAGAATCTGCAGCCTTTGAAATTGCCCCCGTTGAACCTGTTGCCTCTCAGCACTCCCGTGGCCTCTAAGATCCAAGCTTTGAAGGACCACGAAGACGATGCGCAGTCCTACACTCCGTCAGGCCAGGTCGTATCTAAGACTCCAAGCACGCCGATGACAGCCTCCAAGGCAAATTTCTTCTTTCGAGACGATGACGACACAATGGACTTCACCCACGCTCGAAGCAGCACTTCCCATTTCGTGCTGAGCACCTCGACAACTGCTCCTCTGAGGACAGCAAGTAGCTCCAGTGCATTGGCATCTTTTGACAATAATACTACTGGTGGTGCGCGAACAATTTCCCCGTACGTCTCGTACACGTTGCCAAAGAGTAGCAGCGACTTCAGCAACCTACAACAAAAGACCAACACGAGTGGCGATTATTCCCCACGGATCTCACAATCATACAAGCTGACTGGGCCTCGACCTCAAACTCAATCATCCGCATTCTCTTCGAATGCTGAGACAATCAGTCAATTGTCTACTCCTTCGGATCCTGACAACAACAGCGTTTCTGGCTCCTCCCTCTTCAATAAAATCACCCTGACCAGAAAGCGTAGCAACTCCAAATCACAACGTTCGACAGGTGCTGATCTGGATCCGGCGAAGCAAATGCCGCCGCCTAGACTCCCAGCATCTGCCACCTGGAATAGCCTGTCCACAGTCAAAGGTTCGAGTCCCACGCTCAAGCCCGCGTACGTTCAAACAAGACGTCAGTCATCTATTTCCGGCACGAGCGTCTCAACAATGCGGAACCCAAGTGTGAGCAGTGAACAGAGTCTCGCTTTGGAGCCAAGTGTCTCGAATGAGTCAGGGGAAAGCAATACTGCACCACTCCGATCCGGATCTTCAATCTTTTCGCCCGTGCACAAGATAATCAATTCGGCAAAATCCAGCACGGCAGCCACCCCTCGCCAGCAGCATGAGTCTAACCCTGACTCTGACATTTTGGTAGCCGACGAGGAGATGCGCAGACTCGCTAGCAAGCGCAAGGACTTTGAGACTGCCGCCAGGAAACTGGACGAATTACGCCGCAAGGCAGGCCCGAAAGAGCGAGTGAGCCCAGCGCAGGCACTGAAAATGGCCAATCTCAATATCTTTGAACGTGGAGAGATCATTGACTTCAAGGATATCTACTTCTGCGGGACGCAGAATGCGAAGAAACATGTTGGTGATCTGAACGCGCAAGCTGCCAACTTCGGCTACGACGATGATCGTGGTGACTACAACATCGTGATCGGCGATCATCTTGCGTATCGGTATGAAGTACTCGATGTTCTGGGCAAAGGTAGCTTTGGTCAGGTTGTGAGATGCATCGACCACAAGACGGGAGCTCTGGTTGCTGTGAAGATCATTCGCAACAAGAAACGGTTCCACCAACAAGCTCTGATCGAGGTGAACCTCCTCCAGAAACTCAAGGAGTGGGATCCGCATCGCCGTCACAGCGTTGTTAATTTCACACAAAGCTTCTACTTCAGGGGCCATCTCTGTATCTCCACGGAACTGCTCGGCATGAACCTTTATGAATTCATCAAGGCTCACGACTTCAAAGGGTTCTCACTCAAACTAATACGCCGCTTCACGAAGCAGATCCTGGGCACTCTGACACTCCTGCACACCAAGAAGGTTATTCATTGTGATCTCAAGCCCGAGAATATCCTTCTCGTCCATCCCATGAGCTCCGAGATCCGGGTCATCGATTTTGGATCCAGTTGTTTCGAGAATGAGAAAGTGTATACCTATATCCAAAGTCGTTTTTACCGCTCGCCAGAGGTCATTCTTGGCATGTCTTATGGCATGCCGATTGATATGTGGAGTCTGGGGTGTATTTTGGCCGAGCTCTACAGCGGCTATCCCATCTTCCCGGGAGAGAATGAACAGGAGCAGCTTGCTTGCATAATGGAGGTGTTCGGTCCTCCCGAGAAACATTTAATCGAGAAGAGTACTCGGAAGAAGTTATTCTTTGATTCTTTGGGCAAGCCTAGACTCACCGTCTCTTCAAAGGGCAGAAGGCGCCGACCCAGTTCAAAGGACCTCAAACAGGTTTTGAAGTGTGACGACGATGGGTTCCTTGACTTTATCTCTCGTTGTCTTCGATGGGATCCCGCTCGTCGCCTCACCCCTCACGATGCGCTCAGACACGAGTTCATCACTGGAATCAAACCTGCGTCACGCTCTCGAAGCTATGGTATGGCGAGCCTATCAAACAAGCGTGGCACCACTCTGTCGAATCCCACAGCACGGCCGCTGCCGGAGCCACCTGGAACTAGTCTCAAAAACGGTACATTTATTCGCAGTCGCGACATTTCAGGCAGCTCTCCTGTGAAGCCGACAACAGTTGGTAAACGGCACTCCACCGTGAGCGGCCTGCAGCCGTCGACTCCTGCCAAGCGAGGCACAACTGTCCCTTCTACTCCTGGTTCAGCGTTACCCCGTGTTGCAGCCAGGAGCATCAGTGGAAAGCCTGACCTCGCGACTGCGGCGGCGGCAACGAGTCTGGTAAGTAACCTCACCGGGTAAAGATACAACCACGAGGCCATTTGACTGACGAGTTGCTAGAGAAGTAAATGATGCGTCGTCTCCCGCGTCTCCACCTTTCGTCCTCTTTCTTTCACATGCCTGTAATATTAATTCTTCTCGTTTTCTTCAAGTTGCGTGCATCCGGTCGAGAACGTCGGCGGTTCTGCGCATGCGTCATGATTGAATTGAAGTGAAACAAATCTGAAGCGGCGGACAAGGCAACAAGAGTTCATTTTATACCCCCTTATTCCAACATTTGTGTGGTTTGCCATGATACCTGTACTCTTTGCACCTTTTCCTTCACTTTTCTGTTGTGTTTCCTGCTTGCCACCAGTCTCCAATTATTTATGATACAATCATGACCTTTCCTTCGCAACTTCTACCGGACCACATGCATATCCCTTTGTCTTTCAGAATTGCCTGCACATGTCTTCGCATCGCCTCATGTTCATGTACCCTCGAGGCTATTTGCATCGCTACGGATCTTCATTGTTATGCATAAAGCGTCTGTACATCCATACGCCTTCCTATGTCCATTCTTCTCATTAGTACCCTTGTATTTCTCCAATTCTCGCTCGGGACCGTTGTGACTTAATCTGCGGAGTATTTTCTGGTGTCATGCGGACTATTGTTGACTTTGCTTTGCGGAGCTTATGGGCTACTGGTGGTATTAGGCAGCTCTGAGGGGTGCACTCGTCTAGTATAGAGATCATGAAGTCGCTATGAAATAGAGAATAATCTATGAATTTCTGTTGATGCTTGAAGGTGTCTTGCAGTATGTCAAATGCCAATCTAGCCTTGTTGATAGCGTTGTTGATAAGGCGTCCGATAACGCGTCGGGTGCGGAGTTTAGATAGGTACCTCTTTTGGAACACTTGGCCTGTACTCGTCTTCCCCGTCGTCGCCTGTTTCAACTATTTTCTTGCGCTTTCACCAGAGCTGTGCTCACTTGTCTTACGCGCTTTTTATTTGTGCTGTCTGTAGACCTAGCCTTTCAATTCACTCCCGTTCATGTCTTGATTTGTCCAATTCAAGTTGCGACTCGTGATGAACGGCTACGCATCGCACGGCCTTGACGAGGATGCATTTGGGGAGAAGTCAAGCGTCAAAGGCAGCTTGAAGACATTCGATGCATTCCGTAAGTTCTCATCATGAACCATTGACATGCTCAAATGCCGAGCTCGCTCGACGGGGCGTTTTCGCAAGCTGTCCTCGAAAGCGGCCGGGCCCAGGTTATGGTGCGGATGCTGACGATCGTCGTGGTGATTCTAGCAAAAACAAAACCTTCTTATACAGCGCCTTCTCCTCGCGGAGGACAATGGACGGTCCTGGTATTGCTCGTCTGTACCTTCTTCTCGATATCCGAGTTCCGCACATGGCTCAAAGGCACCGAGAAGCAGCACTTCAGCGTTGAAAAAGGAATCTCCCATGATCTGCAACTGAACCTCGACATTGTTGTCCATATGCCCTGTGACACGCTAGATGTGAATATCCAGGACGCTGCAGGCGACCGGGTCCTTGCCGGTGAGCTGTTGAAACGTGAGCGCACGAGCTGGCAGCTGTGGATGGACAAGCGCAACTACGAGATCTACGGCGGTGCGCACGAATACCAAACGCTCAGCCAGGAGCACGCCGGTCGTTTATCAGAGCAGGAGGCCGACGCGCATGTGCACCATGTTCTCGGCGAGGTGCGGAGGAATCCCAGGAAGAAGTTCGCCAAGGGTCCCAAGCTGCGGAGGGGCGATGCTGTTGACTCGTGTCGGATCTATGGCAGTCTGGAGGGGAATAAGGTGCAGGGCGATTTCCACATTACCGCGAGGGGACATGGGTACCATGACGGTGCACCTCATCTGGAACACAAGTGTACGTTTCCCCTTTTTTTCTGGGTATTCGAATCCAATTGACGCGCGCAGCCTTCAACTTCTCCCACATGATCACCGAGCTCTCCTTCGGCCCTCACTATCCCACCCTCCTCAACCCCCTCGACAAAACAATCGCCACAACCGAAGACCACTACTACAAGTACCAGTACTTCCTCTCCATCGTGCCAACCATCTACTCCAAGGGCAACCTCGCGCTAGACACCTACGCCAACGCCCCGCCCACAAACCGCTACAGCAAGAACCTCGTCTTCACCAACCAGTACGCGGCCACGAGCCAGTCCAGCGCGATCCCCGAAAACCCCTACTTCATCCCGGGCATCTTCTTCAAGTACAACATCGAGCCCATCCTGCTGATGATTAGCGAGGAGCGCACCAGTTTCTTGTCCTTGCTTGTGCGGCTGGTGAATACCGTCTCCGGGGTTATGGTGACGGGTGGCTGGTTGTATCAAATGTCTGGGTGGGTTGGCGAACTGCTCGGCAGGAGGAGAAGGGGGAAGTCGGAGGGTGTGCTCACGGGGCGCCACGAGGATTGAATCCAGTCGATGTTGCCTCGGGCTTGTTCTACATGTGCATGTGTTCAGTTGGTGCTTTTGTGTCTTTTGCTTGCGTCGGTTTGGGACATTTCGGTGCTGGTGTCTGTGTTTATATATTGCATTGTTGCATACTCATAGGATATCCATTTCTCTTAGCCTGAACGAGTATACTTCATTCATTATATTCTTAGCGTAATCATTATTGTAATTTAGATGTCCTTTGCCAGTCAAAACACTGGCTGAAATTGCACGATGAGGTCAACCGAAAAAGGCAGGTTGTTAAGATGCTGGAGATTATAACGTATGTCGACATCAGATCTAAATCTCGAATATCTCACCCATACCCACACCGGCTCCCTCCGCGCCAGCCCGACTATCCACCAAATCCAGCCGCCAGCCCTTCCAGTCCTTGAGCTTCCCCTTGATATCGCGGACCCACTCTACGCGCTTCCGCGCCTCTTCTTCGGCCTGCGCTCGCGCAAACTCCGCCTCGTCGAACTCATCCTCGAAGTTCTCCTCGGACAGGAGTTCCAGACTGCCACGCGCAGCGGGCGGATGCTGCTGGGTTGACGACGCCCGACTGCGGTTCCCATAGCCGCCGGTGAAGGCCGCGAGGCCGCTCGAAAGGACGGTGGAGAAGGACGAATGCTGCTGGGCCATGCTGCGGCGTCGCGCGTGGTCGGCGGACGAGCCGCCGACGAGGTCCACGTCGTCGAAGGCGTTGGCGGCCGGGTTGGTGTCTGCCGCCGTATAGCCCCCTTGGTCCGTGGTGGAGAGTTCGTCACGCCGTTCCTTCCACACGCCACGACGCAGATCAAAGACCTCTCCTTCGAGGTCGCGTATTCGGCGTTCCAGGCGCGACCGTTCCTCTTCCTCCAGCTCGTCGAGGGCGTCGTCGTCTGTGCCGCCGGATTCGCGCTTCCTGAGGCGCTCGAGGTCTTCTTTCAGTCGTAGGTTCTCGTTTTCGACGCTTGCGAGCCGCTTGCGTAGAACTGCTGCTTCTTTCTCGGTCTTTTCGCTCTCGCGGAGGCGGGCCTGGTGGCGGGTTTCGGACTCTTTGTGTAGATTTCCCATTGCTTGGAGTTTCTTGTCTAGTGTATCAATCTTCTTCTCTGCTTCGGACTTTTCTTGTTTCAGTTCCTCGATCTCCCGCTGCAGGTTCTTGATTAGGGTCTCTGTAGAAGTCTTGTCTACTCCTTCTTTAACCGCCTTCTCGGAGGCTCGCGTCAGGGCATTTTTTGCGTCTGTAAGCTCTCGTTGAGACTTTTCGAGAGCTGATTCACTCTGGGAGAGTCTCTCTTCCAATGCGGCTATCTGAGCCTCGTGAGCACTACTAGATGAGGATTGTTCGGAGAGCTGTGCACGAAGATTGGAAATCTCCAGTTCCATGGCCTCGATCGTAGCTGACTTGGACTCAAGCTGTTGTACAAGGTCGGCAGGAGGCGACTCTGAAGGACCTGGCACAGAGACGCTGGCATTGTTGCGGTGCGACCGACTTTGAAGATGCGAGTTCTGCCTCTGTAGAGAGGCGATCTCTGCCTTCTGTTGACTGTGTCAGTAACCATCGTAACAATGCTTGCCTGGATATAGGCAAAAACATACCAGTTCGTCTATCTCCGCCGCCTTCTGCTCGGCTTTCTCCAACTTATCTTTCAACTCCGCCGCATCAACGCTCGCTTCCTGGAGATCTTCGAGCTGCTCTTCCGTCTTCCGCCAGCGGCTCATTGACTCTTCCAGTTGTTTCTCCAGTCGCTTGTTTTCCTTCTCCAGTTCCTCTATCCGCATCGACTGTTTCCGATAAACTTCGTGCACAGAGTCACCATTACCGGTCAAAGGAGGCAAAGCGGGCGACTTTAAGGTATTCGACGGAGACGTCGAAGCACTTCCTTGGGAGACAGAGCCTTTCCGGAATGACGACGAGCGCATCTTGGACTGGATTGAGAGAGACGCTTGCCGAGTATGACCCGCGCGCGGGGTATCTACCTTGACGTCTGGAGTCTGGGGCTCGGCATCCGGCCCTGGAGAAGGGGACGTAGGCGCCTCCGGCATGGGTTCGACTGGCGACTCAGGGCGCTTTTCCGGCTCAGGCTCAGCTGTGGGTTCTACCTCAGGTTCTGGCTTTGATTCAGTCTCGACAGTCTCCGGCTCCGCTTGCGGTTCCTCCTCCTTTTGTGCTGCCTTCTCTGTTGACTCAGGCTCATCTTCCTTCACCTCTGCGGGGGCTTCTTCGCTAGGCGCGGCGGCCTCTTTCGGTTTGTCTGCTTCCTTTGGAGCTTCTGTGGTGGCAGCCTTCTTGCCGGCCTTTTTCTTCTGTTTCTGGAGCTGCGCTACCTGTTCGAAGTGGTATCAGCCGTCAGCCAACTTCACTCAAGGGTCGTCTGCATGTCGGTTTTCCAGGCTTACTCTTTTCTTCGCAGCGGCCAGCTTCTCGGCCTTGATGCGCTCCTCCTCGTCCGCCATCGTGTATGATCGTTCGAGGTATTCGCAGTGATGATCGCTGTAGGGGAGGAATTGAGGAGATCTTATCTAGGCCTTTGTGTACGGAACGGACAGCTTTCCCCGATCCACCAGACGTGCACGGACCAGCCATTAAGTACTACTCCAGTCGAACTCCCTACATAGCGCTACTGGGCTTTCTTGACCATCATGAATCACGATTAGGACATGCGTCTATATACGTTGAGATATCTCCCAAGTCAACATGAATTCCCAAGTCGACGCTTATTAGATGGACATCTTTATTCAATAAATAAGGGACTCAGATCATTCATCCCAACGATATCACTTCTGCTCCACCTAGAAGAGATCTAGTGGTACATTGAAGGTAATATCACATTATTAGGATGATCTCTCATCATCATCCACATAGAACAGAACAGGGCTATCCTGACTGAAAAGAGAAGAAAAGGAGAGCAAACATTTCCACTCTCTGATACAATGGGAAGCGACCCTGTTGTCACGTGACCTTATCACCACCTCTCTATATCATGACGTAGTTACTATTGACTACAGCCATCTACGGTTCTACACACTATGGAAGGGAAATCTCTTCTTCCAGCAAGCATACTACACCATTCTGCACATCTAAGATCGAAAAGGCAAAAGGTATTGGTCATTACAAGTGTATCACATTCTGAAAGCCAATCTCACAGACCCCAGTGCGGGGAAGTTCAGCCTCAAAGTTATCAGTGACAAGCCCTCGAGCTACATCGGCATAGCAGGTCAAGCATGGATTTTCCACTCGGTACTAGACATCTCGTCGTGGGGACTATCGGATGAGATGCATATGCAGGAGTGGTCATTTAGTGCCGTCTCACGACAAAATGGATAAGAGCTTCAGAACATCTAGATACGATGGATATGGATAGCCAGAGGGATGATAGCGTACGCATTTCCTATCATTATATGATACTGGATCTCCAATCCTCATTGATGATCGAGGAAAGATTCTTTAAATTACATGGCCTCGCGACCGAGGAAGATGGATAACTGCTTCTTATACCATGTTCAATCTCAGAATCATGTCATGATGACTACCAAATTATCGTCACACTCATGAACCCAAGGTTCTACGTAAAAATTCAAGGCTGAAGAGATTTCATTGTAATAAGATTACAGAGCATAGCCCAACGTAAGCGGGAAAACAGCACTGCTGCGGTAAATAGAATGAACCCATGTGTGCCAGACCAGGTTTCAAGCTGTGCAGTGCATCAAAATCATTATCAAGGTTGAATCAATCTGAAGAACAAGTCTTGAAACCACTCATTACGACAAGAGGCATGTACCGCCGTTGCTGGTCACCAAACGCCCCTCACCGCAGAACATGCAGGTTGAATGCAGAGTAAAATCAAGCCAACGCCGTAGAAAGATAAACAAGAAAAGAAAGAAGTAGAAACAATCATGAAAATGAACAAAGAAGAGAAGAGTCGTCAAATCACTAAGTCGGACTTAGACTTCCATTTGGTCGGCAATCTCCTCGCTCATGGCGCGAACTGTTCCTTTACTACCTGATCTCGATCGGAACTCCTCGTCGCTGAGCACGTAATTGTCGTATTCATCAACAACAGGGCGTGTTGGCGGGGATGAGCCCTCCTCCTCACTCTCGATCTCGAGTCTCGCGCGATTTCCGAGCCAGTAACGAGCTCGCTTGCTTGAACCCACCAGATCGGGGGACATGTACCGGGATACATCAACATCATCAAACGTTCGCTTGCCGGTGGGTGTGGTGGGAAGTCCATCACCCTCTTCGGGTGTGTGGCTGAGAATGGGGATCGCCCGAATGTAGAGGTAGCAGACACGTTTCCGAAGGCGGTTGAAGAAGAAGTAGTGCAAACTCCAGATCGCACCATCATCCGCATCCGATGGGTCTTCGTCGGGCGAGTACGAATAGTATGAGCACTCCTTCAATGACATATGTTCATCAATTGTTCTCCACATTCTCGGGCCCCAAATATGAGATGCTGCGCTGTTGTATGATCCAGATATCGTCGCCGGAGACGGGGGAGACATGTCAATCGACTCGCGAGGTCTCAGGTTAAACAGAGTTGAGTCCACCGTGTTCATAACCCTCTTCAAGCTTCTCTCGCGACGAAAATCCGAAGGGCGCAAAACGTGGGAAAAGTCATAGTCGGGATGGCTTGCATTAAGCGTTGCGATCAAGTAGGCAAAAGTCCGGCGACTGGAGTGATCGCTCAGGGGACCAAAAGGACTCGAACGCGACAAATTGAGTGAAGCAGCCGCATCGGATGCATTGGGAGGTGAAAGTGAGGCAGACAGACGAAGTACTGATTCATATTGGGCTTCCAGTGATTGTTCAATGTTCTTGTACAGTTTCCGGTCGGCGCGAGCAGCCTTTGTCGTATACAGGTCGCATCCACCCACAATGTGACAGTCGTCCGTATCGAAGTTAAGTGAATTCGCGACGTCTTCGAGATCGGGAATAGGAAGATACTATTAAGGTCCATATGTCAGCATAACAGAACAACCCCCGCGGTAAAGATGCGTCTCGGCGCAATGTGGAATGCGCACCTTCATCTTTGTCAAAGAAGTGCTGTCTGAGGAGATAAGAAGCGACGGCGGCTGGGAGTATTGAGGCAAGAGCCAGATATCAATTCGTCACTTCTGGTTCACCAGAACACAACAGAAAGATGTGGATCCGACGCGATAGAGGATATCTGCGCGGATGATGTCGAGATAGTCGTCGTGGTGGACTGACCGCTGATCGGAGATAAGGACGGTTGCGCTGGCAGCTGAAGCCACGAATAAATAGGCCGATAGAGCGCGGCTGTGAATGTCTCAAATGAGATTTGTTTGTAGAGACAACCCCTCTCAGCAGAATCAAATGGATCTGAGGATGAAACAGGGATTAAGAGGGGACTGATTGATGAACAGCGATACGGGGTGATCCAGTTGCGCGTTGGCTGAAGGGGGGGAGGGTAGTCACGTGGCAACTGCGACCGGCCAGTGATATCACGCACTTACTTCACGGGTCCAAAGGAAACACTGTTGCAGACCCAGAAAATGAAGAATGACTTCACATGAGACCTTCGTTGGATAGATTGGCGATCACTTCCTTTGATCCCTGAAACTGGCCAATGTAGTATTAATTAGTGCCTGAAGTCGCATAGTAGAAGACAACGCCTATGTACGTCCAAACGCCTGTAGAACTGCCCTCGAAAATCCGGATAGCGAAAACCCAAAGAAAACAGTATGAACAGGGAAACGCTCGCTTGTCAAATAGGTGTTACATGATCTTCGTAACCACATCTTCCTCAACCTGGAGGAGGAGCGACATTAGCCTAACTCAGACATGTGACGTATTCACATCGGATGAGGCTAGGAAGACCCAACGAAAAACGATAGATTTGGAGATGCAGTGAATATGTGTGATGAAAATAGGTGCAATGGGAGGGGTGATTGGAGAAGGCCTCGCGCACATAAACGTGATCGGAGGCAGGCAAGCGGATGGAGGAGTAGAGGATATGAGGCTCATTGCGCTCACAACCTCTACACATTTCGATGGTCATGAAGACAAGGGATTCTTGATATCAGGGAAAAATCAACTCACCTCCATATCTTCCAGACTATCCTGCTGACTGATACACCTGAGCACATTCTTCTTGCTGCTCTCCTGCATCTCGCCCGCAAGCAGGAGTTCATCGAGGATGAAGTATGCCTTTTGGAAGTTGAAGATGATGTCGAGCTCGCAAACGTTGCCGTAATACTTGTCCATCTGCTCAACATATCGATGCACGACTTCGAGGGTGATCAACTCGTTATCGGTGGAAGCGCAACCGGCGATGAAGAAGAGGGAGGCATAACGGCGGTAGACGACCTTGGTGTCTAAGAAGGAAAACGACAAGAGTCAATTCGTTGATGTTGCAGTGTACGAAGGCAATCGCTGGAGAAAAGGAGCGTACCTTTGTACTCAAGGAAATTGCACATCCGGGTGCGACGGGACAGGACGAGCTGAGTCACATCCTTGATAATCTTGGCCTTCTCCTTAGGCGAGAGAGTCGTAAACCATTTGGCAAGACGCTGGATAGAAGCAAATTTCCATCAGTCAAGGAGCTCTGTGATCAAGTCAAGGAACTGGGTGGGCCACGAGGCATACCACTTTGCCTTGCCGCGATAACAGGATCAGGTAACTGAGAGGGGACTGTCAGTCTGAGTCATAAACAGTAGACAAACCTCTCGGCAAGAACGCCTTACTGAATTGCCATTATGTTCTCTGCGTTAGGATGAGATAGCAAAAGAAATGCCACAATTTGGTTGTGGACAACTTTAGGTCGAAGAAGGAGCTGGAGAAATTATTTGCGCGGGCCCGTGTGGCCGATGGGGGGAAATTATTGCCCCGCTGATATTATTCAGGAACAATCTCATGTCACCACGTTCTTTGGCGAGCTACTCCGCACATATTTGATAATTATCCTGATTGAGGTTGTCAAAGAGCAGATGGAAAGGTATTGAACAGAACTATTATCCTGATGGCACAAATTTTGGGAGATTGACCAGCCACCGCTGCAGTGTCGCTCTGCCATCTAAACCAGCCCCTTTGATTGCTCTTTAAGTGAGCCCAACCTAGATAGCCTTCTAGAGCTTTACGATGCTGATATTATTCAGCTCACTATGGGTATCTCAGTAGGCCTCACCAAAAGTAGAGCATAAGCATGTCCTCCTCATTTGGATATACTGGTAATTGAATTAGGTGCATGTATCTCCTCAGGCAGTTTGTCCGTCTAGTAGACATCAAACCCATGCTTGATGACAATTTTGCAGCAAGTGTCACAATTCGCACAGTCGAAGAAACGCAATTAATGGTTACCTACTTTCACATATAGAAATACTTCGTTTTCTTAGTTCCAAACGGCAAGAATTCGAGCAATCTTCTTGTATGATTTGGGTCGCCGCATCTGTGCCAAATATATATATTGGGCTGTAGAATACTACCAATCCACGTTTCCGCAGGACACTATCATCTCTCTCAGTCAAGACAACATAGGCCTTCTAATATCTCTCGGTGCACGAACATGGCATTCAAATAGCTGTGTACTACTCCTTCAGACTCCATACAAGCCATCTCGTGAATCATATTGATGAACCTAAAATTCAACGAGAAATAGGATGTTCTCATTACCACTGGATCATTGATGTTCAGCATTCTTTCAGGAGCGATTGATGCCTGAAATGACACTATCCGACGAGCCACTACTCTCAGCTCCTCCTGGACACCCCTGAGTTAGCTGAAGTTGAATCTTTGCTTGAAGACTATTATTCTGACAGTCCGGTCCGAGATGAAAGCTCTACAAATCGCAGATACCTCTTGTTCATAGCACAACCACCACTTGATGGCTTTATCGATGTTTTCGACTGAACTAGCTTCCGAAATGGAAGAGAGTAACCTGTCATACTGGCAGCCATCCGAATCTTTTATGGTCGGAACGTGGCCCAAATGGATGATCAAGAAACTTAGATTGGGCCGGGAGCCAAGGTTATTGGAGCTGTCAGTCGAACTGTCATCTTTAACTCCACATTTTGGCTCTCGCTCAGTTTGCGGGGTTGGTCCCCCGGCTTTGCATTGCGGCGTTTGTTCGGAAGCACCAGCAAATGCCGAGAACCATCTATGTCGGATTGCCATCGGATTCGAACTTTTATATTTTTATCGGATCAAGGGAAGACCTCAGCTGTCAGAGGAGGCGTATGGAGCTGGAAATATAAATGGAAGCTATGGTTGTCTGTCGCAGAACATGGCTTCTAGGAAAGGATTGCAAGCACATACCTACACTTCTTAATAAACACATGCAATCTTATTCTACCCTACTCTACTCTTCATACGATGACGAACTTGAATCAACCTGAGGATCATGTTGATGTGCTCATTGTCGGAGCTGGGCCAGCTGGCCTCATGGTGGCAAACTGGATGAGCCGATTAGGAATCAAGACTCGCATTGTGGACAAGCGTACCACAAAGGTTGGTCCATTTGATCTCCATACTGAAGCTTACTGACGCCTTGCGCAGGTATTCAGCGGCCAAGCAGACGGACTTCAGTGCAGGACACTGGAGATCTTTGATTCCTTTGACTTTGCCCACCGCGCCTGGAGAGAATCGAACCACATGGTGGAGATCTGCCTCTGGAACCCCGACAAGGACGGCGTTATCCGTCGATCTGATCGTATTCCGGATACTATCCCTGGCATCAGTCGCTTCCAGCAAGTCGTGCTTCATCAAGGCCGCATTGAGCGGTTCTTCCTTGACTCCATCAAGGAGCACAGCAATATTACCGTGGAAAGAGGAGTGATGCCCACTTCTTTTGAATTCGATGCCTCAAAAGCTGCCGATGTCGATGACTACCCTATCACTGTCACCTTGCGCACCTTGACAGAGGAAGAGGCCACCCCGAAGCAGCAACAGGCTACGAACGGCGCTGCTGTTAGCGATGGCTTGTTCCGAAGCAACCTATCCCCGGATGATACGGACGACATGCTACGAGCAGCTGAGCTGGATAGCCGTGCAAATCAGACCCAGGTTGTCAAGGCGAAGTTCATGGTTGGCTGCGATGGTGCCCACTCGTGGGTCAGACGCCAACTAGGGTTCAAGCTGGAAGGAGATTCGACAGATTATATCTGGGGTGTGCTCGATATCATCCCCATTACCGATTTTCCGGATATTCGAATGCGTTGCGCGATCCATTCTGCGAGCGCGGGGTCTGTGATGGTCATTCCTCGCGAGAACAAACTCGTTCGGCTATACATCCAGTTGCAGTCAACAGTCACCGGAGGTGGTAAGGCGGATCGTTCGAAGATCACACCGGATATGATTCTCAAGTCGGCACAACGCATTCTTCATCCCTACAAGCTGGACTACTCGTACTGCGACTGGTGGACTGCGTATCAGATCGGTCAACGGGTTGGAGACAAGTTTTCGCTACAAGAACGTGTGTTCTTGGCTGGCGATGCAGTGCATACACACTCACCAAAAGCCGGCCAGGGTATGAACGTAAGCATGCAGGACGGTAAGTGTCATCTCCATCCTCCGTAGTGATTGTCTGAAACCTACTAATGACCATTCAGCTTATAATTTGGGCTGGAAGTTGGCCCATGTGGTGAAAGGCTACAGCAACAGCGCAATCCTCAAGACATACCAATCCGAAAGGAGGCGCATCGCTCAAGACCTAATCAACTTCGACTATCGCTTTTCTCGCCTCTTCTCCGGACGCCCAGCCAAGGACGTCATGGACGAGGAGGGGATCAGCATGGAAGAATTCAAGATGGCGTTCCAGAAAGGAAACATGTTTGCAAGTGGTATTGGTAAGATAAATGAGCTGCTTCTCAGCATTTGAGCTTCCTCAGTCTGACCATTTTGAAACAGCTGTCGACTATGGCTCTAGCCTCCTCGTTGCAAAGGCAGGTGACTCAGGCGAACAAGGCGATGGCACGGATGTTGCAAGCAAAGACAAAAGTCTTCGGGTAGTCAGCAAGCAACATTTGTCAACCGGAATCTCCGTTGGCATGAGAATGCCGAGCTTCAAGGTGCTCAACCAATCCGATGCTCGGCCATGGCATCTCCAAGAACTGCTCAAGAGCAATGGCCGATGGCGCGTGATTGTCTTCGCCGGTGACCTTACCAACCCCGAGAATTTTGGCCGCTATAGCCAGCTGGGAGAAAAGCTCAGCAGCCCGACTTCATTCCTTCGCAGATATACGCCCCCTGGGCAGCCGAGCGACAGTGTCATCGAAGTCCTGACTGTCCATGCCGGACCCCGCACAAGCATTGAACTCTTAGACATCCCCGAAGCATTCCATCCGTATAGCGAGAAGCAAGGATGGGATTACTGGAAGGTGTTTGTGGATGATCAATCCTACCACGAGGGTCATGGAAAGGCGTACGAGAACTACGGTATCGATCCCAGACGTGGAGTGAGTGTTATTGTCAGACCCGACCAGTACGTCAGTTGGCTCGGTGAGGTGGATGACTATGAGGACATGGAACGCTTCTTCTCTGCGTTTATGAAGCCGCAGTCGCAGCTTGCCCAGAAGGAGATTCCGGTAGCTGCGGAAGCTTCCACTCTATGACAGACTGCCTTTCCTTTATCCTTTCCCCATCTGTAACCTATGTGAAGTGATTCTCAATAAATGTCGTGGATATTTGCTTGATACCTTTTGTCTTATTGTCCAAATCGGATGACATCTGATTCTCATCTCCTTCAATCCTAGAAGAATTCTCTTGGAACAGAACATGCGCAGAGTTTGACTTGCTAGATCAGGGTTCGGGATCTGTACTGGTTACTGCATGCATCGACCATGAAGAGGTGACTACGGGTTCGAGACTCGACCAGTGGATCTTAGAACCATTAAGGAACTGGACCCATAAGGTATGAGGATGCTAGAGCCCACTGCAGTTAGAATCGTGAGTGGCTCAACCGGTGGCCAGCCAGTCCACTCGCCCCATGGTTCACCGCGATAGGGCTACTGTAGGAGTATAAGCTCTGAGAATTGACTTCCAAAATTTGCAGAGCATATGGTGACGGAATCATTTCATATCGGATTCAGGCGGAAGAGAGGCCAGTTCTGATGCTGTAGAGCTTGAACCATTCTTGAGCAGTCATGCATACTATGCAGTAGTTCTATCCTATGTTAGAATATCCGTAGTACAAGCTCCAGGCGCATATGCACTGCCGCCCAACAGCTGGCTATAGCTTCCTTATTGCTTGACGATCATTGTCTGTCTGACCTTGACCACACTTTGTTTCTACCTCAACAACTTTGATAAAAGTCTACGGTACATTGACGAAGTCCAAAAATCAATCTGATTGATCCAAACGGTGGCTCAACTTCCATGTACTGGTGATTTCATGATCGTGCTCCCATGCATGACGTAGCATATTTTCCATTTCCGCAACATATCGTCATTCTCGGCCTCCGGACATTCCGCACAGAATAAAATATTCTTCATCCCTAGAATCGAGTAGCGCATCAGATCTGCGTCTTGTTATCTTAATTTCGAGACTGCGTGTTCGAACCTACTTCCTTTGCGTCGTGGTGACTTACCCAGTATACTAGCTAGGGCAACTATACTCAAGCGACTACAACCTCGCCAAAAGAACGAGATAAGAACTGCAAGCAGCTCAAAAGCTAGTCAAAATGGCCCTTAGAGGAATCCAGCTCGGCCTGAGAGTATGGGAGGTACGTGTAGACTTCCATTTACGGCCACCACGTCTTTTGACAGAGGAATCGGACAAATAGCTAACAAGCGAGTACTGTGCAGTTCGTCTTCTCTCTGCTCGTCATGGCCTTGATCGGCAACATCATCGCCATGGCGTTCGCAGGCAACCCCGCCACGATCAACTACAGCATGTTCACTGCCACATTCTCCATCGTATCGCTGTTCTACCTCGTCCCCGCCTCGTTCAACATTAACTGGGCCATTCACCCCATCATCATGATCGTGCTCGATGTCTTGAACAACATCTTCTTCCTGACCTGTGCAATCGCACTGGCTGCTAAGCTGGAATGCCACTCCTGCTCCAACGATGTACGTTGCGACGTTCGACCATGGTTTTCAGCGACTAACGAGTCTAGAATTACACCCTCAACAACGAAATCACCAACGGCGCACACAACCGCCAGAAGCGATGCCGTGAGGCTCAGGCCTCCGTTGCGTTCCTGTGGTTCGCTTGGGCTGGATACATGGCTTCGACGATCATCTCTATCCTGATGGCTCGTAGCTCTACTGTCGACCTCCGCAGTCGGACCGGTCGTGCTCCTCGTGGTCGCCCTAGCATGGCTCAGGTCTAATGCAGTGACTGTATGTGATCCTTGCTTCTGGCGACAAAGGTTCTAATGAGTGGTTAGTTATGGGTAGCGGACGTCTCTCTACCAGCTCATACGACTGTAAAATGCTGAGAGGGTCTGCAGTGGTGCGAACGATGTACGATGTTCGATGATCTTATGCCGATGAAAAATAGGCTGGGATGACAGGGGAAAAATCTATCGGTATTTAATGATAATCTGGGGTACACCATTATAGGAGTCATGGATGGAATTTCCGGATTGGTCTGGTTATGGTGGCAGGATGGGTGGAGGGTTGGAGTATTGGTTTCATTCTCATGTTAGTTCATCTGTACTTTATACGTACTCGATGCTTAATACTTTGCTTTAATGTACCATTTGAGAGTATACAAAATGATCCACGGCGTAAATCTCATATCAACAAGAATCATAGAATATAGACATCAAACATCTGCACTTTGCCGCTTGACCGTGACAATCATGGACCGTCGCACAATATCCTTTGCATCTCCAAAGTATCGTCCTGATCGAAAGCTACAATCCAAAGCGTCAGTCAGATACCAAACGACCTGGTCTGCCACATACCTCCAATTCAAATTAGCCATCACGACATTCTGCACGCACCGAATATACTGCTGCACCTGAGCATCGACATGCTCACCCCAGCTCGGGAGCTCTGCCAGCGCAAGATACCAGTCCCGATACCGAGCAACGAGCATATTGCCGATATGGTTGAACGCCATTTGCGCCGGCATGCCAGAGCGACGGCATACAGCGACGACGTTGTGCGTTACGCCTTCTTTCTGTTGCACATTAGCATTATTTACGAGGGTCAATGATGAAAGACTAGGGAGTAGGGATGTTACCTCTTCCTTACAGTAGGAGAGTATATCGTTTTGTCTGTCCACTTAGCATCTGATTGAGATCAGAAGAGCGAAACTTACAGAAGAACAAGGTCAACTCCAATACGTTCTATCTCCTTGATACTTCTGCAATCGAAGACGTTGTCCGGGATATCCAGCTTGTGCGCGTATCTGATGGTATGAGTAGAACTGAACTGTACCAATGTTATGGGCTAGACATACTCGACTAAAGCGAAAAGAGGCGCAACGCCAGCTGACTGCCGTCGCAATGCCAGCATCTCGTCCAGAGATGGGTATCGGCCCATGGAGCAAGTGCGGACTTGCTCTATGCTGCCTTTGCAGTAGTCTCTCATTGAAGAGGCGAATCTGCGTCTGACTCCTGTGGCTGCATGAGTGATGTGCGACAGTACAAGCAAGGTTGATGATGATTCATACCAACAGGAGAAGCCTGAGTCTCGTCAGCGAGACGATCGAATCAAAGTTAGGACAGAACGGGCTTACCTGAGCCACACGCTGCCATACCGTGTTGTGAACTCGAACCAGGGGACTGTCTGCCTCAGCCGGCAGCTGAGCACCCTCCCCCATCCCGGCAAGTAAGCTATCGATGAGCTGCTGAGCCCGCGCAGGATCGTCCTTCAGGCCGCCGTTATCGAACACTGCCAGACACGCTTAGTACTCGAACTACAAACAACTGCAAGGAACGTACTATCGTCAAATGGAAACCCCCAGTTCCCCCAATCACACACAGTGCGCAATTCCTCCGGCCCAGCATCCGGCGCCGCGACGGAACAGAAGTACGAGAAATCAGTTTTGTGCAGGATCCGCCGTGATCTCTCGTCAAAGGAGCATTCACTGGATAAACAGACGGTTAGTACGCGGGTCGGTCGTTCATCTTGGGCTAGGTTACTGACTTGGCCAGCCATTCCTCGGATTCCTTCCTCACCTCTTCGTAGTGCGGATTGACTACCGGGTTCTGGGACAGAAACAGCACGAATAATTGAGGCAGATGAACGGGGATATGTGTATCTTGCGTTGGTGTCCGCTTCTCTCCCAGCCAGACTGGGTTCTCGTGGATCATAAAGTCTGTCATTTTGGCTTAGGATATAGAGATATGATGTAGATAACCTGTGCTTGGTCTCGTAGAATCAATATGATTCCTCTCTGCAAGACCAGGAGCCATCGCGGCGAGTGACCATGATCTTATACCCAGAACCCTCCATGTCGATCAGATTGAAGTGAACTGTAAATCGACAATGAACTCCCTCGGACAACAATAATACCAAACTGACTTCCCATAACCATACTCAAGATACTCCTACTAGCGCCAAAAGGATAATGTTTCTGTCATTGTACCCGAAATTCGGTGGATAGTTGCGATGTCCGATTTCTTTCATTGCCACTGACTAACTAGTGTGTTAGAGTTCGCCCCGTCTCGCCATGATCTTCGCGGCAATCAATCACAGCCGCACTATTGACGTCGTGCTATCTCAACGTGCAACTTCGGCTTCAAATGCGACTACATGTGGATCCAGAGACAAAGAAGATGGCCCTGATATTGTTCCCCACTGTGGAGAGAGAGGACCGCATCATTTAGCGCTACTGTTGAGCAACTATTACTGTGTAGATCATTGCCTGAACGCTGCGTTCTGTTCTCGATCTTATCATCTCATCTCATCTGAGTCAATATCATAGAGCAAGATGACAAGGTCGTCAGCTCAAGCATCAATTGCTACACAAAGCTTACAGAGCAGCTTATCTGAACAAGTTCTTAAGGATAGGTACCCCAACATCCCAGATTCCCTGCTCTCAACCAGTAGTATACTGACCCAATCCCGACAGACTGGTACACTAAAGCCGCGCTGAAGTCTCTTTTCTTTATGTCTCCCGTCCTCGCCGCAATGGTCGCGATGATCGTCAACATGGACTGAGAATGAATGAGAACGGGTACTGTCTCAAGTGGCGAATGCAAGATGCTCGCAATGGACTCAATCGTTTGGCTGGCTACCGGGCCTCGTTCGTTCGACCTCGCGCTGCTCGGTGTGGTCATAGCCGCCCAAATGACCGAGTCTCAGCTAGGTTCCTTGCTATGAAGCATGATAGGAGCACTATCAACTCAGGGGTACCTAATTGGCTACGTTATAGGTCTCCTCTACTCCGACCTTGATTCCAAATTCCAGCAGCGATCTCCGGCGATGCTTCACTAGTCGTTTGACTTTCCAAAGCAGGAAACGATTTGACTTGAGACACGATAGAGGACTTCATTTCTTTGTTTCGATCAACGCAATGGCCTCGTGTGCAATGGCTCGTATGGAATGAGGCGGCTACGTCGGCATGATGGCTTGCCATGAAAGACTGGAGAGGATTGCTCTGCTGTGGTCTGACCATCACCTAGCTCAATGCTTCGCGACGCTGGGTATGGGACGCAATGGAACGGGTCTATATAAGTTATAACGTCGTAGCTGCAACTGTTGATAGCCCTAAGCATGTAGGATTCGAGCACAAGCAGTATGTCTTCTACTTCGTCTTCTTCAGACTCTTCCCCCCGTGTCGGGGAAACGATAAGCAAATGGGGCTATTCGTTCAAGTGGACTGATAGCCACCTCGCCCAGGAGACACTCAAGCCATTGCGCCAGGAGTACGATACCCTCGGTGCAGCGGCCCTGGAGCGAATCCAAGCAGTCCGTGCTGCTCTGCTCGAAGAAAGCAAAGAGAAAGGGACGTCTCCGCCCCCCAACGACCTCTATATTCTCCTTCGAGGCCACCACGACAGAGACGAGACGCTGACCCAGTTCTGGAACGAACTCCATACCGTTCCTGACTGGGTAGATTGGGAACAGGTCGAGCGCGGCCAGAGGTTCTTCTACCGGTATGCTATTGCTAATATCGTTGGCTTCGCGCTGCAGGGATTCATGGCGGAAAACTCGGTACGTCCTTATTCATCTCCTGGCATGCACATAGTTTGTTAGCAGCCATACCACTGACCATCCTAAGGCCGCCTCAGGCGTCGTCGAAGTCCTCGTCCGAACCGGCGGGTTCTCCACGCGTATGCTCCTCGGCCGACTCATCGAGACCTTCCAGTGGCTCGTGCAAGTCACCCACAGCCTGGCGGCCATCCAACCCGGAGGCGACGGGCACACAGCAACAATCCGCGTCCGACTCCTCCACTCCTCCGTCCGACAACGGATCCTCAAGCTGTGCAAGGCAAACCCCGAATACTACGACACCACCCAGCACGGAATCCCAATCAACACCCTCGACTCCATCCACTCCATCACCACCTTCAGCTGCAACCACATGTGGCTCCAGCTGCCCAAGTTCGGGGTCAAGCCTTCACCCCAGGAGATAGACGACTACGTCGCTCTCTTCCGGTACCTGGGCTACCTGCTCGGCACGCCAACGGCTTTCTTCGAGACGGCCGAGAAAGCGAAGTTGACCATGGAGAGCTGCTACCTGCATGAACTCCGGATAACGGAGACTTCGCGCGTGGTGGCGTATAACTTCGTGCAGTGCGTGCAGAATCTGCCGGCCCCGTTCCATGTGTCTAGGGGTTTTATTGAAGCTGGGAGTCGGTCGATAAATGGTGATGAGCTCTGCGATGAGCTTGGGCTTGGACGGCCGGGGGTGTTGCATTATCTTGCTTTCTTGGGGCATTGCATGCTGGTTGTATATATGGCCTGGGTGCAGCGGCTTGTCCCTGGTGTTGATAGTTTTGTTGTCAAGGTGAGTTCCTGGTCGTGGTAGTCCGTTTACTTGGGATGAGGTGCTGACTGCCTAGTTCTTCCGGGTGATTCTATACAGAGGCCTTGTGCGCAGAAAGTCCCGTACTAGTTTCCAGTTTCAGTATGTTCCGCAGGAAGGCAAGAAAACTGGGAGGGAGGCATATCACGCGGGCAGGAAACTTCAGACCTGCCAGATGAGTCATGTATCTATGGGCCTGTTTGAGGTTGTATTCCTGTCTGTGGTTCTTGTTTTCGGCGGTCTCACAGTGGGGGGTATTCTAGCAGGAGGGCTATGGGTACTTGAGATGAGTGGAAGAAGGCACCTGATGAGATGAGTATAGTATCAAACTATCTTGAATGCTGTGTAGAACAGATCTAGTCACAGTTGAAGTACAGATTAGTATCAAACTATCTTGAATGCTGTGGAACAATCCAATCACATAGTGCATGTTCAGTCACACCACTTGCCATGCGCTGCTTCCTAAGGAAGTTCAACCCGTTCCTGAAGAAAAGTTGTTTATGCGGCGTTAGGCCAGCATAGGCAGCGCTGATGCGGAGGAAGAAGGAAAGGAACCACAGCGTCCGGCATAAAAACAAAGAGCACGCCCGATATTGGGTCAATCAGGTCCTCGAGTGTCCAAACCCCGTAGGCAACGCCGCCATGCGGGGAGGGAGAAAAGACATGGAAGCGAACGTTGTAACCAAGTCCACATGCATAGAAGTAGGGCCCATGGCCAATAACGTCTTCATGCCTGCAACCGCATAGCAGAGCCGCCATGCATAGAACGAGATATTTGGAGGCAAGCTAACACAGCTGCCTGTATAAGCACAAGACGGCCGAATATCAGAACGAACAGCCGGAGGGCATGTCTTTATCGTCGACACCGTCGATCCATCATGGAGCCTTAGGCTCAGGAGTGCCTGGCCCTCCTCAGGTAGGAACGGAGCTTTCAACGACGAGAGGCAAGGCAGCAATCCTTGAGAATGAACTCCCAAGGGATTTGGGAGTTCGATATTAGCTCGATTTCGGCGCAAGCTGTGTTTGACGGTGGATGTTGTCTGCAAAGGGTAATGCCCAGCTCATCGTACAGTCTGCTTCCTTAATGACTTTGACGCAGTAATGCGTAATGCCATTCTGAACTTCTCAGTAAGTTCTTCTTCGACTTCTTTCACCTTTCGTTCTTCTGTTCTTCCTCGTCGTCCTCCTCCTCCTCTTTCTTCTCTTTCTCCTTGACTTCTCCATTCGACTTTGGAGGGCCGTATCTTCCATCACGGTCAGAACATAGTATGGCGATGGCCAAGTAATACTTGCTGATTGTGTGTTCCACCGGTTGATACTGTTCGCTGCTGTCATCACGGGAGCAGTCGCTGCTTTGTTTCCGGCACCCAGAGGAGAAGAGGCCCAAGTTGGCTATGAAAAGTTCCACCAATGCTGTCGTATTGGATCATTACCACCGCAAATGCGATGGTACTCGATCATCGCCTCGAGGACGTTCCAACATTGTCCTCTGAATATGAACTGCGCACTCAGCTGTCGATTGGACTTTGATGTCCGAGCATGTCGACCCGTATGGGTCCATGTGAAGAAGTAATCAGGCACGAAGCATGTGGCAAAGCGCATCGCTTCAAGTACATTCCACTTTTTCCAGGACGGTTGGTGATTGACCATTACCACCAAGACATCCGATGATATTCGATGATGGCCTCCATCACATTCCAACAAGCTCCTCCCAATCGGGCTTGCGTATCCAAGTGTCCATTGGGCTTGAATGTAGAGCATGTCGACCCATACGTGTCCACGTGAAGAAATAATCTACCACGTAGCATTCCGTTGTCATCACTTCAAGGACATGCGGTGGTATTCTATAAGGGCCTCCAACACATTCCAACAAGCTCCTCCGAGTTGGACCCGCGTTTGCATGTCCATGGGCTTTGGATGATCGAGCATGCCATTGTCATCACTGCAAGAACATGCGGTGGTATTCTATGAGGGCCTCCATCACATTCCAACAAGCGCCCCCGAATTGGGCCTGCGTTTACTACGCCATGGACGTTGATGTCCGAACATGCTCGGCCGGTACACATCCATGCGAAGAAATACCCGCGCAGATAACTTTGGTCTCCGTCCCATTCGATTGTCGGTGGACGGCTTGAACAGTGGCCTCCGGGATTAAAAAGGGTTCACAATCGCTATCTTCTGTGCCTGCGAGACCCGGATCGATGACAATGGCATGAAGATGCCGAATGCCGTCCATAGTCAGGCCCATTCCGTGGCCGAGGAGCAGGCGCGTGAAGAAATAACTGAACCGGTGGCATACCAGCCAGTAACTGAGCTGGGAGGCGTAACCTACTCACTCAAGTCAGCTCACGCTGCTACCACGGTGGGATCAGACTTACCATACCGAGATCTCATTTCTCATTTGTGTAAGATCTTGCAAGGTCCGCATGTGCCTCCGGCTTTGAGTCCGAGAAGCCACATCGAGAGGAAGCCCGAGACCCACGATTCTCGAGTAGAATCTTCGTGTGAGCCACATCAATATCGGCAGTTGTGGGCTATGGCTGAACACGCCATTCTGACCGTTCGACGGCTGAACCGCACGATTCGTCAGCAGAATCTCCGCGAGTGCCTCTGCCACTGGAGGATTGCTGTTCTGCGTTGCATGGATCGCTCAACCAGCAACCAGCAATCAGCAGAATCTCCGTGCCGAACGCTGCAAACAGAACCGGAATGTCTGTCTGATGCACCGGATTGCAGGTTGATTTGTTGGTTGGGCTTTCCAAAGCCGATAATGGTTTTGGAAGATGCCAAAGGGCAATATTCGTCACCAGAATCTCTGCATGGCCGCCAGAAGTCGACGGTAGGTTCTGAAAGAGGCAGGCCTCGAAACTGGTTTCTATTCCGGAAGGTAAAGAATAGCACTTGTAAGGAAGGTAAAGAAGGATACTAGAAGAGAATAGGGCTTAATGCTAGCCCGACGACCCGGGTAGGAGAAGATGAAGTTGCAAATCTTGCAGTGTGAGAGATGAGATGAGATGAGAAGAGAAGAGAGTTCGGACCTGGGGGGTTTGTCTGGGGGTCTTTATATGTCTGCCAGCAGGTGGGAGTCAATTTAATCCGGTGAATCAAGTATAAGAAATGATTACTTCCGGTGAATCCATGGAGAATGATGCATACAGAATAATAGATAGGCGTGTGAATGGGGTTGGCGTGAGGTTGTACGCCGAGCCTTTGTAGACTCACTATGCGGGTCCCTGCAGGAGACGATGAATATCTCTACAGAGCAGAGAGACGATGGACAGGGCTGAGAAGCAAACGGGCGGTGAACAACGCCGAGAAACAAAGAGATGATGAGCGTTGCCAAAGGAAATCATAAGCAACAAGCCGATGCCAACCTAGAAGTGAACCTATCGGACGGCAATGTCTATAGATGATGCACGCGTTGATTTGTTTTTAGAGATACAGGAATATCGGGCATATCCCACGGTATGTACATATATACTGTATGAAACCTGCTAAGAGAAAGGACTTTGGACCGAACCGTATCTGCACCGATTAGTATTCAGATCATGACAGCAGAAAGAGCAACTCACCCCTGAGGACACTGGCTTCCCAAAGCAACGCTACCGCTTCTCATGTAGCAGATCTTCGCTTCCTGACACTCTACATTGGTGCAGTTGGGAGATCTAACGCTCATCTTACCCTGATAGGTATTATGCAAGCTCACCAGGTGTATGTCTTTCTCCATGGCCTCCGTCACCCGATGCCAAAACGTGGCATTCAAGGGGTCCTCCTTTTCCCAGCGTGCTGCGGGACCGTACGTGTCACGGGTTGAGTATTCAAACTGGAACGTGGGCCCAACTGCTTTGAGTGAAGTGTAATCGGATACGTTGCTGTAGAAGGTGTAGGCCTCGTAGATGTTGAAGTCGCTAGTATCGACTTCGTACATCCTGAACCCGCTGTTCAGGTTCGTCAATGGCGTGATGCTGGGCATGATCCAGCCGGTTGTCAGGGCTGTGTCCCCGCTCTGCAATGTGCCGTTGTTGGCATAATAGATCATGAACTGGTCCTCGTGGGTATGGCCCCAGAAGATATTGGCAATGACATGGGGCGAGTAGCGGTCCACGATCTGGTAGAACAGGTTGGTGGGATCAGGTAGGGGATTGGAGCCATCCCATCCGCTGAGAACATGGCCGATGATCCAGACACGCTCGCCGGCATCTTCAGCCTTTTGAAGCTCGTCAATCATCCAGGAAAAGACGCCAGAGTTGTCGGGGTCGGTGGAGTTGATGAAGTTGAAGTAGTTTTTCGCGTACCAAAAATCTGATACAGTCAGTCGTCACATAATTGACCAATATCCAGGTGCTTTACCAGTATTGAACGCAATAATGCGCAGACCGTAGTGAGTCTTGACGGAGTATCCACCATAATGTGTGCGTGCCTCCGCGGCAGTCTTCTCATCGATCCATCCTTCATGTTTCCAAAGTCCGGCAACATGCTCGTAGTTCCAGCTCTGCTGTTCGCCCAGAGGCCCCGGAAGATTATAAGGAGCATTGATGTTCTCGGGGCTTGTATCGTGATTACCCAGCGCAGCAAAGACAGGCCCGGTCAGGTATTCTTTGAACATGCCATAGATGCTAGTCTCCGTGTACTCGACATATTCTCGAGACATTTCCTGGACTGGATCATGCGACACAAGATCACCAGTATAAAGAGACCAAGCCAAGGAATCCTCATCCTTTCCCTTTCCGGTCCCAGTCAAGGGCCCAATCGCCTGAAGGGCAGCCAGACCAAGATCATACGGCGTGTCACACTTGAAAGTCCCGTACGCCGGAGCAGGGAGGAGGATCTGATCTCCCGAAGCAGAATTGAAGTTGTTGTTACGGCAGCACAATCCAGACGAACAATTACCCTCAGAGCTGACCGAGTACCGCGGATCCAGATGAAAGTCTGAAAGATGCAACACCTTGACCCGCTTCCCGCTCGCATTCGGAACACGAGGATTTGCTGGCTTAGGCTTAGGGAAAAGACCAGCGGTGTCCAGGGGCCTTGTCGCTGGTTGACCGCAGAAGGACTTGCTCAATGCATGGCAAATATAGTCCCCATCAAGGCCCTCGACATCAGCGTAGGTCAGCACCTGCGTCCAGACGGCACCGAAGACAGACGCAGCATAGTCCTCTTCGCAGGTGGCATTTGACTTGAAACTGAACTGCTTGCAGAGCGATACCAGGGTCTCTGGCGCTAGAGTCGGTGCATACAATGCAGCAGGTTTGGCTGCGGCCAACGCTGCCTTACATTTGTTGCAGCTACCGTGCGTGGCATTGCTATTGATGATGCTGGTTACGTTAGCCACCACAGCTTCGATGAGCTCATGTTGTTGACTGCCAGAGAGCTTCTTCGAAGGGGTTGGAAAGACCACTGGGTCATTGTTCTCAGTTGGGATAGTGTTAGGATTGGTCAGATTGTATGGGAAAGTAGTATTCAGCACAGGATCATGGATCGCTGGCTGGGGTTGCTGAGTGGGCTCTGCCGGGAGGTAATAGTAGGAGCTGTACGGAGTGGTGCAAGTCAGCTACTTCACGTCGGTACGCTCATCCAGACTTACGAAAATGCGGAAGTCGGAAACCCAGCCGGCGCAACATAAGAGGATGCGCCGGGGAGAGACGAAACATCTTGACTCGGAACTGCCGGGAGAGAGGCAAGGATTACCTGCCACTTCATTGCAGCCGGTAAGGTCTTGACAGAATTATAAACGACAGAAAGAAATCATTCCAAGAAAGTGCTCAGTTTTATAAACTTTCATGGAGTCAATTCCTGCTCTGTATCAGCCTGTAGCTGAATCAAGCTCTACCAAGAACTCTCGATGTGATGGGGTAAACAAGCAGATTTCCCGTTTGGGACCAGTTGTGATACACGTGGGGTTGATCGTCCAATTGAATGGGCACGCAGCTCTGGCAGATAAAATCATGGAAGAATGCATTATTCCTGATATCTATCTATCCCTTTGGCAAAGGGTTTTGCTGTGAGATAATTTAGCGATGTCGACGACGCCATAAGGTCCAAGCCTTCATGCTCCAGGCCTCTGTATCTATATATCGACAGCATATGTCGTCTACCAATCGCCACGCGTAAGTGTCCTGGCCAAACCTAAGAACCAGCAATGTAAGGTAGTATATTCCACAGGATACACACAGTAATGTACAGCGTTGGCAAAGCCTATCTATTGCACCCTCAACATGTCAGATCTCCATATCCGAGGCTGATCCGCGCGGTCATGATGTCATTGCTAGTCCGGCACATCCACAAGACTCAAAGCCCGAGGCCGATATCAAGAACTGGCAGAGGCGAATCTACCGGTTTCATACTTCAGTAGTGGGGGCTTTAGATATATATAACAGCTCCCTGGAGGGAGATAATTTCTACAAACTGACTGAGATTACACCCGTTCAGTAGAAGATACCATTGTATTGCTTTAGTATATTTCCATCTGTCAAACAGCAATCAAAATGCCCGTCGTTCCCTCCCTCAAAGACTCAACCTTCGACACCGACATTCGCGATCGTCACCTCATATACGACTATGCCGCACAGGACCCCCACGGCAACCCGGAAAAATGGCGCTATGAAGTCTGGTTCTATAACGAAGATCGGTTCGTCTATGCCATCCACGGCGGGCCCATGGCCGGTCGTAAGAATTTCCAAGCAGCCACGTACCAATGCATCCGGCCCGGCGAGCTATGGCAGTGCAACTGGCTGGAAGAGACGGGGACCATCTGCTCGCTTGTATATGATATCCCGAGAAAGCGCATCACTACGTTGATGGGATTCTCCAAAGGGCACTGGGAGAATGCCGAGGCCGCGCATGGGGACAAGCGGAATGCGGAGGACTTGGCGCGGTGGAGGGGTCTGGCGAAGATTGGGATTCAAACGGATCGGAAGCTCATAAGTGAGCAGGCGGAGATTGTGGAGGATTTCCGTGGACCTGGTGATTTGGAGCCGATTGACATGGATTGGCCGACACTGTAGGCGACATCCAAACGCTGAGCAGTGACCGACGTCACTGGGTTAAGATGATTGTGGAATATATGGTCGATCTTGAAGACATCGCAATGTGTAGATAAGGGTTGATTCTAATATATCGCAACGTTTTGAGTACAATTGTAACCAGAGGGTTCCTCCCTTGTCATGCTATCAATAGACATGTTCCTGTTCATGCGTTAAGGAATGTCCGCCCGCTGGTTGCTCAACACGTGAGGTCTTTGTCAAAGCCCACACAGAGGTACCAAAAAATGAATGACCCTGTCCGCTAGACCTGTGGGTCGAGCATCAAGGGCTTCAGTGTCGAGATGCTCAGGAGCGGCATATGTAAGGCCCGACTCCACCTGGACCAATGCAAACAAGTGGCACCCTGTCAATTGTGTGCTTCGGCAGTGGCATTGACTGACCCTTTGAACCACATAGGATCTGGTTCGACAGTACTTCTGACGGAGGACTCTCCAAAGTCTTACTCGTGGAAGTGGCAAACATGGTATGCCATGAAAGCACCGTGATGTCTATGGGTTTGAGCGATAAGGTGTGAATGGAGTCCTAGCACGGGCGTAACGAGCGTTCGATAGAGTCTTGGGTGGACTCAGTTTCGGCTGGACCATCGAGGGTTGTATCAATGGATCGATCTTCGGAGCTCAGTATGGACGTATCCCTAGCTGAGACTTTCAGCCGTCTTGGGTAGACGACGGATTCCCTGAAGAAGGTGCCTGGATGCAGACAAGCTCAATTATAACATCATCCTTGCCGTGCATCAAATAAGCGTTGGAGGATGGGGCTCGGCTAAGAATGGCGACCGCTACCTGCTCGGCTTGTTGACTGGACGTCATATTATCGATGAACCACGTCTTCCACGGGCTTCCGCCGAACCCAGGCGTCTGTATCGTAGCAGTCTTATCAGGCTCGGTCTCTTGAGCGAATGCTATTCAGTGTGAGCTAATGTCAGAGAACAAATAGGTAAAATTGGAGCCAAGAGTCACGTACCCTGCACGGGCAATAATTGCACATCGAAGAAGGGCGGTGGGCAATTGGAGAGCACAGGTGGATTGACGAGCATTTGACTGATAACGGTTTGGAGCGGGTACGTATAGTCCCCCTTGGCCGTCAATTCATAAATGGCCCCCTTGAGCAACTCCTTCAGGTCGTGTGTACACTGAGGTCCCCAAACACCATCGCAGCCGTTACTAGGCCCAGACGGCGTCCCTGTCAGATTCCCTACCCGGAAGGCAATCTCGGAGGTTCGATTTGCAGTAATGGCGGAGTTGTCGATGCGATGCGGATCGTATGCAAGCCAGAAACTGGCCTTGACCATAGGCTCTTGCCCTTTGCCCGACGGATTCGCGTCGAAGCCATAGTACAGGGTGATATCATCGAGGAATAGAGGAGGGAAATCGAAGTTGATGGCTGTCTGAGCGAGAGGATCAACGCAGCCACCGTCCCAAAACGTGCAAAACTGGGCGATGGCTGACGGCAGAGCGACCAACACCAATATTAAAAGCATCCAGCCAGGTCGAAAGACCGACCCTGATCCGAGTTGCAGAGACATTGATAATTTCGACCGTCCGAACAAAGCGAGTTCAAGAGAGCGATCGATATGTTTATGATATCTAGATGACACTGATGACGGAGCAGGGGCCAGAGACGACTGGCATGCTCATTACCGTGTTGCTGATGTTATGGTTGTTGACGAACCCGGTCGGTCGGATGAGGTTGTTGAAGGGATAGACGGAACAAGGAGCGGAGGGACGAATGCGAAAATAAGGCCAAGTGGAGGAGATAAATAAGTCGAAAGACCCTTTAAAGCATGATAAAGCCCACAACCACTGATACCACTATTTCTATGGGGCAAAACGAGAAAGGGAGTGCAGAAACCAGAAAGAGATGCTAGTGAGAGTCCCTCCGCGCTTAGACGGCACAGGCGCAGACCGTCCGTTGTGTAAATGTGTCTAAACTGTTTTCGTGTAAGGAAATGGCGACTATTGGTGCTCTCGTGAACAACTTTGTCCACCGACCAGGGGAGGCCAAGGACTTAAATCAAGACGGTGGCCAAGCAACGGTGGTAATTGACGGAGACGAGGACAAGGATTTGTTTGATGTTACAGGAGTCAGTTGAGTACTAGGAAGCCCAATGGTGGAAGAACATGGCCTGACGAGGAAACAAATCTGCAGATGGGGAAATACCTCCAGGAAGATGAGTAAGATTAACTCCTGAGGAGATTATTATGGGTAAAGGAGGCTGAGGCACAAAGCTTCAAGCCTTGTATTAAGGCCACGCGAAGGGCAGACGACCTCCTACGAAGTTCCTCCAAGGAAATCAGAGACAGAGATCATACACAATTGCAAATACGACAACAGACCGACGGAGGATGATGACCCTGCTGACCTTCTCAGACGGTCAGTGATTCAAACAGATCATTTTTTCCAAATTTTAATTCGGATTATTATTCTCTCCAATCCAATGATAAATAACCCACAAAAACCAGGGCTTGTGGGGCCCGGGATTGGCCGCAGGGCTCAAGAAACCCCGAAGAGGTGCCCTTTCTTCCCACTTGCACAATTCCAGCGCTCCCTGATTTACCAGTGGACATTCTTAGCAAGTTAGCCCTGCTTGACCAGCCACGCTAACGGGGGGCTGCCCCCGCATATTCCTGGCCAAATATGGCAGTTCCGGTGGGTGATCTAAGACAGTGTCCCAGGAGCGGACCACTCAGGGAGCTGAGTCTGCACATATTTGGGTACTTGAATCCTGGGCGTCCCACTTGGTGTGTTTAGCCTGCCAGCCCCCCACCGCAACTTGATTGTTTTCTTTTTACGCTGGTAAGTAATTTTACGACGAGGAAATCGGCGGAGTACGGTGAAGCGCTGAAGAGATGATGTCGTCGCTCCTGTTGTGTAGTATTTTGAGTTCATATGGCGGATACTTTGATCGGAACAAACCAGTAATGTAACCTGGAACTGTTATCCTCAGTCAATTGACCGGGAGATGGTCTGTATGCATGAAGCCGCAGTGATTCGCTTGTATCGAGGTAACTGCGGATGTTACCTCATCAATAATGCTTGCTGATAGTGTAGTGGGAAGTTTGGAATTACTGAGCCACTTAGAGAGGTGGTTGCTAATGGATTACCTGCCAAATCAGCTCTGTATGTAGCTGAGCATTAGATTCTATACAGCCATCTTTATATCAGCTGGTCAAGCCCACCAGGATATACCTATGGGGGTTGAACTCATTCAGCTTATATTCACCCAGAAAGCCAGTCAAAGACTGAAGTGGCCAGGCAATCACACAACCACGTTTCTCCTTGGACATAGAGAAGCCCCGAAGAAGGCTGTTGAGATTACCCAAGCCAATGATGTTACGAACCTGATCTGGTTCCAAAGATGTCAGGATGAGTACGGACTGTTCGGACCCAAACAATGATTGACCCTTTTCCACTGGTTCACCCTCAAAACTCCGAAGGCCCCTTCTACCGTGGCCTGGTGCCGATTTTGACTCAATTGTCGCTGATGACCCACTGTCAACTGTCAAGTGTCACCATCCTGACACCGTGTTTCTCCTCTTCCCTTTCAGAATAAACTAGTGACAAGATATGTCTTAGTTATAGACCAGCAGCTGTATCATGCACCTCAACCTTGAATGTTTCAAATCCATTAATAAGCAAGCCAGTCTCACATTGTCGGGTGGAAGTGGAAGACCCTCAGAAGACTAGCGAAAAGAGACATGAAGTCATCCGCTATTTTAACGCAGCCTCCAGTGCGTCATAGCTCACACTTACAGGCTAAATTAGTGCTACGACTATCCACCAGGTTCACCAACAACAAAAATGGCTGTTTAGCCAAGGACAGTCAGTCAGCCACTTTTCCCTATTCTAGTCTAGCAGGCAATTGACTTCAAGGGTTCAGCGGAAATGAGCCGTTCAGGTGTTGAACACCTCGGATTCAGAACTTCAAATGGGTTGGCGTGAAAAATCTAATTTGGTTTGGGACTTCTTGAAGCTAACAGCGGAGGTCCTTATCCGATAACGCCGCTATCCAATCGAGAGAAGGGTTAGAGTTGTAGGTCTTTCTACGGAGGATTGTGAGCCCTTAACCACCGTGCGCATTGCTTTTCTCAAAGGAATACAAAGTATGTACTTAAATTGATTTTAGGCAGCACAGTTTTGCCGGGGTGCTTGGGATAGGAGATCAAAGATGAATGAAAAGAAGAGATTTTACCTCATTGATACTGGTGGACAATGCTGGTAGTGGAGATCACGACCAGTAACTTCCCCGGCAAACTCCATAATGATGACTACAAATGCAGGATCTCCTAGGATCAGCTGTTCATCTTATCTTCAAGAACTTTAACCCGTGCTTTGACCACCGCAGCTGACTCCGTAATTGATCTGGTCAGCTTCCGGATCTTTTCCAGCTCTCGTGTCCTGTTTCTCTCCGCAAGCGACACGATTTTCCGCACTGTTTCAACCTCTGCTGCCTCCATGTCCGTCAACCCGCGCATACTGGGATCCCGATTATTCTTGCGGTGTTTCTCGGCAGTGCGGACCCTGCAAACAGCCTTGACAAGAGGCAGAATAGCTGGCTGATTAAAGGTAAGCCATGCTGCGTTCTCCGGAGTTGCGCCCTGGTGGTCCCAGATGATGTCCATTGCTGCCGCGCGCTCGGTGAACTTCTTCAAACTCTGAGCGCCATCAGGCACTGGAGCTACGTTTTTGACCCAATCGAAGCCAACAGCTGGGACATTTCCATCACGATTAGATGCCTCGTCACTGTCTTGGTCGCCGGAGTTCTTCATAGTGCCATTTTTTCGGGCCTTCTGCCATGCCTCGTATTGCACTCGTTCATCTATCGTCATCTGTGATACGGCTATGCTTTCAGGATCATTCAAGTGCTGAGATGCCATCTGCAAGCCTGTGAACAGTGCTAGGCTGTTCCCGTCGCTGACCACTTTGGCTAATGCTTTCATCTTCTTGGCCGTTGTTTCGAGGTCGTCGTTCACTGATGGCACTGGTAGTATCTTTAGGTTCTCGCGAAGATGCTGCAGATCTGTAGGATCTATCGCAGCCTCTGGATTCTGGGTAGTGGCATTGTTACTTTGCTCGTCAGAACAGCTGCCTGCAGCTTGATTCCGAAGCGGTAGAGAATGCGTAGACATTGTTGGTAATGATAAAGCTGATGGCTCTGAGGGACCGTGTGACATGACGGCAATGATTTGACTGCTGAAGGAGAGTAGGTTGTTTCTTTGGAGTTGGTGATCTAATGAACTGAATGAAGCCTCTTGGTCAAATTCACTAGCTTGATATATCTGGAAGTTCCCGATGTCAATGTCATAAACAGGTCCGATGTAGATGACCTACATTTGACAGGCAAGGGGTACCTCAGTCATTCCAGCTCTTATACTTGGCTGAACAACTCATATTGAGACGAAAGTCACACTCTACCAATGGAATTGTCAGATGTGATGGGGTACAACGATGGAAGGTGGCTGATCGATGAAGGGAGGGCGAGATCTATAAGAATGAAGCTAGTCTCCACCCAGTTTGTGTGAGGATGACTAAGTCATAATGAAGAGCTACTTCACTACAGTAGCAAGTTGAAGAACAAAACAGTCTAAGACTCTTTTGTTTTCCGGTCAAAGGACTTGAATCTTAGAATAAGTGGATGTATGTGAAAGATAACTGAAAATATTTAGAGAGTGAGACGCAGATGTATTGTACAACAGGTGCCTGTCGCGAATCGAATAAGGTCACCACATTTGCCGTATGGCCAGCTAATATACATAGATGTTTAGTTCGTCAATTTTCATCATGTGAAAACTTCAGTTGAATGACAAGGATATTGGGATGAAGATGACAGTAAAGCAAGTCAAACATATAGGAGAGTTTCCAAAATTCGACAGGTCCCCAAACGCCAAACCCCACGCTCGAATGCTGCAAGAAAAGAAGTTGCCCCGTGGCTAATCCTACACATGTGTCAATCAGTGGTCGTCATCATCCCTAGAGGCTCGATCTTTGAGGCCATTCCCTCTAAGCCAGACACGCTTCCACGGACCATCGGGTCCGAAAGCTGCTTCCCGATCCTGCCGCATCCCCTCAAGGACAGCGACTATACCACCATTCCGCAACCGCTCCAAGACGACGTTCATGCCTTCCTTGCTTTTGAGCACTGCATCTCGAGTTCGGCTCACGCCAATGAGCTCAATGGTTCTCTGGATTCCAGCAGTGGACAGCGACGAGAAGAAGCCCTTCTTAGGCGTCTCTTCATCAAACTCAATGGTCTGATCGGCAGTAGGGATGGTCTTCTTTTTCCCAAGGAACTTTCCTTGTCCCAACCGAGAGCGGAAGGTGACCGTGGTTTTCACCTGGGTCTGTTCGTTTCTCTGAGCATCTAGTGAAAGCCCCTGTAGGCTATCGAGCGAACCCTCAATCGGTTGGCGCGTGTAGAGCTGTTTCTCAACGACACTCAGAATACCCGTCCATTCCATGTTCCGCGATTCAGTTTCCATCCATCCTTCCTTAATGTCGACGACGGTAGTTTCAAGTATATAACTCTGGCCAGAATTGTCCGAGCCCCCAATTCCTTTCGGAAGTAATTTCAGAATGCCCGACGGGACCTTTGACTTCTTCAAATGGAGACGAACTGTATGAAGTCGCTCCGTCTTCGGATCCACATAACGGTCGATCACATCGGTGGTGAGAACATGGCGAGAATATGGATTCGGGTATCGGAGAAAGTAGGCCAGCGAGACGGCAGGGAAGGAATAATCGTACGTAAAGACATTCTCGAAGAATTTCATGGTTGCTGATGCATAAAAGAGGTCGTAGAATTGAGATGACGATGCTGGAGCTGATGTGGCGATGGAGGAATCGGACGTTTGAGGCAGATGGGTGCTCGTCTGATCCTTGACCTTTCTCAGTGGTCGGAAAGCAACTCCTGTAAGAAGAATTTCTGTCAGCTTCCGGGAGCTCTGGCGCTAGCCCGATTTGTAACGCGGGGATGCTAAGAAAATACACGTGATTGATTTATCCGCTAAGCACACCGCCCGAATTCTGCCAGCAGCCCTGAGTCACCCACCAAATTGTTTGGAGGGGGCAGGAGAAATTTATTGACCAGTCCTCTAAGATTGTTACCATCTTCGCCTACTCAGAGTGACTCGCCGTAGCGCATTGGTCGTCTTCTCGGTCATCCCTTTCATATCTTCACCTCACTGATAACGAAACCCTCATTAAACATGGCCGACGAACCTGGACAACCCCCCGCTCTCACCACATTGAGCCTGGCCGAGAAGGCCCCCGCGTCCAAGGCAGTCGCTCAGGTTGTGACTCCTTTCGATGTGTCCGGCGGTGTTGATGAGTCAGGCAAGCTTCTCCCAGTCGACTATGATAAACTGGTTCGGGAATTTGGAGCGACTCGTATCTCCAAAGAACTGCTCGAGCGCTTTGAAAGAGTAACTGGACGTCGGCCTCATCGATTTATGCGCAGAGGAATTGTGTTCAGCCACCGTGACCTGAACCTGATTCTTGATCGCTATGAGAAGGGACAACCATTCTACCTCTACACTGGGCGTGGACCTAGCAGCGACAGCATGCATGTCGGACACACAATTCCCTTTGAGTTCACCAAGTACGTCGTCCTTTTTCCAATTCACGCTTCTGAAGACGAATTGACCAGGATGACTTTACCAGGTGGTTGCAGGATGTCTTCGACTGCCCTTTGGTTATTATGCTTACTGACGACGAGGCAAGTTTTATGTCTACGACGAGTTCTACCTTTGCGTCTAACCAGTTTATAGAAATACATGCATTCGCAAAAGATCGAGGTCGAGGATGCTAAGAAATATGCGAAAGCAAATGCGAAGGACATCATTGCAGTTGGGTTTGATATGAAGAAGACATTTATTTTCAGCGACTTCGATTTCGTTGGCGGCGCATTCTATGAGAACATCTGCAGATTGGCGAAGAGGATCACAATAAACTCCGTCCGAGGAACATTTGGCTTCAACGACAGCAACAACGTCGGAGAATTCCACTTCTGCGCGACTCAATCGGCCACTGCATTTGCAACCAGCTTCCCTCACATCTTCGGTACGGACAGGAAGAAGGTGTCGTCGATTCCTTGCCTGATTCCCTGTGCGATCGACCAGGACCCGTACTTCCGTCAGTGCCGTGAACACGCCGAGAAGATGAAGTACAAGAAGCCATCATTGATCCATGCCATCTTCCTCCCCGCTCTTCAAGGTCCTGGCTCGAAAATGTCTGCGAGTGTCGAGACATCCGCCATCTACATGAGCGATGCGCCGAATCGAATCAAGAACAAAATCAACAAGTACGCCTTCTCCGGAGGACAGGATACAGCTGAGCTTCAGCGTCAACTGGGTGCCAACACGAAGGATGACGTCCCGTTCCAGTACCTCACGTTCTTCATGGAAGATGATGAGGAACTGGAGCGAATCCGTGTGGCTTATGAGAAGGGAGAGATGCTTACCGGCGAGGTCAAGCAAAAATGTATTGCGGAGCTACAGGCTTACGTTCAGGCCTTCCAGGAACGCAGGGCCCAGGTCACCGACGAGATAGTTGCTGAGTTCATGCGGTCCCGGCCCCTCGAGTGGAAAGGCAACCCCAACCCCATCGTTGTTGAGAAGAAATAGAGGTCCCTCACTTTGAATAGATAGCCCTGCTTTTCAGCGTGCACTTGCCAGTTTCGTCAAGCGCCTGGTTCCGGGATTCTGGTCGTGGGGACGTACAGGTCCACCTTGGAAACATGAGTGGTCCAGCAAATGACATGAAGCGATGATAGATATGAATGAACATTGACCGTCTCAGCGTTTCATCTCTGACCGATCTAACGAGGACCCACGTAATAATGTTAGCCAAGTTGCCTTGTTGGACATGGGCAATCTTGGGATTAAAGTTAGATTTGACCAACATCCATCTCTCATGGTTTAGACCCGTTCAGCAGGATTCTGCCACGGAAGAATCCTCTCACACCATTACTGAGCCAACACTCTTCGCCGTCGATCAGCTCGGCGACAGTGATCGCCTGTTCGGAGCAGAACCCCTGAGACAGAGCGTATCGCCTCGTTGTACCCGCGTTCCCCCCACTGGACAGAGGTGGCGTGATCCAGGCCGGCCCGGAATCCTCTTGATCAATCTTCGCTTGTGTGGATGCGGACGTCCGTCGTCTAAAATACGGAGTCGTTATGCTCCCCTCCATGATTTCTCCTCGGGGATTCACAATTAGCACTTCAGCCGGATCTTGCGGGGAGGTGATGTTGGCTCGAAGTCGCGCAGCAGTGTAGTTGTCGCGGGATGTAGTCTTATGCGTTGTGAAGGGCGACGGCACGGTTCTTTGAGAGTCTACCGTGACACGCCAGGGCGTGAATGTCTGATTCATTTCGGAAGGCAGGAGAAGGCTTAGCGGATCCATTGGCAGGGCTGCGTTGACCTCGACGGTGCATGCGCCATCTCTGTCCATGACAATGCGCAGCCGCCAAGGTTCCGTCTGGTCTGGTATGAAGCTGTTGAGGTGTTCGACGAAGGACTCTACATCTTGTTGTAGGAACGTAGCCGCTTTGCTCCACCCGAAACATTCTGCAGCTTTTAGAAGTCGTTCCTGGTGATAGGGGAGAAGATAGTAAGATGATCGCAGTGGGTCTGGGTAGGCATCGGCGGGTTGTGTTCTGAGCAACCCGGGAAGCGCAGGTTCGTAGCGAAGAGAGGAAATTATCTGGAAGGAGTCCGAGGCTTGCGACGGCGTAATTGTAGCCATTGCGTCAGCTAAGAACGAAATGGACGCAGAGCAAGTGAATCATGGACCCTGTGTTCAATGGTATACCGCGAGCGTGGTAAGGAGGAATGAGACAATGTATCCGACAGTCAACGAGAAAGTCACTAGTGGTGACAGGGCCAATTCTCTAGTAGATCAACACTGTGCAATCTCATAAATCATTCTCCCGTTCATTAAATATCGGTTTTCTCAGGCGATGATGTTATATGGTGGAGCAGAGTAAGCAAGAGAGTGTGATTGGCCTGGTAGGGTCGAGAGCTCGGAAGGGCGCTGCAGTACGCCGGAACTTGGAACATCGAAACGCATAACTTTTTCAGGGCCGCATCATCTCTCCCATCACCCTCCCTTCTCCGAAGCCAAAAAAGAAGCAGCGTTTTGCTGACAAGCACCCTACCCTTCGTCAAGGACCGGTATGTTATTAATTAATTGCAATTACTTTCCCCAGTTTATGCTTTATCCGGAATTGTTCATTTTCAGGTTGCTCACTGCCGTTCCCTGCGCTATGCAGAGTTCAGAATTCAGGTTCCTCTTTGCCGGGTCATCATGTCGAGCGAATCGCCATTACCTCAGCCAGTCAAGAACGTCGTTGTTGACACAACTTCCCTCCCTGCTTCATCATCCGCGTCAGTCTGGGACCGCATCTCGAAATGGGTTTCGGAAAATAAGGCGCTGGTCTATACCATTGCTGGTGTTGCCGTGGTCGTGACCAGCGCAGGCGTTGTATACTACCTTTCCGACTCCGGCCGGACCACCCCAGCACCTGCTCCCACAGAAAAGAAGAAGAGCAAGAACCAGCGACGCAAGGAGAAGAAGAAGGCGGAGGAGGAAAAGAAGGCAAAGACCGCCACTGTTCAAGAGGGTATGCTAAATCCGACAGCTTTTTGCGCACCCTCTAAACACAGTATCGAGCTGATAACGGTCTAGAACAAGTCCCCAAGAAGGTCGAGGAGGTTGTGGAAGAGCTGCCTGAGGTCGATGAGGCAACTGTTGATCAGTTGTCCGACGAGGTGAGTTTGCTGATCCTATCCCTCCTGCTTCTCCCACCGTCCGCTGCTCGAATGCTCACAATTGTTATTGCAGACCCGGAAAGCTTATGCTGCCAAGCTCAAGGCGGCTGGAAACAAGGCTTATGGCTCTAAGGATTACAACAGGGCTATCGACCTCTACGGAAGGGCGATCATTTGCAAACCCGACCCTGTATTTTACTCGAACCGCGCTGCATGCTACAATGTCCTTTCGGAGTGGGAAAAGGTCGTTGAGGACACTAGCGCTGCACTGGCGATGGACAGCGAGTACGTCAAGGCCTTGAACAGGAGAGCTATTGCGTACGAACATCTCGAGAAGTACAGCGAGGCCCTTCTCGACTTCACCGCCAGCTGCATCATCGACGGATTCTCCAATGATGTCAGCCGCAACGCGCTAGAAAGACTTCTCAAGAAGGTTGCAGAGAGAAAAGCCAAGGCTATCTTGGAAGCCAAGGGTCGCAAACTCCCTAGCCCTACCTTCGTGTCCAATTACCTCCAGAGCTTCCGCCCCCAGTCTCTTCCCGAAGGCCTTGAAGAGTCCGCAGATCTCAGTGAGGAGTCTGGCAAAGGTCAGCTGCGCAAGGGTCTGGTCGCCATGAGCAAGAAGACTGGAGATGGCTACGAAGAAGCTGCTGGTGCTTTCGAGAAGGCCTTGGAACTCGGTGATCTGGGTGAATACGAAGCGTTGGCCCTCAACATGAGAGCCACCTTCACCTACCTCGAGGGCAACGCCCAGTCGGCCCTGGCTGATCTCAACAAGAGCATTGAATTGCAGCCATCATTGGTGCAGAGCTATATCAAGCGCGCCAGCTTACACCTCGAGCTTGGTAAGTCCATCACGTCTTTGTTGTGAGCATCGCCCAGATGATTCTGACCGGTTTTAGGCAACAAGGACGCCGCAGCCGACGACTTTGAACTCGCCATCACCCACAACAAGGACGATCCCGATATCTACTACCACCGCGCCCAGCTCCACTTCATTCTTGGAGAATTCGCCGAAGCCGCCAAGGACTATCAGAAGTCGATCGACCTCGACCGCACCTTTATCTTCTCTCATATTCAGTTGGGTGTGACACAGTACAAGATGGGCTCTGTTGCCTCAGCCATGGCTACATTCCGTCGATCCGTGAAGAATTTCGAGGATGTACCGGATGTCTACAACTACTATGGCGAGCTTCTTTTGGACCAGCAGAATTTCTCCGAGGCCATTGAGAAGTTCGACAAGGCTGTGGAAATGGAGAAGCAGAGCAAGCCAATGGGAATCAATGTCCTACCCCTGATCAACAAGGCCCTTGCGCTGTTCCAGTGGAAGCACGACTTCCAGGAGGCCGAGAACCTTTGCCAGAAGGCTCTAATCAGTAAGTCATTACTATTGCCTTCTGTAATTGTTGAGAATCCACTGACTTGCGTCTTAGTCGACCCTGAGTGTGATATTGCTGTGGGTACCATGGCCCAACTCCTTCTTCAACAGGGTAAGGTCTCGCAGGCGCTCAAGTACTTCGAACGGGCCGCAGAGCTGGCTCGTACGGAGGCGGAGATCGTTAACGCCATCTCGTATGCCGAGGCCACTCGGACACAGTTGGAAGTCCAGGAGAGATACCCCCAGCTGGCAGCGCGCCTGCAATCCATGGGTGCTGGGTTGGGCGGACCTCCTGGTCTGTAAAAGAGTCACTGAGGCACTTCAACGAGTCACACACGATGAACTCTTTCGCACCTTCTACATAGACCACTTTTTGCCCCGAGGACTTTTGCGAGACTAATCGTTTTTCCTCCCCTCCTTCTTCACTGTCAACTCCCTCCAATTGGCAGCACAGCCATGCGAGCAATACCTACGCCTTTTATAATGGACCGTTTCCTTAGCTCACTCTGATATTTGGGGGTGCTCGGTCTCCTCACTTACGAGTCTGTACCTACTACCATATGTTTGCGTTTCGTTATATGCGTTCCCCTCTTTATCTTAAAAGATCCCTTCTCTGGTTGTTCACCTATCATATCTCCCCCCTTTCTGTTTCTTGTATGTTTTGGTCGTCTGCTTGTTTACGAAAAGTGCTGGTCTCCCACTATGGAGGAAGCAGCATTGTGGCCGGAATGTTTGAGTATGTTCAACGGCTTGAGCTTCGTTTCTGGCAAGGGACGGCGATGGAAAGGATTTCACTTGTACCATAGTAGTAAGCGGGCGGTAGTAGGAAATACAGTATGTTGGTTGCCTTTTTCCATGTATGCTATCTACTTGGGTACGCTTTACATATATAATATCTAGTCATTACTGTGGATTTCCCCGCAGCTTACGGAAAGGCCATCCTTATCGGCAGCCTAACTACGTAGACTAATCCTTATCACCTGACGGGAGGTGGACCACGGAAACCCCACCTCTCACTATTAAGGTACTAGTGTCAGGTAGTCATTTGCGTATCACCAGCATCAGCGTCACCATCTGAGAACGAACTGTGGTTCACTCTCTTTACTCGTACATCATCATTATCAGTCGTAAAATAAGTTAGTTCCTGCATGTCTTGATGACTCACTAAAGAGGATTTTGAATCCCCTCAACTCTGCGTTGTTCGTTGTCTTAGGTATCCCCAGTCAGCTGCTAAATAAGATACACTTCGTTATCCACATCTCCACAGTTCCTTCCTTATCAGGCCGGGTAATGTTGGTTCGGTCTGCTGTGCAGTCGTGATTTATTTGAGCATCCGTCACAGTCTGTCTCTGCCTTGGGTATCGACAGCAGGCAGCCATCTGAGCCCACGTCTTCTACCCACGGAATCGTACGTGACTACGGTGTTGCTTGTCCACGTTTCTCCGCCTGACACCGACCGTCTCTTTACCTCAGGCTGATCCCGTACACTTCCTCCTCTTACCCCTCCCCACCTAGCTATCTCCCCGTCATCGACTTGGTTGCTTTATTGCAACGACGACAGATCGAAATCTTTTACATTTATTCATCGAAGCGACTAGACTACGACAGTCCGACGCTTTTCCAGCTCACCTGTCAAAGTTGTCGAATATCCTGTCTACAACGGTGAAGGCGTTATCTTTGTTAGTTGTGGCTGATAAGCAACACTTGCTCCCCTCTCAGAAACTCAAGGCTCGAAGGCCACGAGTCGACTGGCCAAACCTTCATCATGCCTGATAAGCAGGGTATGTAAGCCACCGAGATCTTGTACAGAGAAAGAGCACTTGACTTACTTGTCCTTGTGGTCTTAGCTGTTGTGACGCTTTACCCGCTCTTCCAGCCAGATGTCCTGCCATTCCGCTCCCTAACGTTCGCTCCTGATACCGAATTTGTGAAGATTGGCAGGGCTTCCAAGCGGGAAGCGAAGGGTCTCGTCCCCGCTCATCATAATGCATTGTTCGAATCGAGGGTTATGTCCCGGGATCATGCGCAGTTGAGGGTATCCTTCGAAAAGAAGGTAGGTCATGTCAAGGCAACCCCATCCCGTTGCATGAGTGCAACTCGTATGCAACATTGTTCGTACTAATGCAATTGAGCACAGGAGGTCTACATACGGGACAATGGCTCCATGCATGGTACTTGGGTCAATTGTAGAAAGATATCGTCCGACAAGGATGTCCCAATCCACAGTGGTGACGTTGTGATATTTGGTACCGAGGTTATACGCGGCGAAGGTATGCCCTCTACCTCACTAGTGATTTCCTGCCAGACACTCGCTGACTCCCCTACTCTCTCTAGATACGTATCCGCCCATGAGGGTTCGTTGCGAGTGCCAATGGTTTGACCTTGAGTATGTGGCTCCTTGTTTTACTTCCTCCCGAGGCTCGTTTACTAACACAGTAACCTTGTCAGCGAGGGGGCTTCGAAACCCAAAAAAGCACAGGATAACCTAAAAACAAACACTTTCTGCGTTCCTGACGACGACGATGAGGTAATTGAGATTGTCGACGAGGCCCCGATGGACTCTGCATCGACTGGATCTTACGTGCCCGACGACGCAGACATTTCTTCGGACTCTGATCATCACCGATCTGCTGGGAACGCGACTCCTATGACTTCGCCTCTGAAAAAGGATGTTTCTGCAGAAGTGGTGGAAAACAAACCCTCTGCACCCGCCAGTGAGCTTCAAAGTCATGTGGTCAGATCGCAGCAAAGTCCGATTGATCTTGACGAAGAGAACAATGAGCACCCTCTTGTAACTCCGCGGATGACGCCACCGTTTGTTGAGGATACTTACGAAGGTTCCTATGCCGGTATAGCTGATGATATGGACGGCATCGATTATGCTCCAGATAATGAGCCCGCACTCACTGATTACAGTCGAGGGGACTCAGCCACTGGATCCGGTGGTTGGGAGGAAAGTGAAGAGCAAGACGACTCTGCCGATGATTTGATGTCACATTCATCTCTCGGTGTGGACACCGATGGATTCGATAGGGAGGCCGATGCTATGGCATCTAATGTTCCTTCGACTTCAGTGATCTATGAATCGCTAGTTGCTGTGGCTGTGAGTAAAGGAACTCAGCCGCAAGAGGGGGACAGATCGCTACCCACCGATAACGATGCACCTTGCTCTACAGCGGTCACAAGTGGCGAGCATGTTAGTCCCCAGGCCGCTGCTCCGAACATGAACAGCTGGAAATTCACGGCGAATGAAGATTCGACCGAGTCGACTCCCCTCAAGTTCGGCTGGTCGTCCTTCCCACAGCCCGTCGGAGTCTCGAATTCGGCGTCACGGTGTAGTGGAAGATCGCTTGATCACTCACTCGCCTGTTTCCATCACACTACGTCGTCATCGAGCGCGGACGAATGTTGGCCGAACGTTGGCTTTCATCCTATCGATCCTTTAACGCAACGTGAAAGCAATGGCAGTGCCATATCGCAAGATCACCGGACATCGGCTGCTCCTTATACTGATGGGCCATTCGTCGACGGTCACACACAGCCAAGTCGAGGAGAACGCCCCAATGAAGAAATTGTCGAGTCTCGGGACGACAGCGGCCGCGTAGATCTGCAGTCAAAAAAGCCTCATACAGTATCATCCATGGCCGGTGCAGGGGCCACACAGGACTCCAATACACGCCTTTCTATCGCTGACATTGTTGATACTTCCGAATGGACAGCAACATCTGGCGTCGAGCCGTCGCGGAAGAGGAAGGCTCTTGAGATGGAATCGGACTCAGAAGAGCTTGATCAGGACCTTGCCGGGCACTTCCCTGATGTCACTTCCGTTGACATTTGTGATCTGTTTGACAATCAATTTGTCAGTGGGTCTGCAGAGTCATTCTCTCAAGACGCTCAGCCACAAGTTGCACCCGTTAATCTGGACGCCTCGCTCTCGCATCTTACGGGGATTCACACTGCTGCCAAAACTCAGAATCCCAATGATGCACCCAAAGCTGCTAAACATGAACGACCGTCGAAGAGACAAAGGGTTTCGGGCTCAGGAAGCTTCGGAAGTCATGTCGCCACTGCTCTTCTCGGCGCAATGGTTGGTGGCTTGGGTACAGTCGCTCTTTTAGCCTCCCTTCCCACTGACTACTTCGCTTAAGAGGCTTACGGGGGAATGCAGCCGCCGGCATTTTCTTTGCCTCTCTCCACGTCTCCTTTCATATGTTTTCTTCTTTGATTTCTCCCCTCCTGCCAGACTGAATTTATTTTACCCTGGCATTCCTTTCAACCAAGTCAGTCGTTTTGTTTCTGGGAAATTTTGATCGTTCACCGGCGTTTATTCTACCCTCGGATGGCTTGGCTTTTGGGAACCTTGTTGCTCTACTGAGGATTTGTCGGGAATTTGCGGGATCGCTCACGCTGGTGCGGGCGTGTCTCCTTTTATTTATCCTTAAGGAAGAATCTTACAATGAGATATGTTATGATGCATCTTCCGCACTGGTAGCTACTGCAGAGGCCCAGACAGAATTTGCGAAACTCCCATGATGACCATACCGCTGAAGCAGTCACATTCTTGCTTAGGATTTCATTTCACCCGTGACTCTCAACCCCCAGCTGGCAATGCATGGTGTGTGGTGTTGAGGCTGAGGGCTTGCAATGACTGAGCATACTGGAGTCCTCCGGTCTCGGAGTATCTGGCCATGATTCTAATCCATGTATAAGGCCGATGATGGTCTCTCTAAGGACATGGGTTGGCTATAACATACAAGACGATGTTATCCAGGATTGGCTGCCTGATATTGAGGGCATATGTAGCTGATCGCAATCTGTTCGGTGCTTCCTCTTGTGCTTCGGCTTTGTGCAACATCAACACCATCACCTCACTAACGCCAAGGATAAAGGAACAGACTCTACAGTACTCCGTACGCATGGTAAGTCCTGTCGCTCAGCCATCAATATGTCGCGGAGATATTCTCCAAAGAGCGCAAAAACCAAGAAAAGTGGACCATCTGTTCAAGGGGATTTTCTGCCTCAGCCACATCTTTCATGGGCATTGATCTTTGGCTGGAGGTTTCGAGCAAGGTTCCGACGGCTGTTCGAATGACACACGAAGCCAAGGTGAGACCCTCTCTAATGCGGGATTTACAACGGATGCTTGCATATTCGCATAAGCCCCACCACCAATAAGTAATATGCCTGTCCTATGCTGATCTTGTATCCGATTTCTCCCATCCTCAAGCCACATCTCGGATCGGCCGGTTCGATTGGGATAACTCTTCGCTGCAAACGCTACCCAGCCGTCTTCATCATATTATATCCTGAACCTTATGATTCTTGACACTCTGGACTTCTCCCACATGGACGGGTGTAACCTGTCGGTACTATGAATACGACATATCAGTTTCATGGGAACAATCGGTGAGCGCGCAGGTTCGTCTGAGTTGTCTTTTACAGGGACCAGGAACCTGCACCGGGCTAGCGAGCCAATTAGCTGCAACAACTACTTCAGCTGCAAGTGCATCTCACATTTGCTGTGAGAAGGGCTTTCTGGGACCATGTTTCATTTCATGCCTTACGACCTCAAGGACATGTGATCACTCGATCTGCAGGTAAAGTGCCATGCATCTGATATGAGGCACAGAAGGTTTTCCTTGGCACAAAAACTCCAAGTCCGTACACGGCCTTCTGGCATTATGCGGGTGGTAAAATCGTTAGACTCGCTCTGCACTTTCCACTGCTCGTATATCGGGCGGATACCTGCATGAGACCACATATTCGCATTAAGAGGTGAGATCTCAGAGACGCAGTACTGAGAGTGCTCACGAGACCATTATGAGAGATACCCGTCACCTTTCTCACAAAGTCACTCATTTACTAGTCCGAAGCTCCGGTGTCTCGGGTAGACTATAATGGAGTTTAAACCAACTAGATCCCTGACATCCCGTTGCAAGCGATTGGGTTGATGGGAAGCCAGGTCATAAGCAGCTGTTGACATATCCAACAGCGTCCTCTAGCATGTCTTCCCGTAGGCTGACATGATTTTACTGGCCTTGCAGTAGCTTTGATCCTACTATGCAGCGCAATGGTGCATGCGCCGCAGAAGCTACACTCTCGCTGAGTCGCATTTGAGTCGCTGTGCTCAATTCCGTTAATCATTGCATCCTCGGTCATAGGAACGGAGTGATTGAGCATGCATTAGACGGTTCGCTAGTGGGCTACGATTTAGCGAGTCGAATGACATTCAAGCCGTACAGAAATTGATCGTGTCTTTGCTCATCAGCATTGCTGACAGGAACACGATACTAACTTGATGTTACTCCTCTCTCGTCTGTACATCTTCTAGAACAGCGTTCTGTGTGATCTATATTTGATACACGGGAATGATATCATGCTGGCACGTTGCCCTGCATCTATCCGTGGTTGTCAGCTAGCCCCCCTTTGCTTCGTTGGAGCGGTCAGCGATTCGAAATTCTTATGCCCGTTCCCTATCATTCGCGAATCGAGTAACACAGGTCTCGGTGGCTGCCATGCTTTCGCCTTTGTTCCATGGTATGGATCTTGCGACTTTTCCAATTCCTTATACTTCTCGTGTTTTTCGCTTCTTTCCTTCACTCTGATTGCATGACTCGGCGCTCGTTCCCTTCCTACCTGGACCTAGCTTCATGCGGCATGTCATGAGCGAGGCTTGGACCAAGATATCTGGTCGATTTTTCAATATCCATCTCAAGCTCTTGCGACTTGGACCCGGTTCTATGGACCGTACTCGTCGTCAAGTTTCCATCTTTCGCAAATCTGACTCGCCCGATGATCTTGAACGCGTGTCTACTGGATCGTTGGGCCGCTTGGGCGTCGCTTCGATGGTTCCTGATCCCTGTCAGCGCAGCCGATCTCCTCTCACTCCGCCGCGTCTCCGACATGGACGACAAACGTTGATTCGCCACCAGCAAGGATCTGAACAGGATGAATAGCCTCGAAACTCTAGTCGCACAGTCCAGTGACCCTATGGTCTTTTGCTTACGGCATACGGAGAAATCGCCGTTTGGACTGGACAGGGAGGGGCCTTGTTCGGCCTGCAAGGCCAAGTTTCTTTTTGCTCATCTAATCTAATCATACCACCTGCGCAGTTATAGAAGCTGTACTAAGACGAGAGTGATAAGCAACGCATTTCCTCAGCTGAACAGGACTGTTCTGTTTGACGCAGTCAACAGATGTCAGCCAGGCTTCTTGGGTCGCTTGCTTCAGGAATGCAATTGTGTCTACAGTCTGCCTCTAGCCTTTGATCCTTCGCCGCAAGCTCCAATGCATACAACCATTGTCGTACTACCGTAACTGAGATTTACACAGCACAATGTCATATCGCGCTATGTCGTCGCTGAACCTGGATCCAGAGCATACATCCTGCATAGGAGGGCGGACCGTCCTAACCTGTCGGGACTGCGCAGGTAACGCACCAAGGTACGTTCTGCATGCCTTTCAGAAGAGTATTGCACACATTCTGATCTCCCGCAGAGGAGCCGTATGTGCCAGCTGCAATGGGCGCGGTTTTGGCATTTTCGTCTGCGCACATTGCAACCCGGCGGCGGCTGCTCTTAGTGCCAGGAATGCGGCCTCATCGACTGAATCATCTACACTTTCCTCACCTGCATCACTAAGCCGCAGCTCGTCGACTTCGGTGTCATCACGGAATGATCTAGCAGCGGCTCGACCGTGGAGGCGCTTCGGAGATGGCGACGGGGGTCCCGGAGGTGGGAGGATTGGAACGAGTGCTAATACGCCGCGAAGTGTATGATGTCTATAAGTCTCAGGCATGACTTATTCAGGTACATCAGAAGATTGTGTACGGGATCTACAGCTACACCATGCATTGTGAGGCTGAATCCTGGCGAAGAGGAGTTTCGGGGTTCGAATAAAAGCATGAACTTTTTAGGGGAGCCTGTGAGGATTCGAGACATACTTTGTATATACTTCCTATCAAGCCATGCAAGAGGTCTTTCTTCTTAAATGGTTTATGGAAGAGCATGTCACATCAACCACTTACCCCCCGAAGGCTGAACCTGTTCGCAGGTTAACATTGTTATAGCTACTATATGGGTCTGCATTTGCGATGCATCGTTTACTCGTATGTTTTCGAGTTTGCCCACCAAACCACCTCTGTCCCTGAAGACAAAGCGAACAGACCCCACAGACCGATGCCAGACGGCCTGCTCAGTATCAGGCAAGCCTATATCCGGTGGTGGATTAGCTGGAGCGTGAGCCCAACCGTAATGCACCTCTTTTGGGGTAACTGGGCAGCAGTCTACTTCATTATCTGGGAATTGACAGTTGCATTTACCTACGTGTGGCCCCGATATAACTACTGGCTTTGTCATCATGGTTTTGTAACAGGCGCAGTTATCCTGGCTTCCCGGATCCATAACGAAATGGCCTCTTCGATCGCCCCGAATGGAACATTCCTATCTGGCCTGATGTGGTCATGGGGGTTTGGATCTTCTTCACCATCCACCTACAGGAGTTCATGATGTGGAGAATGATCGAGTCATTAAAAGGAGAACGTTCCCGCTAGACCTCAGAGCCAAAGGGCGCAAAAGGCTTCGGCTGGCGATGTCGGCCTTCTTGGTGATATGGAGCTCGGTGATATTGCTGTGGACATGGAATCTCTGCCTTCTTACACACAGCTACATGCCAATGCTCACAGGAGGCGTTCATCTGTCTCTAGCTTATCTGAGGGCTATTCGGATAGTCAGATCCGAGTCAATGTGGATGGACAAGGCGTTGTATTTTGGCCCCTATCATGCCTCAGGATTCACCTTGATAATCCACCTGGCACAACCGTATTGCGGCCTTGACAAGCCAGCAGTGCTCTGACTGGGGATACGCAATAATATGGTGTTCAGGTCCAGTCAGTGCAATCTGATCTTAATGCATATTCTATTCTTCTTAAATGAGCGTCCATCTATGTGATCTATATACCCAGGATGTGCTGAATATGATGTTTCATTCCTTTGTATCTGTAATTGGTACGCTTCATAAGGTATATGGGTAGCGTTGAGCTATATAGTCTTGATCATCGCTATATATCTATGCAGCATACTATCCTACATTCCTTCTAGCTAGGTGTAACCGTGTAGCAGGAAAGGGACGCAAGGGAGCAATCAAGGGGTACGAAGTATGCCCGCAGGTATGGTAATGGATGGTCCATCTACCTATCAGAGGAATCTATATAGTAGATCAAATCGTCATATATACGCCGTAGATCAGCTGAGATCGCGATCTGAAGTATCTAGTGGCTTGCTGATCGTAGATCAGGTGGATGGAAGGTAAACAGTGAGACAGATCTTGCTGTATCGCCCAATTCAGTAACTTCAGTAAGCAGTAACCTATACCAACACGAGGTATATCTGATTAAGCATCTTCTAAACTGCTTAATATATGTATAATTATAATAATTAACCAGTTGTAAGAAGCCTGGGCGGATACTACATTAGTTAGCGCGAGCAGAAAGCTCTTCCCTCACCTACATCATCTACATATCAACTACTAAATGCTGTTTTCCAAGGCAGATTCAGCACAGCTTACTCTGGGATTCATAATACGAACAGGACTTCCGGGACAATCCAAGGCAGCGGCAGCGAATACATATAGCTATGGAGAGCAATTCACCCAGCCGGATGAAAACTAAGAAAAAAAGACAGTTCAGTATACTGCGCTCGGGCTGTTTGGCAGCCCTCACAGAAAGCATTGATATGACCTACTACAGGCCTTAGGACGCCAAGTACCAGACACACCTTCATGAGGATAACATCCATACCTGGATGATACTTCTCTCCTTTATATATATCTCTTTCCTTCAGTCGCACTGTCTTTCTTATTCTTTCCCTCATATCGGATATTCGGACCCTCCTATCTGTCTCCTTGTCTGTTTCACAAGGGATAAGCTGATAAGTTCTCTACAGAATGTGATTCACAACCCTGAAATGCAGGGCCCATACCCAGATCTACGGCCTGATCAGCTATGCGACCAGTAGGTTTCTTCCGCTATGCCTCGAACCCTACGGGAAATCCTCATCCCTGAGGACGACACCCTCGACGTAAAATCCATCCTCAATGTCGAAATTGACTTGTCATAGGTTTATATCCTCTTGTTATGTAGATAGGCAAGAATATACCGTTGCAGCCGGCGATTATCGTTCTGTAGTGGGCCCACCAGTTCATTGGTTCGAAGTATAAAAAGCGGGGAACCCCGTGGGGAATATCCGGTAGTTGCTCCCGGCTTTTCCGGATATCTAGTGCATCTTCTCTATATCGCGCCTCTTGTCAAGCCTTTGTATTTACAGTCGGCCTTGACAACGTATGTATAATACATATCTCAATAAAGGATACAAACATGCATGGACCATGCAGCACCATCCTCGACGTTCCCCTGCGAGCCCTACCTCAGCGGATGGACCTCCTCCTCGACCCAAGCGACGAGCGCTGCGCAAGCATGCGACAGGCGTCGTCTAAAACGTACAAATGCGATGAGGCGTATCTTGCAAGGTTGTTTGATGATTTGGGTGGGCTGCCAATGTTGGCTGGCTGATACATATAGCAGGCGGCTCGACGACAATAATAGTATCAAGCACTTTATATAAAGAATCTAGCTCTACTATAGGGAAACGATTACATATTCGCAGACCCCCTGGCAAACAATTCCGGGTGCTGCATAACCGCATTCTCGACTTCTTTGATTGCATCGTAGCCATAAAGCCACGGCTGCACCTTGGGGCATGTCCTGGTATCATGTAAGCGACTGGTTGCATGCCGGAAAGTACTGTACTCACCACCTACTGGGGAATGCGCCCTTAATCTCCTTTCCAAGTTGAGACAAGAACATCTGGTCTCTCCTTTCCTGCTCCTCCCCATTTGGCATGTGGAAATCATGTCTCTGAGAAGTGTCAATGCGTTGCAGCGGAAGGAACGAGATGGCAGACTAACCTGCTTAAAAGTCTCCTTGACAATGGCCTCACCGCGGGACTTCCGCAGGCTCTCGTATAGCCGGAGGATCTGAGCTAGGTGTGATTTGTCCTTCATGTGGCCGAGTAATCGGCCCAGGACTGCGCCATCTTCGAGAGACGAGTTGGCGCCTTGTGCGAGGTAGGGGAGCATGGGATGGCAGGCGTCACCGCTGTGTGGGTTAGATGGTGGGTATTAAGGAACGAGGGGGTGCGTACAGGAAGACCAAGTTCGATTTATCATTTACCCAGCGTTCCATTTCAGCGTCTAAGATAACAGTTCAGTCTGTGCTGCATCGTTCGTTGCCGATATACTCACGGTGCATCAGCTTCCACTTGTCCACGCTGTCGATGTAACTCAAGAAGCGATTCAGCCTGTCGTTGTTGTCAGTATCAGCCAAGGCCAAAAGAAGACAACCTACACTGGATCCCAGCCTTCGAAGAGCTTCCGCAATTCTTCCACCGAGCCAGACTGTCTGGAGACTCCCGGTGGCAGATTATCCGGCACAAGAAGCACAATATTGAACATGCATCCATTGCGGAGCGAGTAGGCAACCGCATGTGCACCGGGACCAATCCAGAAATGGCACTCTGGGTTCTCGACCCATGCTCTCAACTCTGGATCCGAGATTTGATCCGCAGTTAGCACAATTCTGTAGGCCAGGTCGCCGGTAGGGAGCGGCGCATCCTTCTTCCCTAGGAAACATTCGCGGCAGCGAGACCAGAGCCCATCGGCGGCAATGATCAAATCTCCGGTATACTGGTTGCCAGCTAGGGTTTTGACAGTCGTTGTATCAAAGTCTATCGAGTCGACTTTCTCGTTGAGATGGAATGTGATGCCGAGCTCTTTTGCACGGGTATACAAAGCTTGCTGTAGATCTACTCTGTGTAGGTCGATGAATGGAGCGCCATACTTTGCGCGGATATTCTTGTGAAAGGAGGGTTCGTTGGCGAGGATCTGACCGGTATAGCGATGGACGGTGAGCGCCGTGGGCTCAGCTGCGGCTTCCCAGATGGAGTTGGGAAGTTGCCAGTACTTGAAAAGTCGCGAGGCGTTGGGGGTTATCTGAAGACCTGCGCCAACCTACTCTATTTAGAACGACAGTGTGGCATTTTTGGTACACCACTGACCTCAACCAGTTCCTTTGCTTGCTCGACTACTTCGACTGTATGTCCGGAGAGCGCACAGGAGACTGCCGCTGCTAGGCCACCGAGGCCAGCACCCGCAATGATAATGTGGAGATGAGCTTGTTCAGACTATTTTTATTTAGCTAATTAATCATATACGAGAATTGCCAATAGTTTCTCACCATTCTGTTGCATTTGATAGATCTCGCCGATTCGGTAGAAAGAGACAATGTCGAAGGTTTGAAGACTTGACACCCGAGAGAAGCAGGTCTTATAATACTTTAAAACAGCTCTACTAAGAAGCTAATAAGCGCCTCCATCAGCCCATCAGCTGGTGGCTAATTGCCGGCCATTATTCCGTAAAGTAGTAGATGACGGCGGAGGCTTACCAGCTGCTCGGAAATACCGAGCCTCTTATAGCCGGATACCCCAGCCATTGGATGTGGGCCAGAACGCAGAAGCTTTAATTACATTATCGCGAATATCGCATCCTGTTCTTACTGGCTCTTGATTCCCGGTGTTTTCGATAAGCGTACATCTCATCGAAAACATCAAGCGAATGGTCCTTTTCGCAGCAGCTTCAACCTATCTTGAGCATACCTCGGCTCAATCTCCTTCAAAAGATTCCAGACGATGTACTCCCTATGTAGTCCAGGGGATATATCTACAGTTATTGGGGTATAGTAGACTAACAAGAGCTATCATTCTGGATGGTTGTACGCGGGGATACCAGAATGTTGACCAGTGATTCATTCCTCAGTATATACAATCAACTCTATGCAACTCATCATCATGAACTGGCACAATCAGCATATGCCTTAGTATATAAAGAACTCCTCAGACTATAACGCAGATTTCTCCCACGTAATCTCCTTCCCATTAATCCCCTCCACAGCCGGAATCAACGGCCGCAGCGCCATCCCGTAATCGCCGCCATTCGGCGTCCTTAACAGCGTATGGATATGGAATTTCTTCGGCTCCTCATTACCCAAAAACACACCAGAGTGGTGATCAAACTCAACGAGAATAACCGGGCTCTGGATACGGTAGTAAAAGGGATCCTCGTCGCCGAACCCCCCGATCCAGCAGAAGTATGTCTCGTTTTCATACTGGCGGACCTGGGCGAGTTTCAGCTGCCGCGCCCGCGCGGGCAGGTAGAGGAGGTACTGCTCCAGAATGCCATAAAGCAGCTGTTTCTGGGGCTCGGTGAGGGCGGTGGCGGGGATGCCCTCGTAGGGCACGACGCGGTTGTCGCGGTATGCGCCGCAGAGGTGGCGCTGGTCGTCCTTGTTCCAGCGGCCTGGGGGCATCGCGGGATCGTGCATCTGGGCGAAGATGCGGGCCTGCGACTGGAGAGAGGGTGATAAAGACTGCATGAGCTGCAGGCCGAGTTGTTCCTCAACTTGCATGATGCGGGTGCCTGCGTAGGGCCCGCTGTCGATCTCGTTGGGCTCGGCGCCGGTGAACCAGGGGGAGGCGATGATCTGGGACTTGTACAGGAAGATGTTGAGGCAGAGGTGGTGGCCGTAGAAAGACCAGCCCCAGGGTCTGTCGGGGGAGGGGCGGCCGAAAAGGACGAAGTTGTAGGAGAACTCGTTCATGACGCGGGGGGAGTCGACCAACTCACCGAGGAAGTGGTTGATGCGCATGGCTTTGACGGCCTTGTCGTAGCCTTCGGGGGAGAGCGTCGTCTCGAGGATGTGCATGATGGCGTCGCGGATGGAGGGTGTGACTTCGTCGAGACGCAGTCCTTTGTGGCTGAGGAGGAATTCGGGGTTGGACCATGTGCGCCATTCGGGCGAGTCGATGTGGTAGCTGAGGGACTGGCGTTGGGTGTCGTCAAGAATGGAGAGCAGCGACTCTGTTGCGGTGACGATCTCCGCGATGGGGACGCCTTCATCTTGTAAGGTGAATAGACCGGGGCGCACGTTTCCTGAGACAGTCAGTTACGGTCTTACAGCTCAGAGTCAGAAGGATTTGAAGTACCATCAGTCGTTACACCTTTAAAAGGCTCCTGCAGCAAGTCCAACCAGTGCATATACAGCGCATGCAGCCACGGCGGATGGCGCAGTGTCTTGAAATCATGCGCGTACTCATGCGCATCTTGGCTGCGCATCACCTGGAAGCGCTTCAGACTGAGGTCCGGGAGATACTGGCGATATTCGCCCGTAGGCTTCTGCAATTGAGCCAGCTGTTGGGACGACATGGTGGTGGACAGATTTGAACAAACATAACTATCCGAAATCAGCCAGCAGCCAACGACTTTATTTACTAAACATCCGCTGACCTGATAGTCGGCTCTTCTCCCCGTGTCGCTGTTGCGTCCTTGCGCTGCAACGGATTCTCCACACCCACTCTCCCCCACAGTCCACTCCCACTGTGGAGAGCGGCAAACAGCTTTTCCGCCCGCCAGCAGGACTGTAGGCCCAGTTCACTCGTCCCCAGAGTGCAGAGTCCAGAGTCCAAACAATGTCTTCAGGCTGTCAGTTCACTCCATAAGCAATCCGATTCTCCGAGTGACTTCCCTACCTGGGAAATTATCCCCGCCTCCTCCATCTCCATCTCCGCATTCCCCCATGCACGCATCTCGCGAGGGGGAATACTTTCCTGGCGTCATCACCGGATCGCGATAATCTTATTATCGGCATCTGATGATTGAACAGATTGATTCGGTGATCTGATGTTCCGTTGTCGGTTGGATGATTCTGTGCGTCTGTGCCTAGGAGATGCGGTAGTTGTGCCTTTGATTCGTTCCGTGGTGTGTCCTGTATGATCTGATATGGATATCGAGTTGATTGTGGAGGGTGATCTGGACAATGCGGTGTTAAGGAAGATAGAGCCTTAGTATTGTGACGATTGATGGTGGGGACCTCTACATGCAATGGCATTCGAATTGCTACCACGCGGGAAAGCAGACTTCCTTAACAATAATTCTTCTTGAAATATGCTTACAGTCGTAGATCTAGAATAGCTATTTGACTGTCAGTCTGCCCGAACAAGGTGCGTTTGCCGTATATGCCCATAATATTGGAATAAGATACAGGAAGAAAGGCCGTAGATCATAAGACGCCAGTCTGCGCCATGCACCAAAGTAAGAACTCCATTATACGCCAGCCGTCCAAACTCAAGATAATGCAAAAAAAAAAAAAAAAAAAAAAAGAAAATACAGAACAAGTGATCTACTTCCAAGTTAGAAGACAGCAGCAAGATACTCTGCTTGGAATAATCATCATCATTATTACTATTGTTCTATCAACCATACACGAAGTGGTCCATACACGTCTTCTATCCATTTGCTTTTTGTGTCCACTTGACTCGGTCAACCCGAACGTGATGGCGGATGCTACTTGTTTCTTTTTTCGATTGTTCCGAGCCATTGGGGGCAGAAATTCTCTTCTCGCGCTGTTTCTATCAATACTACCTATATCATACTGTACTAATTACTGCCCTTTCTCCTATGATTCGTGGTGTAGTCCTGTTGTTGGGATTCTTATGGGTCATCATTGGGCAGCATAGACCCGAGAGCGTTTCCTGAGGATGCTCTAACTGATCTGATCTAGCGAGTATTTACAGGAGAATATTGATATTTCTGCTTACGTAGTTGGATCACCAGGATGGAAAGCATACTAAAAGAGTTAATGAAGAAAGATGACAATTAGTCATTTCGAGCTGCTTTTATTAACCCTATGCGAAGACGTGGAGCTAATCGGTCCTTCCATAGTGCTGGGGCGCACGATCATGCAGAGAGACCGAAAGAAACAGGCCAGAAAATCGACAGATCCAAGTCGACAGAGGGGAATGACCGATAAGGTTAGAGAACAGGGCCACTAGGTAAGTAGGTAGTTTCCTAAAGTAAGGTACCACTAGCTTTGTCTTAGATTCGAGTCACCCGAGTACTTGACATATTATTGTTGCATCCTGCCTTGTATCCCTTTCGTCTAGTCTAGTCTACAGTATTTGAGTATTAGGACTCGACTATGAGCAAGTCAGGGCTACTATATGACGCTGTCCATGCTTAGTGCTTGGCTGGTCTTCCATCACATCCACTTGGGGGATCTTCGTCATCTGTTGATCATATTTATTGATGGCTCGATTTTGACAAATCCCACTCAGCCCCAGGAGCCCGAGACACTGGTTCCCCCCTTGTGGCTGCTCAGAGGTTAAACTTTCTCAATGATTAGCTTCATCTGGTGGAATCTCAAAAAACAAAACACGAAACAAGTCGAGAAGAGAAAGACAAAAACTCGGTGAAGAATAGACCGAAGAAGAATATTGGCATGAGTTATGTATGCTTACCACTGTACTCCGATCCTCAGGGAAGGGAGAAAGCCACCAGAGGAGAAAAGCACAAAGTACGTACCCTGTCCCCCAAGTGATCTCCAAGTCATATTCTAGATAGTCACCGCCGAACTGACGAACAAACTCTATTAGCCTGTTCTAGAACAGAAATTATGCTGTGTTTATGAAATCACAAGTGCAGAGCGCACTGAGTTGTATCAGCATTATTAACATGCCCCTTTGTCTTCCCTCTGAGAGAATCAGCGCCGAGTCCTACTTGTCGTTGAACACAAGCCAACTCGTGCAAAAGTAGCGAACAGTCAACAAGGATACTGTGACCGAGGAGTGCTGAGTACCTGGCTAAAGACAATCGACAGTACTGACCTGCTGGCGACCGGAATCCTGGGAAAGGCCATGCATGGAGGACGGACCAACCAATTGGTCGCTTGTCGAGTTTAGAAACCAGAAAGGAACCCAATAGAGCTTGGAGATCTGCAAGAGATGTCACTTGGATCTTGATAGATTGTGCTATATTCCCAGAGGGGAAATGGTATGAATGATTCTAAGTCACAGTTCAAGCTATAGAAGCTAGTGTGCGCGGGGCCCGGGCCCTGGCGTCAGATCGGGGACTGACGGCTGCGGAGTGATCCAATAGAACTCATGATCGGTATTCGTTGATTTGAAATACCTCGCCTGGGACTCAATAATTGATAGTAGACTGAGTGATTTCCTTATGTTTTTACCCTGTTGTTGTTCTTCTTGTCATAGTCTTCCAGCTTTGCAGCTTTGCCAATGATACTACGGATATTCCAAGTGAGGCGTGCCAGGCTGCCAGCTGCACGTTAGTCAACCATCAATGTGAACGCTTGGGATATGTGAGCTGCTGTCACTAGTGCAGGATCACTCTACTCAATCTCTATTCATGGAAGATCATCGTGCAATGCGAAACGAGTGTTGAGTGTCAAGTTCAATCAAAATATCAAGGTAGAGCATATGATCGGTGAAGATCATACACATGGTATAGGTACTTAGGGAACAACATATACTGAACATGATCAAAGGGCATCGTAAAAATCGCTTCTGCCTGCCACTATGATTACTACACCCATAAATAAAGTCACAGGCAGGCGGGAACATTGCAAACTGACCCAGGAGATGACAACAATGAACAAACTCAGACTCAGCAATGTGCAACCCTCCTACTGCGAACTCTCACTCAGCCCTTCCAGTATCCAGGCTCCCTCATTCTCCTCAATTGGCAGATCGATGATCTCAGCGCCACGTTGCCAATAGCGATAAATAGCTGCGATAGTCTGAGTTTGAGTCCGCGACCCATGATCCCTTCATCGACCTGAAACTCGAGACTCGGGACTCGGACTCGAGGAGACCTCAACGGCAGTCTGTGTATTGTGTAACGTTGGTTCTCATTTCTGTCAGCACTGGGCTGGGTCCGTCGTCGTGCAAGGTCTGCACAATCCTCCTCCCTCTCGTACGGAAAACCCTGCGCCTCTTTCTGTTCGTTTTTACATGTTTGGGTCTCTCGATTGGCTTGTTTGGTTCTTCTGCATTCGGGCTACAGTTTGGAATTTGGACTGAGACCCGGGAAGTTAGAATCATCTTGGTCGTTGTGCACTGATTTGACAGTAGTCAGGAGCCGTAGTTCCTGCTGCCGGCCTTCTCAATGTTTGTCCAGTGTTTATCCACAATTCTAATCAATCGATTTCATTGTCATCTGAGGGTAACGCCGGATAAGACTCAAACTAAGGTACATTGCTTGTCGCCGAGACCGCCCATGCAAGTGTCTTGTCTTGAAACAACCGCCATGGCACTCACGGTGATGCGGAGGATTCGAAAGTATATTCAGTCAAGGATCAAGATGGCAAATGAGATAATGATACAGGTCGGGGAAATAAGAACAGTAAATGGTGTAAAGAACAGACAGCACGCCGGGACAAAGAGAGAATAAACATGTCTTCATCTCTTGACCCAGGTTGGCATCTTGCGAGCCTTGACGTGACCGGGTTTCTTCCTCTCGACGCGACGAGCATCGACGGTAATGACGCCAGCTAGAAAAATTGTCAGCAACATTCTTTACTATCCACCGAACCGATCTCATCTGTAACGTACCTTTTCGCAGAATTGGCTTCAGCGCCGGCTCATGGACGAGCAGTGCCCGTGCAAGCGCCAATGTAATGGCCTCTGCCTGACCAGTGACTCCACCTCCCCGAACTGTAGCCCACACATTATATTTGTCTAGTCTCGACGTGCATCTCAGCGGCCAAGTTGCGCTTTCACGGTCGTGCAGACGAGGAAAAGCTTCCGTCAGTGTCTTGCCATTTACCATCACCTCACCCTCACCCTCGACAAGGTGGACCACAGCCGAAGAGGTCTTGCGCTTTCCCTTGCCGCGAGCTCGGCCCATCTCGTCCACTGCCGCCGGCGCCGGCTTATTTCCGTACGGGTTACCCGGCCGAAGGAAGGTCTTCAAGGTGTCGCGGACTTCCCCCGGGAGAAGAGCAGGCTCAATGCGATTGAGTCGCTGCAGAATCTTGACCAAGCTCTTGTATTTCTTCGTCGGTACGGGCTCGCCGACAAAGTCGCGGAACTGTGCAAGTTTGAACCATGCCATTCGAGGCGCTTCGCTCGGGGACACCGTAGGTAGCGATGCGTATTTGGCGCAGATACGTTCCAAATTCAATAAATGGTCTATGAACTTGGGACTGCCGGAGAAGTAGGCGGGTGATGCGGGAATGACCCGAGCAGGACGGGTAGCGAGTTGGGAGAAATCGATCTCGGGAGCTGCTCGTACCTGGAGAGCATTTCCACCAACGGTTTGGGCCTCAGTTGCATAACTTCGCGTACCATTTCGCTGTTGTAATAAGCTCCCCGAAGTGACTGTGGAGGTTCGCAGGATGGACTGCAACTGAGCTGTTCGGACCGACTGCACCGCCTGAACGATGCAATTGGGCCTCTGCCACGCCATAACTGAGGAAACGGGCAGGCAGGAGCCTTGCTTGAACCGTAGGACAGCTGTCAAATAATGTAGGGTGAGTGAAAAATTGTAGCAGCGTGGTCACCCTGTCGAAATCCTAGCCTATCCTTGTACTGCCATTGTTGGGCAAGCCTGAGGTTTTTCGATGACATATCACGTGAGCGACCAAACGTTCCTCCGGTCGCCGACGCCGAGTCTTGATTCGCACAAAATTTCGTCGTTCTTTTCCGCCAGAGCCCCTCAGGTGTCGGTTTTTTTTTTATTTGAGCAGCTTCTCCTTTTCCCACCCCTCCTCCCTCTTTCTCTCCTTTCCCTCCCACATCTCCCCATCCACACCTCACATTCACAATGGCTTTCGGAAAGCTTTACGGTCTTCCTGTACGTGTTATTCTTGATAATCAGCCCGATTGATTTGATGGATTACATCCATCCAGCTGCCTTGCTTCCCCTGCTTAGGACAGCTGGCTAATCGGAGTGACTCAAACAGGAGAACGGTCGTACCATCGCCGCCCTCGTCGCTGCCAAGTGCAACGACTTGGAGCTCGAGCTGGTCAACACTGAGGCCAACTCTGCCGCTGCCTTCAACCAGTCTGCTGAGTACCTCAAGCTCAGCCCCCTCGGCAAGATCCCTGCTTTCGAGGGTGCCAATGGCTTCACTCTCTCCGAGTCCATCGCCATCGCTGTCTACGGTATGTTTCAATTTGCTTCAACGTCTCTTTTCCACTACCAGCTACGTCGGATTCCTTTACATGATGAGCAATTTTTATTACTAGTTATCCCTGGCAGAACTACTGTGTTGATAACATTACAACTCTGAATCTCTTTTGGTTACCCCGCCTTTTGGCAGAAAATTTCCCAAAAGGGAATTGACCTTGTTTCATCGTTGCAAACCACCACCGGTCCTGAACATTTTGAAACTGACTGGATTTAAAGTGACCTCCCAGAACGAGAAGACCACTCTCCTGGGCAAGACCAAGCAGGACTACGCTGCCATCCTCCGCTGGCTCTCGTTCGTCAACGCTGAGGTCCTCCCAAAGCTCGGTGGCTGGTACCGCCCTCTGATGGGTCTTGACCCCTACAACAAGAAGAACGTTGAAGATGCCGCCAAGGCTGCCAACAAGGCCCTCGCCGTCCTTGAGAAGCACCTCACCGCCAACACCTACCTGGTTGGTGAGCGCATCACCCTCGCCGATTACTTTGGTGCCTCTCTCCTCACCCGCGCTTTCGCTACCGTTCTGGACAAGGCTTGGCGCTCTGAGAATGTTGCTGTCACCAGATGGTACAACACTATCATCAACCAGGCTCCTTTCAAGGCCGTCGTCCCCAGCCCTGTCTTCGCTGAGGAGGCTATCAAGTACACTCCTCCCAAGAAGGAGGAGAAGCCCAAGGCTGCTCCTGCTGCCAAGCCTGCTGCTCCTGCTGCTGAGCCCGAGGCCCAGCCTGAGAAGAAGCCCAAGCACCCTCTTGAGGCTCTTGGCAAGCCCGAGTTCGTCCTTGATGAGTGGAAGCGTCAGTACTCCAACGAGGACACCCGCCCCGTTGCTCTGCCCTGGTTCTGGCAGAACTACAAGCCCGAGGAGTACTCTCTCTATGCTGTTGACTACAAGTACAACAACGAGCTCAAGCTCACCTTCATGGCCAATAACCTGATCGGTAAGAATTTGACTTCTGTGAATCCATATCACTCCCACTTTCTGACTTTCCATCTTAGGTGGTTTCCACGCCCGTCTCGAGGCTTCCCGCAAGTACCTCTTCGGTGCTCAGTCCGTCTACGGCGAGAACTACAACTGCGTTGTCCGCGGTGTCTTCCTCGTCCGTGGCCAGGACTGGAAGCCCGCCTTCGAGGTCGCCCCTGATTGGGAGAGCTACGACTTCCGCAAGCTCGACCCCTCCAACCCCGAGGACAAGAAGCTCGTCGAGGACATGTGGGCCTGGGACACCTCCGTCACTGTCGACGGCAAGGAGTACCCCCACGTTGATGGTCACGTCTTCAAATAGATGGTGTTCTGGGAATGCTATCAGCAACCTCATGATGTCCTCTCTTCCCCTCATGACATTGGGTTAGCTTCTATATGAACTCAAGCCTTCGCCATAAGCACTTTCCTTTCAGGACACGCCTCATACGTACCTGTTACCGGGAAGGGTTATGGGCTTGCTTTCCATTTGATATCCCTCTCACCCCCTCCACGCGCCCAATTGACCCTCCTAATGTCTACGTTGCCCACGACTGAATGGTTTACGTATTTTCATTCGTCGACTTGACTTTCAAAAAAGATCTCTTCCTAAAATGCATGGATATTGTATATCCACGCTAATGATATCTTGAGATGTGGAATGATAGTAGCTAGTCTAGCCATGAAGAAGCCAAAAAGCACTTCTTGATCCTAGCAGTTTTTTGTTCGTATTTTGTATCCAGTAATGTGTTCGGTACACGCCGTCCACCTAAATGATGCATTTGAAAGCCGCCATGTATGTTCTTGGCAAGCCTCACGAGGCTCAAATTGCAATGTATCTGTTCAAAACAACCGAAAACTTCACCTAAATTTACAGTAACACATAACAGGGGTATCCTCTTCGTAAATCAATAAAGACAAACAGAACAAAAAGTCAAATCAGTCGCGGCGATCATTCAACGACTCCTCTAGGCGATCGAGAAGATAGTTTTCCGATTGCACTGAGGAAGCGGGAGATGGAGAACGTCTGGTATGCGACTGCGACACAGCTGTAGCTGTCGGGATAGCACTGTCGTCGCCTGGAGTAGCTGGGGTGCTGACAATCGGAGTAACCCCTTCGTTGACCCCCTCAGCTGTTATGGCAGAAACAGCAGCGGCAGTGGGTGGGTTGACAGGTGCTGCGTTGATAGCGGCAGCCCGTCGCGCCGCTTTCTTCTCCTGTTTGCGAGCTCTTCGTCGTTCCTTGCGTGCCTGGGCTACTTCCTGGGGTGTTGAGGGTGTGGCCGAAGAACTTCCGTTTTGTTGTTGTGGGGACTGATCCACTCCGATGTCGAAATCAAGGATTGTCGCGATGTTTGTCGCGAGCTTTGAGTTCCAGAGCTGGAGCAACTTGCTGACGTCGTCGTGCTGGGCTAGAGTGTCAAGGCATTCCAGGACTTTGGGAAATATGTGAGACTCGTCAATACCCGGTGCGTTCGTGAACTCCGGGATCTCGAGGATATTGTAGGGCTCGCTGAGTGCCTTGAGTTTGCTGTCATCGATGAGAATGGTGTTCGTCTGGTCCCATCGCGAATTCCCCCGCGCCCCTTTTTTCTTCGTTTTAGACCGACCGTTCTGATGGGAGCTGGGGTACGAAGCTTGAATATCTTGATTGCTCCACACTGTCTCTAGGGTCTTATAGACCTGCACCTTTGACCTGTACTGGGCTTTTGAGAGATTCAACTTATCGCGGCCCCATTCAGCTACCAGTGACTTTCTTTTCTCGCCAGGAAACAGTTTCTCGCAAACTGCGTTTACCGTCTCTGGTTGCGAACTGGACCAGATCATGACTTTGTAGTTTTTCAACAAAGCGTCCAAGAACTGGTCCAGGCCTGTCCTTTTGGCGAAAGAAGGGGGCAGACGTCGATGCTTTCGAAAGATCAGAGTACCGTTCAGGTCAAGAATGACTAGTAGAGGTTGACGGTTGGGATGTAGTTTCGGGGCCAAGGATGATTGCATCAGATACTCCTTAGTCGGCGCAGGAGGCTCGGGGGTTTTAGATCGCCGATCACGCGCTGGGATTGGGAGCGATGGTTGCGGTGTCGGTCCTTGAGAATTGCCTCCAGTAGGGCCAGCCGTTGTAGAATACATTGGGTCGAAGGGACAGAACGGAAATCCGCCGAAAACTGGTGGTGCCAATGCTGGACTGGAAACACCCAAATTCATGGGAGGGAATGCGGGCATTGGAGGCATGAAAGGTAGTATCTTCCCAGGGTTATTCAAGTCTGACATTGGCGGGAAACCGTAAGGGGTGAACGGGAGGTTATCGGGCAAAGTCTGCGATTGTGATGATAGCGAGTGTGATAGGTGTAACGGGACAAACGGCAGCTGCATAGCCGTGTTGTTAATAGTGCCTGGTGTACTGGATGGTATAGACAAAACGGGAAACGAGTTGATATTCGGGTCGAATTGCAGACTAGTAGAAGGGGCATTGAAGGGCTGCTGTAGTTGCATGTGTGGAACTTGAGCTGGTTGAGAGCCTGACAGATGCGGACTATACGGTGACGGTTCTTCTTTTGACATTCTGTCAAAAGATCTAGCATTGCGCCGTGTACCATTCTTCCGCGAACCGCTCGACACAGCATTGTCAGATCTGGGGGAAATCACTGTGTCGGAGCGCCAACCGGCGTTGTTCGAATCCCAACGACCTTGATATGGCCTCCATGATTTCCTTGAATTCTGGCTTGTATCGCGTAGACCATTCTTGTTCTGTGGATGATATCCTGCTTGAGGTGTACCATCTCTCGCAACTTTTGATCGTGTCATGCCTAGATCTTCGAGAGCACTGCCGACGGTAGCTTGTAATTGGGGTTTCTTCGACGGGTTGATATGCGGTGGTGACCTCAAAACAGAATTGGCTGGCACTTTGAGATGGGGCAGGACCTATACAGGAGAACCCAGTGTTCAGTGGCCGACCATGGTGATCACCTGTACCTGGATTCGTAACACACCTTCTCGGACGCCCCGCCTTGGAGCATGCGGCGGTAGGCAGCAGTCACTGACAGCGGCAGAGATGAGATAAACGAAGCAAGCCTAACAAATGGATGGCCCCGGCGCCTAGAAACCATGAAGTAGACGAAGAATTGACGCTAGCACGTAAGGAAAGAAAGAATGATCAAGATTGACTGCGCCTGGACGGATGGAAGAACGGCAAAATAAAAAGGCGACAACAGACAATCGCCGTCGCGGAAAGAAAAGCGGCCAACGAGAGTTCCGCCGCCCAACTCACCGCCTTAGTCGGTGGCAGTATAATCGACTTTTTCTGCGCTGATCTTCACCGCCGCAGAGTATTCGAGGCACAGCTGGTTACTGGCGCTCTTATACTTTTGCTCCGGTCCATTCTCTGATATACGCATGAACTGAAGCCGCTGAAGAGGATGGCGGTTTCTGATCTTCTCAACCGGCGAGTTCGAGCTCTACCAGACGAGGACGAAGAGGTTTACTCGGAAGCATCTGCATCCGAGCCGGAAAGTAATGATGAAGAGATTGAGGAATCAGGATTGGATATTAGCGATGATAGTTCAGAAGGGGAGTACGGCTCTGAGGTAAGTCTCCCAGATCCTTGCGCTAGGTTCCACACGTTCTAAAAGTCATCATCAGTCCCAAGACGAGTCAGATGCCATGAGCAATGAAAACGAGGAAGACGAGCAGGAAGACGAGGACAGCGACGACGACCAAGACGACGTACAAGCTTCATTAAGCAATATCTCTTTCGGCGCGCTCGCCAAAGCGCAAGCCTCATTAGGCCCCAAAGCCAAGCGCAAATCCAAAGCCACCCAATCAACAACAGATGATGGAGAAACCCCAGCTGCCTCCCCATTAGACGACATTCGCGCACGCATCCGCGAAGCCCGCGAACAGAAACGACAAGGATCCTCAAAGTCGAAAGACTCCGAGAAGCCTTCCCGCTCCTCCAAACACGCACCGATGGTGCAGTCATCCAAACACCCCGTTACCCGCAAGCGCACCATCATCGAGCCCCCGGCCGCCCTTAAAACGCGGGACCCGCGTTTCGATCCCGCGGTACGCAGCCAAAGCGGGCGTAGTGAAGCTTCCCAGAGCGCCTACGCCTTCTTGGACGATTACCGCGCTGCAGAGCTCAAGGAAATGAAGGAGAAGCTCGCAAAGACCAAGGATCCGAGACAGAAGGAGGCCTTGAAGCGTGATATCCGGTCGGCTACGGACCGTCTGCGCACAATTGAAAACAGAAGACGGGAGAAGGAGGTATTAGCGGAGCACAAGAAACGAGAGAAGGAGCTCATCCGCGAAGGCAAAAAGAGTAATCCCTACTTCCTCAAGAAGTCAGACCTCAAGAAGCAGGTGTTGCTCAAGAAGTATGAGAGCATGGGCTCTAGGCAACGTGTGAAGGCGCTAGAGAGAAGGCAGAAGAAGTTGACTGCTAAGGAGAGGAAGGAAATGCCTATGGAGCGACGTGGACTTGGGAATGATTCCACGCCTTACAATGATGGCGGGGGCGGTAAACGCAGGCGCCTTGCGTAGAGGCCGTGTGCCCATATCTTCAATCCATCAATGCTTTATGGTAAAGCCGTGTGTTTCCTTCTACATTATTTCTCCTATGAAAGGCTTGCGTCTGGACTCTGAGTAGATCACAGGAATGGTCATGAGAACTCATTATTAAAATTTGACTGGATCTACCAGTCCCACTAATTGTGCTATAGAAATGCAAGATGACGTCTCTCCCAAAATTATCACCAGTCCTGATTTGACAGGATTGATCTGCGCCCGGCATTACTGTAAGGTCCAGGACAAGAAAAAAGGTAGTTTTAAGGAAAAAGGAAAATGAGCTTTGTCTGACGGAAATGCTATGTCGAAATGGAAGATAAGAAAATGGGGACGAGAACAATGGTATCACAATAAGATGACCCAAATCAGCGGCGACAAATGCCAGCAATGATATCGGCGGAAGGGAAGAGCAGTTATGGACATAGTATTGTGCAAAGTTGGCGTGGTCCAGCACCCGATCCAAAAAGATACAACGCCAGTGAACAGCAGCCCCCAAAAAAGTGGAAAGAAGAGACCCAAGGAGTAAGTCAGAAATGATAACAGCTCCTGCTCTGGGGTCAGGGAGGTTCGAAAAAGTTCGTAAGGATAAGTCGTAAGTCTCGCAATCATCAATCTCAACTGACTAATCTCATTCAGTCAAAAAGCTTCGTGCCTGTCCACGATTCTCAGCTGTTCTGAATCTCAGTACACCAAGACTGCTCCCGATTTGGACTCGTTGGGTTCTTGTGCGAGATGCAGAGGATCTGAGCCCCGCAAGATCGGACTTGTAGAATTATGCCCAAAGCTGAAACAAGCGAATAACATCAGACAGAATGATAAGATACAACAGGCCCCAGATGAGCCTGGTTCATGAGTGAAAAAGATCCCAAGCCCTGGCACACAGGCTGAGAAACTCTTCCTTCTTTCTCCGTTGTGCCTCAGGAGAGTCTCTGCCTGCTCCAAAGGCCCCGTAAGTGGTGTTTGCGCCAGAAGCTAGAGCTGGATTTGGTCGATAGTGAGGTTCGGGGCCATGACCCAAGGGAGGACTTCCGTTATCCTGTTCATATTCACTTCTCGGGCGCCGGCGAGCAGTTCCCTCGGTTGACTGTAATACAGGTTGGAGAGGCTGATGGGGCGCTGAAGGTGCAGCGTCGGTACTAGTGCGCGACTTGGCTCGTCCATTGTTTACATGAGGAGACGGTGGAGTTGGAGGTTGGTGGCCGCCATAGTGAACAATGCGTGGTAGAAGCTCCTCTCGTCCACCAGCTAATTCATGGACAGCCTCCTCTGCAGACCGGTACTCCCGAGGTCGACCTTGCGCTTGCGCAGCAGATCCCGGCATCCTTGGAGATGGTAACGGCGGAAGGTTATTGGATTGTGACGGATTTGCGCCTGAAACAGCCTGATAGTATGTGCCGCGATTAGGGTCCCGGTCACGGGAGCCTAGAGCATCAGAGCCAAAGACGTCGGATAGCGGGGGAAGGCGGTTATTTGTTTGAGTAGCAGGTACATGGTGAATGTGAGAAGTTGACCCGAGGGTAGGGCTTTGGTTCACAACGTGCCGAGTCAGCGGCTGCGCTTGGTATCGACCAGTAAAGGTTTGATTCAGCGGTGCCGATTGAATGACACGCTCGTTGGCAAATTGGGCAGCAGACGGAGGTACGATTGACAGACCAGGCGGAGGTCTACGCTTGGAGGCGCCCGTTTTGGGGGTACCAAATGAGTTTGACTCCGATGGTTTAACACCATCCGGACCGTCATCCTTGGCCGATTTGTGCAACCGAGATTCTATGATAGACCTCTGCTGGTCTCGCACGGAAAGACTCCTTTGAAGCTGCTCCCTCATAATTGGATCATGAGTCTGGAACCCCGGTGACAAGCATGCGATCCCAACGTCATGCATGGTAACCCCGTCACGGGCTGTCATGGGACCGCCGGCAGCGCGAGCTGAAAGACCTCCCGCAGTCGGGAGGCTCGTGGAGAGGTCCAGCTTTCGGGGTCGGGGCCGAGTGTGGGTCTGAGTTTGCATAGCAGGCGACGATGGCGGTTCCTTTTTCACTATCACCTTGGGAGGGATGCTTCCATTTTGTGATCTAGACAGTGCAGAAATTAAAGCGTTAGCAAACCCCAGATCACGCCTTTGCTATATTATAAGTCGAGGCACTTACGATGGCGATGTGTGCTTTCGTCCCGGTGGTGAACCTTTCGTCGCTGCAGATCCATCTTGTGAGACGCCAGAAGCTCGTGGAGGTGTCAAACTGGAGTTGGAACTCGTCGTCATCGGTGCCAGGGTCGGGCAATTTTTTGGACTCGGATCGCGATTCATATGCGGCGACGGCAATGGAGCGGCTGTAGCAGGTGCAACCGCCGTAGACATGATAGTATAAAGTCTATTTAATAATATCCCGGAAGACTAGATGATTATATGCAATGGTATGGAACAGACAGTGAACCAGATTGACCGAATAGCGGAGTTGTTGTTCTCGGTAAGTCGCACAGGTCCGCGGATGAAGCAAGACGGTGCGGAACAATCAAGAGTGTGTGGATTGTACTGTACTCCGTATATATCGCTGGTCGAAGCTCGGAGAGTCCAGAGTAGGTATAGGTCTGTGCCGCACTCAGTGTGTATAGGCCTCGTATATATGTTGATGTTGATTTGATGGTTGAGGAGAGGTGGTATCAAAAAGTCCCGAACATCGAACAGTCTTCTGTTATAGAATCGACTTCGGCTGTTGGTAACTTGGTAGGCGTAAAGTGGAATTGCGCGCGGATGGGACAGCGCGGCGGTGGTTAGCGGCTATGCTGGGCTTTCCCTTTTTTCAAGAAGTGAAAGCTGCCTAGCCAACAATTATCCAGAAAAAGCAACCCGAAACACAAACAGAGACAAGCAGAGCACCGCCACTACCAAGTCAAGGGACAGTCAAGAAGACGGGCGAAGAGTCACGGTACCGAGAGATATGACCCACACCCGAAAGGAGAATGAATCGAAAAGAAAGAAGCTGTTGGAGGTGTGACACGAAGTGGTCAGACACTTTCGGGGAGGGCGGTTAAGTAAAGCTGGCTGGCGGCAGTGTGACGGCGCCGACAGGGTCGGTCAGGCCGGAGATCGATCCAGAGCAACAAGCGAGAGAAATTAGACAGGGATCTCGATAGGTCTGGCCAACTAGTATGCAGGCAAACAGGCAAGTTGCCTAAAAGGGAGAGAGAGAACAAAGACAAGGCTAAAACACGCGAAAAAAGGAAAGGATGAAAAGAAGAAATAAATTGACAGGTGATTTTGAGAAAGGTCAAAGGGGAGAGAGGAGAGGAAAGAGAGAGAACTAAGGACGAAGAGGTATGACTGGAAGACAGATATAAGACGACGGACTGAGAGGAGGCAATAAAATAATAATAATAACGATAATGATAATGATGAAAATCAAGATGAGAAATTAGAAACAAAATGGAGCATACTATCTAATACAAAAGTGGATCAATCATGGACACTGTTGGTGTTGTAACTTTGTATAGCAGTGTCTGACCACTTGGGATATCGATGGAGAAGCAAAGGTCAGGACTTAGAAAGAGAAAAATGTGCTCAGCTGCTAACGAGTAATAATATAATTAAAGAGGGGCTGGGCGACTCTCAAAGAGGCTGACAGGAGGATATCGGAATATGGAGCAGCCTGGATGGATACAAGTTTACAACATGAGGGTATGGGAGTATGGGCGGACTAACTAATAACTATGGAGAAGGGGAGGAGGAGCATGTGGGGATGAAACCAGACAAGCTGTGACCACTTGATTCTGTAGGACAATTTTAAAACATCTCTGAGATTCAAGTACCCCGTAAGGGATTAAATGGATGAAATTCCTGGATTATTGGGTATCCTTATTCATGTCGCCAGACTGCTTATACAGCCATCACATACTCCATAAGGTACTCTGTACTCTATACTTGTACTGAATATGATAATGGCATCTATTGAAATTCTACGATCTTTCGAGTTTGAACACACCAAAGCTGAGATCAAAGAGATATGTACTTAATTTGTTTCATTAAGTGTTACTATTATTTCCTCCTGATTGTCAGGGCAAACGGTGAGTGGAGACAATGAGAGTTTGGGATGAGACTCGATTGGATCATTCTGAGACATGGTTTGTTTCTGCCCAGGGCTTGTCCGTCAATGATGTGACAACTGAGACAGCCAACTTTCAACAATGCATGCTGGGATGCGATTCGTATCTCAGTCGTGGATACCATACCATATATATATTAAACATAATCATCAGATCGAGCTGTTAGGAAGCAAAACTAGGTATGCCTCGGCCTCAAGTCAAAGCCGAGTAAATGGCGTGCTTACAGAATCGCAGTTCGGTTTGCAACCTGAACAACAATACATACCTAGGTATGGACAGATTTTTTGGTATTATACTTACAACCATTGAAATCTGGAACACCATAAGGTCTGACGGTCTGACCCCATTCTGGCTTCCCTTCCCGCCTCTGGCATTAATTTTGGATCTAGCGTCGACCCAGCATCGACATGCGACAGCTTGGTATCAAGTAACCAAGATAGGAAATACATTCTCAACAGATTTGACTTTCGAGGCATATCTTCGAGATATCAAACGGCATGGTGCCCAGGTTCTATCGAGTCGACTTCCGAGCAATGAATTATTGGATATACTCATAGTTCAACAGCATTACAACAAATAGTAATTACGCGAGCTTACCTTCAAAAACCAGGGGGTAGCAAGAATTAATAATCTACAGAGTATCCATAGTAGCAGACATTTCTCAAACGCGGATATACTGGTCCAGTCCATTCCTAATCAGTTACAGTACACAAATACTGCCCCTCTTTCCCCTGTGGCGAGCCAGGGTGACCAAATCTGCGACACCAGTGTCACCACGATCCTTCCAAGTCCTCCAATCAAATCCCCGAACCATGGCATTTGTTGTTTAATTTTCTAGCGTCATGGGCTCTCGCTTGGTCATTTTTGAGGTTTCTTTTTGGAAGAGAAATTAATATCATCAGATTTTATGTCTGAATCTTCTTGACGTTACGGAGTAGACTAGATACTGAGATGACTGTGAGACAGAAGAAATTGCTCCAATAAACCAGGCAGTCAGTCAAGGACCATGCCCACGAGGGACTAATTTATGCATATATCTGCTCTTCCTGATCACCATCAGAACGTCAGTCTGAATCGACGCAATCACCTTTCTTCTTTTATACATAGATATAGTATCCGCGTGCCTGTTTGATGTAGCATGAGGTTCAGTAGTCAACTGTTTATGCTCTTCAGGTTGCTCGCCCCCAACCCAAGCCCGGATACTGGACATCCCTACGGAGTAGTTCCAGCGAAATCCAGCAGATGCTGTTATCTCGGCTGCTTCTCATGGTATTCTCCGGGAGGTCATATATATCTAACCTCCATGGATCGAGCTTAGCCAGGGCTTCTGAGTCACTCGAACGTCCGCTTTTTACCCGAGAATATGACCCTTTATCTATTCTCCGTTCACAGACCCATGCCTCGTGCGGTCCATCACCTTCCCTTCAGGAATGCTAGTCCATTATAGGAGTCAGTGCGGGTGCAACATTGAATTATGGATTCGGGGCATTGGTAGTGGTAGAAATTCAGATCTACCTTACGGAAGATGGTTACTTCTGGTACTTTTGACCTGTGCGGCCTGCCATTATTGCTGAGATGAGATATCGACGCACGGATCGATCTAGTTAATGCAGGAAGAGAGCCAATCCCTGTTCTCGTTGCAGCGGTTATATTAATTATTGAGCCAGGTCTCTGACAGTAGTCTAATCATAGTGGAAACTGGTTCATGGTTAATATGCAATAAATATAAGCAAACTTGCAAACCCTGTCATTGCATAAGTTATTTTAGCTGCTAACCTTGCTATGGAGCAACAAACGAACATTACTATCATGTGATATCTACCTGTGGAGATCAACGTACAGAGTCGAGACTCTAGCCATCTAAACTTGTACTAGAAGTTGACAGCTCTCTGATCAAGTTACCTACAGCGTGCAAGCCTGGCTGACTGAACATTGGTAATCCATCTGTAATTTGAATCCTCTTAATGAGACATGGTCACATGGCACGAGCCGCAAGTCAGCTCATAAATCCACTGGGATTGTGACAGGTCGAAAAGAAGTAAGACGCGAATAGATAGTCGTCACAGTCCATGATCCAAACCTCCGGGAAATTATTCTAGGCCAACCTTAGCAGGTTAGCACAGTCGCACTACGTGCTAGATGGATGCACTAGTGATCTTCGGCCCCATGAGCGAAATTATATCACGGCCTCGAGGAAGTATGAACTTAGGAACACGGGCTACAAATCTGGATCAAGGTGGCAGATAACATCGTGAGCACTAACCTTTCAAATTCAAGTGTTTACAGTGCTTCTCTGATTATTCATTATTGTTACTCATTCAGTAGTGAGAAACATCCTCAGGCACTGGAAATCACCGTAACGAGTATCCAGAAGTCGGCACAGACCTATCCCTCAGCCAGAGAGCTTGAAAAGTCGTGCCGTGGCCCACGGGCATGTCACAGGCTCACGAATGTTGGCCAGTGGTCTTTGGTCCATCTTTTAGCCGATCTTAATCTGAGATCTACGTACTCCAAATAGCAGAAACCTTACAAGTCTATTATTACCATATTCAGATTTCAGCCGCTCAGACTCAACTGGGTCTCCACTGAGTCCATTGTTCCATTTCGATTCAATAGTTTCTTTTAGTGTCTGCCAATTGTCAGCTGTCAGCCTGTCAGGCTCCGTAATCCCTACACTTCGGAAAATTTCTTGCCTTAGATAAATGAAATAACATCATATATGACAATTCTACCGGAACATGTGTCTTAAGAAGTCGCAGCTGTTCGAGAGTCCGAATGACCGATACCATATCCCATGGTATAACAGCTCATGCTGCTACTTCAATCTTGCCGGTTGAACTGAAACATTGACCGACGGAGCAGATCCAACGGAATCCTGTGTATGCACTGCACTCACTGAAGATATTGATAGCTCCCGCTCGACAAGCCACAGTTGCACAACATCCACAAAATCGGGGTAGTGGTCGATCCTAAGGTGTTTGGTAAGTACAAGCTAGACTGTATGAGAAATAGGACAGCCAATAGATAACCTGCATATATCCCTGACGGCCTCTGCAACTTGAGCAGGAGAGCTTGTCTCAGTCACATCATCACATAGATCTAGCACTCCGTACTCCGTGTAGTAATATGTCGTGTATCCTGTACTAAGCGTAGAGCGCACGTTCTGAGTCTTCGAAACCCAGATGGTCTCCGAGCTGACAAAACCACAGTGGTCAATTCAGTACAGTTGCTGAAGGTAGGAAAGCTTGGGCGTGACAGTTCAAGCTGTGGTAGTGTAGTTGCTTCGTTCGGCCGAACGACAACTCCTGATCTCTAATTCCGCTCGCTGTAACTATTGATATTTGGAATGATCAATCATTAGTGCCAATCCCAGTCATCGTGCAGATGCTCCTCTACGAGCTCTAAGGATGTATGTCAAGGCACCTCTATGCCTGATGATCGGCCAAGTCTCGCCGAATATAGAAGGCGGTCAGCGTGCTATCGATAACCATTTTTACGCTTTTTCTTCCTTTGAGGGACGTGAACTGCGCAACTCGGTTTTCTTCCTCGGCGTCACTACTCAATTGCGTTCAGGAACTATATTTCAAGTCGAAGCCACTTGCACTTGCTCCGTCGATTCGATCTATTCCGTTGGGAGAACACCTAAGGACGCGACGCCCCTAACGTGCTCCGCTGCTTACAAACCACTGATCTCGGAACAAGAAGAACTGGATAAGAAGGTTCACAACTGGAAAAAGGAGACATATCGATCAAAGAAAGACGGATTGAGCTAGCAATTTTCGACAAGGCGCATTTCAACGCACTCCTCCACACCCGGGCCAGGCTGACGAAGCCCGCGTTCAACCATCACTCTCTGTACGACCAAACCGTGCTACATACCCTTTCTTCGAATATCCATCATGCCAGCCTCCGTACACTCTCAAGACCAAGACCAGTCCATGATGGACACTGCTCCTCAGGAGCTAGAGCAGCAGCAGGACTATGAACAGGAGGAATTCGAGCTTGAGGAAAAGCGTATTGTCGTGGTACGTTATACTTCCCCTCGTGCGCGATTATGTTCCTGTCAAACACGCAGCACGAATTCTCGTCGACTGGTCGCTTACTGGATCTTCTTCTTTAGCTACCGGGTGCCACCGAGACCGCAGCTTCTTTTCAGTTTGAAGGTGAGGGGCATACTCTGGGAAATGCGTTACGTTATGCCATCATGAAGAAGTGAGTGCGCCTTATTCTGGTTCTCGGAGATGTCGCAACTGCTGACCCCTACTCCTTTCAGCCCCGAGGTTGAATTCTGCGGATACACGATCCCGCATCCCTCGGAAGCCAAGATGAACTTGCGTATCCAGACCTACGGTATGTATTTTGCCACACCACACATAGGCGGGTTTGATGGAGCTGACGAGAATATCGCAGATTCGACGACTGCAGTTGAAGCACTGGAGAAGGGCTTGGAGGCTTTGATGGACCTCTGTGATGTTGTCACAGACAAATTCACATCGGCGCGGGATGCGTTCAATGCCGCCCAGGCTGATAAGATGACCTCGTGATGCATGGCTCTTCTTTGGTGGATTTGATATTTATGGCGTTGTATATTGAAGCAAAAAGTTTCCTTGGTATTCATTATTGGGATGATTTTGTTGTCTATGGCATATTACCGGAGTAAACATGTCTTTAATAGAATGATTAGATATCCCTCTACAATGTATGATGTGCAGCAGACCTGCAAATGCTAACGTCTGTTCATGAGATGTTCATTGCCTTCTACAATTTGTACGAGTACTGGAAAGGCAGAATGAAATGCAACATGCAAGGAACAAAAGCTGCAATTTGCTAGTCTGACAATATTTACATGACCGCTCTCTATCTGGGACGCAACGCAATGCCCCAATTTCCGAAGACGGAAGAAACTCATGGCAAGTGAAGAAACTCGAACAGGAAATTCAATTGCGGCCTTCCAAGAAGCCGGAGATGAAGTTAGGAGGTAATCTAGCACCGGGCTCCTCTTCCGGCCGGAAGTATTTCATCACATGCGAAAGCTGCTTCCAGTAGTTGAGCGTTTCCTAGAGAAATACCATCAGTGAAGTCCGAAGAAGGCTATGTCGAGACAGAGGATGAAGCCACGGAGGATATATCGTTGGTCTGAACTGACCTGGTACTCTGCATGGCTCTGGAACAACAGAACATCAACAACGCCCAGCTGCTGGACGTAGCGGTGCTTCTCAAACTCTTGGCGAATCTTCGTCCGGATTGCGGATACGGGGAGGTTCAAGGAGTACATGGTCTGAATCTCGGGGGACTATTCTCCTCGAGGTTTTCATGTTAGTCCTTTCTTGCTTGTAGAGAAACATTCGCCGATGCTTAGAGCTTTCAGCAGCTCAATGGATGGAAATCCAAGGGCCAAATCAGAGTATGTATAGCTGCGGGATGGGCGAACTGACCGCTCTGAGCCATTCTCTGTAGGACCGGATGACGCGAGACTTTGCATCGGCCCAATTGACGGCTGTCATGAATATGTACGTTAGCATTGACCAGTTCATCCACTGACATCGCGGCAATTTGTAAGGTCATCGTGGGACAGTCTCGGGGCGGGAAGGACTGCACATACAGGAGCGCGTGCGCTGCGCGAGGTAAGTGGGATTTATGGTCATCTTGGAAGTGGTCGGTGATCCGAGCCTAGACACAGCAAGCTGGGGGAGGGACAGGTGCGCTGAAAGTCGACGTTCCTTTCCGGGCTCAAGTTAGCGTGACGATGGGTGGGTGGGAAGTGGAGGTTTGGGATCCTCGCTGGTTGGCCCTACCGCCTTCCTTTTGCGAAAAATTTCGTCCGCAGTTATTTGGAGAGCATCGAGATTTGCTATGGGCGACTCCAGAAATTAATCTCCATATACGCATTGTTGCCCATTTATCGGTGCGAATAACCCTGAAATCTGTCTAATACGATTCTGGTCTACTTTCCTTCCTCTCGCCATCAGCCTACCTTAAGCGAAAAGATATCTGCAACTTCGATTCCCTCTGCACGATACCCACGTGCGAGGCACGATCACGATAGATAACAGATATGGCGCCGAATAAGCCTTCAGTCAAAGGCAAGTCATCCTCCAAGGGTGACTCAGGAAAGAGCAAGCCTCTCTCATCCGCCTCGAAAGTGAGCAAGAAAAATGCAAAGCGCCCGCCACCCAAAGAAGTGAAGTCGAAGGCACGCACGGAGTCGTCACTATTGAAGAAGACGAAGAAGAGGGAATATACGGAAGAAGAACTTGGCCTCCCGAAGCTGAATATGATCACACCTGTCGGAGTAGTGAAGCCAAAGGGCAAGAAGAAGGGAAAGGTTTTTGTTGATGATCAGGTGCGTGTGTCCGTTCTCCAATCTTTGTCTCTCGCTTTGGCTGAAGATCACTGACACCTGCTCCATGTATAGGAGGGAATGATGACTATTCTTGCCATGGTCAATGCAGAACAAGAGGGCCACATTGAGTCCAAGCTGCAGAAGGCGCGTCAATTAGAGGAGATTCGCGAAGCCAAGAGAAAGGAAGCAGAAGCGAGACACGCGGAAAAGAAGAACAAGTTGGTATGTGTCGATATTATTTGCATTACCGTTTCCATGCAAAAATTTTCTATTGGGCTTGCTCTGCATGGAGGTATTGGCTAACGAGAACCTCTGGATATAGGAAGAAGCGAAACAATCAATCCGCCAGAAGCGGAAGCGCAAGAGCGGCGGCAATGAAGACTCTAAACCCGATGCTTCGACGTCCAAATCAGATTCAAAGTCAAAAGGAAAGAGAAAGAGTGTTTCTTTTGCTTGAGCGTTCTATGTACAAAAGTTTATTCTATCTATACCAATTTTATGTATCTAGATGGGTTATTTGGCGTTTCCGCAGGTCTATGTATTACCCGAATTTGACATGAACGGGCATTATATACCGGCCTTCCCAACGAGGCCAGAAGTGTGTATTTATGTTCTCTTATTGCACCATCTTCATGGCCAATTTGCGCCGCATAGGATCAAAGTCCGGTTTGGGCGCCGTGTCTGCATCTTTGTTCAGATCAAAGTGGTTCGCGATATGACCAGGAAGCTTCTCAGGATGCTCAACTATGAATGGCGTCCCGAGGTCAATCTCCTTGGCCATCGCATTCAGGAAGTTTGTCACCTGTCTCAAAGGTCAGTAGAAGCGTCTGGTGTCTGTAGCAAGATACACACCGGTTTCACAAACCACCTATCTCCACCAAGTTCAAACCAACCGAGGTGACCGCCCCAGGACGTAGTCAACATGACACCATAAGGTGTCTGCGTCATTTCTTGAAAAGGAAGCGCATCGACCGAAGCGACCTACAAAGTGATTAGGTGATTAGTTCGACCTTAAACCCTAGAATTAATTGCAGGACCAACCGGATCATCTTCAGCCTGCACCGTGAAGAATGGGATTCGAATGGCAAGCATTGAATCGATGGATGCCGCGTCTCGATAGTATGCACCTTCTGTAGGGTATCCCCAGGTTGGGCATTGCAGTGCCCTAACGGAATGATCAATAACCGAATGACGAAAAAGTGTTCTGAGAGAATGTACGAGGTCTTACCGATCAAATTCATGCAAGTATGTAGAGTTTCGGACGGCCTCCACGTCCAATCGCGGATTCCTTGAGACTTCTTCAACATGCCTGATATAGACCAGTCAGCCTGGATAACAAGATAGCTATTGACAGCGCTGAACTCACTGTTCAAATAGTCGCTTCATGCTTGATCCCATTGTCTTACTGTACACCTCAAGTCCGAGCCACGTCTTTTGGAGGTTTGCCGAGCTGACATTTAAATTCCAGGGGCTTGCACAGAGCACCGCCGCTTTCAGCTGACATGCATCACCTTCTTCACCGAGGTACTGTGCACGAAAGTGTTAATTCACTCTCAAATCACGAAGGGAGAGCAACTTACATTGGCAAGGATATTTGCACCGAGAGAGAACCCAATTCCGAACAGGGGTCGATTTGGAAACGCTTTGCGGAGCCATTTTACAGTTTGACGAACGTCCCAGGTGGCCCGGGCATTGTAGAGCACACCGGTAGTAATTTTGGTTTGAGAGCAGCCTCTGGAATTGACCACACATGCTTCCCAATTCCCATCTGCAATGAGTGGCGCGAGTACATGGCGCAGATAGATCTCGTGTGAGCCACCGCTTAAACCATGGAGAAGCACAAGCATGGGCTTCGTATCGTCTGAAGGCAGAGCTTGGAACTCCTCTTCTGAGAAGAAAGACGTCCGTTCCGGAAGACCTGAAGGCAGAGTGTATCTCCTCGCTTCATCAGTAGCTTCGGCGTCATTGGGCGTTTCGTACGGCTCAACGACAAAATCCACTGCAAAGTGCCCTTTATACATCGAACTGTCGGCCTCAAACATCCTACGCTTGTAATACACAGGAACATCGTCGAATTTGACGGTGGTCCAGGCGGTCTGCAAATGCCCATTGAAAAGGAACGGATTCAGATGGCATTTCGCCGGCGTCGCAGAGCGACAGACATCCGCCAGCGCAACCTGCTGCTTAACACCGGATTCGCCAGGCTTCTTGGTCAACAGGAGTTTGTTATCCTTGGAATGGAAAAAAGAAAGCCGTGCACTTGGTCGAATCCATGACAACATGCTTATTACGAGCAGCAGCCCAGAGATAATCCACGGAAGTAAATAGGCGTTTAGGATACTTTGAATGGCAAGTCAGTCATGCCACAGCGGCAGTCTAGAGAGCTGAAAGGGAGCAATGATCGACTGACCCGTCTGAATACATCAACGATCTGATCTATAAGCAGAGTTTTGCTATGACAATAGTAGCCATAAAATGAAAGAAATAGAATACAGAATCCAGAGACAGAAACAGACCTACATTACCACTCTGCACCTCCCGTTCTGCATGTATAGGAATTTTTCTCTCCTTCTGCCTCGGCATCACTACCATATCGGGAAGCCATGACATAAGCATCCTTTATCTGATCAATGACTCAGCAATCACATGCTTGCTTCCGTTGTTTGTTCTGTTTGTTTCCCCTTGCATCATGAGACACAGAGAAACCCTATGATCATGAAGCTAGCAGTCAGTTGATAACACAATAAAGCCAGTTACGTCGAACTCTTTCCCTCCTCTTTTTATCAGGATGGACTGTGGCTTTTCTTAAGTCAAGTGGTACATAGCTGGAAGTGAGCATATTTTGAGAAGAAAGATGCAGACATATACGAGACTTAAGAGTGCTCAATGCGGCTGCCAGGAATCCGAAAGCGGAAAGCCAGCTCAGAATTCGGCGAGAAGTCATCCTGCAAGTCCTTTTCACAATGGAAATCTGGTTTCTAAATTTACTTTACAGATTCTTTGGGACTTATGTATGCTTGCAGCATTTTTTATTGATGAGTTGAAGCAGCCATCCTTTGGGGTGGTCGGACAGTGACCCTGCATCGGGAGCCTTAGCCTTGTATGTAATGCTGATAGCATCTGCTGCACTGTGATCATAGCGCGTGCTCCGTTTGCGTGCAACTTAAGCCATCGTGGGGGACTACTTCAAGGTCAACAGGTCCTCCGTATCTTAGTCTTCTTTTTTGAACGGCTCTTTGTCACGCGATGCGCTTTTTGTGTCATTCATATAACTACACACTATGATACCAGAGAGCCAGCAGCCAACTAGCTGGTTCTTACCATATCCATGACTTACTGTCAATCTTCAACGAAGGTTTTCGGAGTAAAGGGCGAGAAACGCTGGAGACAAAGCGCCAAGTTGCTGGTTTCTAGTCTAGCCCGTATCAAAAGCACGCGGCTTTCAGCCAACATGGTGTATCCTTTCCGCCGGGCTGGAGAAAAGCTGAAGACTGTTGCGAAGATGGATACGTGGGCGCGAGGTCAATCCGAAGAGCAGACCACAGCGACGAAACCTTCGGACCGGTGCTATCTGCTTGAACTGCCAACAGAGCTGCTGCTAGAGATCATCTCGCATCTATCTGTAATACCTGAAACTTGCCTGGCTCTGACCTGTAAACGATTGTTTGCGATATCCGGAGCCATTTTCAGATCTGTAAGGTACAGAAACTGCCTCGTCAGCTTTTACCCAGGGATTAAAGTCCGCTTCGCTAACTTGGACCCTTCAGGTTCAGCCAAGATTTTGCACCTCTATTCCATCATTACCGAAACGGACACAACTTCGTCACCACCCGATGGCAACTCATCAACATACTAGAGAACAGCAGGTGGTGGGCCTGCTCGAAATGCTTGAAGCTCCATCCGCGAGATGCTTTCTCCTCTCGCGAACTCAGGCGCAAACCGGAGGACCGAGTATGTCTGTTGGGTAACTTTGCGGGCATAGTTGACTTGTGTCCCTGCAAGAAATTGACGTTTCGGGATAAGATGGATCTTGTTGAACTTTTGAAAGTGCGACAGCGGTCGGTTGCCGCCTTACAGTCTCAGTTCGGAGCCAGCATTCAACAGCGGTTCTGCTGGCATTCTTGCGCCAAGGACTATGGCCCTACGCAGCTACAGATTGAGATCTATCCGGAGCTGGACGATCAAGATCAGTTGAGAATCAAGACCGAATACCGATTGACAACGGAATCCGGGAAGCTAGGAAAGGAAGAATACATAACGCCCCGGTTCGGATGTGCTCATCGATCAGTCGACCTGTGGCTCTCCAGTGTATGCCAGACGACTATTTGCCAAAGCTTCGACAGCATCTGCGCGTCATGCAAGCGAATATCGATTTGCAATTCTTGCAACTCTGTGCTCAAGTGTCCTCGGAGGCAACCTTCTCGTGTTGACCAGGACTCAGGCAGGGCAACTTACCACTTCTGGACCGAAAGATGTCTTGGTGGGACGATATCGACGCCAGATCAGACGTGGGCTTCTCAACGTATACATCCCGCTGATAATTCGGTTGAAGTGGACAATTGCAGCGAGGTATGCCCTTGGACTGTCCGGGAGCATCCTCCTTCTACCGGCCCACCTGCTTTGGGAATGGATATCCTTGGTCCTGCAGTCCAAGATCAGTCGATGAGTCAGCTTTACACTTCAATAAACCTGATTTAAAGACCGGGAACACTCTCTGAGACTTCGGGCACTTCCACCTCGGCCATTAGGCGGGGGCAAGGCGTTATGATGAGACGCATCCATACTGCTTTATTGTTTGTCATTGTGTATTATGCTTCTCATTTCCCAGTGACTTCTTGTGGATTTGATTCCCTTCTCTTTTTGGTCTGTTTTGGATAGGTACCTTTGCTTCACATAGAGTATACCCTCATAGTAGATCAAGTCGTTTCCTTGCAATGCATATCTGTACCATCTGCTTGATATTTGTCTACCTCAGACTCCCTGTAATAATTGTTAATAAAATAGAAGCACCTTGCGAATAACGTCGATGGTTTCAGCACGAGCGTCATTTTGCTGGGCTGTCGCTTACACGAAGTCATACTCATACGTAGATGAATCAGGTGGTCTGACCGCCCTGGAGTTTCTCCGAACCGAAACGGAAAAGGCGCGTATCACAATGAAAGGTATCTGGTTCGATAACATCTTCGTCCTCAAATTCGAAATCTATCATCCGGGATAGCAGAGTGTTGCGATTCCATGACAGTTATCTGCGTTCGGGGGCGATGAACTACCCACCATCTCATAACGGTCAATATCCTCCGCAGTATTTGCAGCAACCACAGCAGCTACTGTATAGCAATGCCGACTCAAACGCTTCGCCATATGAGTATGGCAAGCCTGTCGCTTACCCTCAGACTATAATTTCGCCATATTCGACGTACGGACAAGCATATAATATAGAGCAGCATCAACACCAACCACAATCGCAGCATCACCAACAGCATCACCAACAGCATCACCAACAGCAGCAGCCGCAGCAGCAGCCGCAACAGCAATATGTGAACCCATCTGACGTGTTCCATCAACCGCTTATCCCTCCTGCCTCGTCATCTCAACTTGCCCATGGCTCAACCCAATATGGTGCCCAACCCATGGTTCCTGTTGCAGGCAACAGCAACCATTCCCCAGCCATCGCAACCGCCTCAACATCCGCGCAATCAACACAATCGGCATATCAGACAGCACCAACTCCAAACTTGGGGAATAATGTCTTCAACCAGTACCCCCAGGTTGCTCTTCCAGCGCCTTCGGTTCCAAGTTCGAATTCAGTAGCTGCCGCCCGTCCTGTGCCATCCCCGAAACCCGCTCATCCTCCGTCATCATCGAAACCTGCGACTCCTGTTCCATCCTCGAGACCTGCTCCTCCCGTTCCGTCGGCATCGAAACCCGCGCCTCCCGTGCAGACCAAGAAACCCCTCCCTCAAGTCCTGGTGCCGGCTCCTTCACCGGAAGTCCAACAGAAGATGCATCGCCAGGGCTCTAAAAAACAAGTGCAACGACAGAACGCTCAGCAACCCGTGCAAAAGCCAACCAAGCCGCCTATAGATTATCAAGTCCTCTTGTTGAGCTTGGCAGATGAGTATTTAAAGGCAGCTTATGGTCACGGGACCATGGTCGCTTTATCAAGGCGGGAGATGGAAATTGAGGAATATTATAAGCTTGTTGCGACAGGTCTCGGTTGTCTGGAGGCAGTATTAAAGGTTTGAATTGCCGCTTCCTTCGATTACAACAATTGCTTTGCCAATAACTGTCGAGCCTTCAAGCTAATTCCAGTGTTACCCTCTAGAATTGGAGGCTACAACCGCGAATGGAAGCTCTTGTAAGGTTGCGATATGCGCGCATACTGTTTGAGGAGACGGAGAATGATCTTGAGGCAGAAACAGCCCTGAGCAAAGGGGTAAGGGCTCCAGCGCACAGTCGTTCATTAAACCAGCAGTCTACTGACGTTCTTGCTTCGACAGATTGATTTATGTGAGAGAGTGAGTTGGCATCCCTCGGCTATGCACTGCCGTTCCTCCTGGAACACACCGTCAGATTACTTACGGTGTTGCAGAATCGCATGTTAGATCTCAAATATAGTATGCAGCATCTTCTGGCGCGGATGCTACACAAGACCAACCCGAAAGCCTCACTGAAGGCTGTCGATGGTATGATACTGGACGTCGAAGCGTAAGTTGGAACATTGCGTTCCACACAGCTTGGTTCTAACAGTCGCAGATACCGCCATTCGGCTTGGGAGTATGCTTTTCGCTTTCTTCGGGTGTCACTTTCGTTATCAACATCGGCGCATCAGGATTCAGTCTCGGCGCTGCAACATCTACATAAGATCTCGAATATGGCTAACCGACAAGGCGACAAAGCTGTTGCGGCCATCTCGGCCGTGATTGAAGCACTTGCTCATCTGCAACATGGAACGAGTTCCGATGCAATCGAACAGGCTCAGCGTGCGGTTGCAGTAGCAAGAAGCCATCAACTCACCGATGAGCTCCGTCATATACCGCAGCTCTCGACTCTGGTGCAAATGGTTGATATTTGTTGCAGTCTCCTTGAATACGACGTCAACCAGTCATCTCAGAAATTGAAGGTCATGCAAGATCTGATGGACGAAAGATTGAATGATCCGAATTGGCGTGCTGATGGCTCTTTCTCAATTCCCTTGAGCGGAAGATCAGCTGGACCCTCCTCCATTGATACGGGCGATATCCTTCAAGTCCAAAATGGGACGCTCCTATTGAGTTTCAATTGGCTTCCCCAGCACGATCTCTATGCGCTTTGCTATTTCCTCAGCTCGATCACACTCAGCGCAAAGAACTCTTACGACGGTCGTAAGGCTGAGAAATTTCTCCAGGAAGGGATACGAATGGTTAAAGGTATGTCCTATTTCCGTTCTAGGGTTCCAAAATCTCTAACGGGAGTCCGCAGGGAGCTTCAAAGCACCGCAGGAAATTGCAGAGTCCATGGTCAGTGCGAGTAGACGCGTTGGTTGGCGACGGATCCTGTATTGCAATCTTCTTCTGCATCAGGTTTTTCTTGCCTGTGGTCGGACGGATTGGGATCTGGCGAATCAGACACTAAAGGAGCTACGCCCCATTGCAGAGGAACTCGGGGATCAGCTCCCTGACACCATTCAGCGCTTGATAGAGTATGCAACGGGCGCACTTGCGCAGGCGACCGGTGATCTGGAAGCTGCCCTTTCCATCTTCCAGTCCCCTCTTCTCTCACTATCGTCAATCACCAGCAAGACAGCACGAAATGATCCTCGTCGCGACATCGCTATCCTTGCCGCCTTAAATACGATTCTCATACTCCGTGACCCCAATCATCCGTCTCACTCCAGTCTTCCCAGCGCTTTGGCCCTTGTCGAGTCATTCTGTAAGGGTAGCCCGAACAAGTATATCCAGGCGGCTTATTACCTTGTATGTGCGACAGTGCAAACAGAGTCAACCATTCAGACCAAGCAATATCTTCAGCAGGCTCTTCAATCTGCCACGGCAATAAGCAACAGTCAAATCACCTGCATGACGCTGACGTTCATGAGCTGGAAGTATTTCCGCGGCGTTGTTGGGGAGCAAGCTGAAAAGAGCGCTCGCGCAGGCCGGGCAATGGCAAAGAAGGCCAATGACCGACTTTGGGTCAGCGTCACTGATGAAATGCTGGCAGAGACCTTGGAAAGGCAAGGGAAAAGTGAAGAGGCAGAGGGAGTACGAGATGAGGGCCACCGGGTGATGACCGGATTGCCACCAGCTCTGAAACGACCTGTGTGATTCCACCTTCTTCTCTTTATATCTTCGTTCTTATTTTTTTTCATTTTCGCTTCTTCTGTCCAAGGCAATTTTGCTAGCCTTCTGTTATGTGATACCACTTCATGGCCAATTGTGATGATCTTTGCGTACATGGGACATGGCTGGCGCATCTGGGATACATAAATGGGAGCAGGTCTATTGATACAACAAGTTGTTGCTACAGCATCCGCTATATGAACATGGAGGCCTGCTATGAATATGCAGATTGCAGGTATTCATCTCCGACACCTGATGAAATTGAACGAGAGTTTGTTTAGAGACACTCAACTGCATAATCCTAGTAAGTCTCCAGACATTGATAAATTGTGATTTCCTTGACGGAATTGAAGTGCACACAAGTTAGATGCACCGACTACATCGCATCCACTATTCAACCTTGCTGGCAAGGCAACTACTTAATATACATGCATTGAACTCGCGAAGGCTCTTTGGCCCTGGCACAAACAATCTCAGTGTAACGGCCGACACAAACCAGATAGAAACCCATCACCTGAATATGACTCCACAACTCTCCATACGCCTGCAATGTGTATACCACTCAGAGCCAGGTTGAATCGCACCATGACATAGCAGTAAAAAGCCTCGAATGAGAATCGAACAACCCCACGGAACAAGTCGACTTTCTGCGTGCAACAATCGATGTTGGTACCGTGTCGCTCCCTTGCGTCTGATTCCCCCATATGAGAGATATTTTCTCCCTTTTGTTGACTGATATTTCTTTCCTCACAAAACGCCGTTATATTGCAATCTTGAAGCTCAAAATCAACCCAGACCGCCCCAAACACCGCGTATTCTTCGCGCGAGCTGGATATCTTTCTGCATAATCGTTACACGCTTAGCATGCAAAGCACAGAGATTGGTATCCTCGAAAAGGTGGACGAGGAAAGCTTCGGCGGCCTCCTGTAGCGCCTGAATTGCGTGTGACTGCCATCGTAACTCCGCGCCTACTTCGGCGGGGAGGAGTTCCAATGCGACCTCGCGTACGAGTCGCGCAAATGGTAGCTTCTGAATAAGGAGGTCATATGAGCGCTGGTATTTGCGAATCTCTTTCAATGCGACGGTTCCCGGCTTGTACCGGTGTCGGCGACCTTGGGGGGTGGGGTCCCCAGCTAGTACGGTATTAGCGATAATTCTATTGCATAGAATTTGACATGTCTGCGTAAGGAGTCATGTATGTACATACGTTGGACGTCTGACGGCCTTGGGGCGCCGGCTGGCCGCTTGCCCCCCCTTGTTCCTCCGCGGGACTTGGGCGGCCGTCCCCGAGTGGCAGGTGATGCAGTGGCCGCAGCATTAGATGGACCTGCACCTCCGTCATCTCGAGGTCGTGTTCGAGGGGCCCCGATCGTTTTACGTCCTCGTCCTGTCTTCGGCGGCATGGTGAACAAATGCGCGTTCGGCGTTACGCGAGAATCGTTACTCGACGGCCCGGTTTTCGTGAGAATATAACCGTTGAAGATAACCGACAGACTGTGCGATTATGCGCCCTCCACAATTTGCTGTGTCCTGTCTGATGACAAGGTTCGCGCGAGACAAAAGGTAGTTTGTTTTGTTTTGGTCCTAATCTAGGCGGTTAAATGTGCATCTGATCTGACGTCGAACCAATTCCACCCGAGGACCACTTGACATGGAGCCCTCTATCTTTGAGAACAGTCTTCTTCAAAGAGAATAAGACAGTTGGGATGGAATTGGGGGTTGGTAATCTCTCAATTACTGCATGTCTCCACTGCCTCTCAATGCGCCGGCAGAATGTTGTCCCCAGCCATCCGAATTATTTGACGCGTAGCGCGCGCTTGGATCCCACGTGATGATAAGTACTCGAATTGCTTATCGGCCAAGTAAGCAAACCGTAAGCAAATCCCCGACTGACGTTTGTTCGGAGGTGGAGAAAAGGCCACCTGGAGCTCTTGTGCCTGCCGTGTTATTATTTATCCAGTTTGACATGTTGTCCAAGATCACATGTGCCTTTTGTACATTATCATACTGCCTATGCTCTTCATTAAGTCATTGATTGTCGCTCAGTTCTTCGTATCACTCACTGTCAATCACTTCCTCAACCAAGCTCAACCCGTTCTCCGCTCTGTTATTGCTCTATCTCCGACGTAATGGCCGCCATCTGGGGAAATGGTGGACAGGGCGGGCAGTTCCCCTTGGAGCAATGGTTCTATGAAATGCCTCCAGTTACTCGCTGGTGGACAGTTGCGACCGTGGCTACATCAGTATTGGTGCAATGTCATATCCTGACACCATTTCAGCTGTTCTACAGCTTCCGCGCAGTCTACTTCAAGTCTCAGGTACGTCATGAGAATCCGCAGCTCCAGAGGAAGCTGTTATTTGAGCAGCAGCAAAGTCTGACTGTAATGGCAGTACTGGCGACTTCTCACAACATTTCTCTACTTCGGTCCATTAAGTCTCGATCTACTCTTCCATGTCTTTTTCCTTCAGCGGTACTCGCGACTCCTCGAAGAATCTTCCGGCCGTTCCCCCGCTCATTTTTCGTGGCTGTTATTCTACGCGATGACCTCTCTCCTCCTCATTTCACCGTTTCTCTCTCTTCCCTTCCTAGGTACCGCCCTCTCCTCCAGCTTGGTGTACATCTGGAGTCGCCGCAACCCAGACACTCGACTCAGTTTCCTCGGCATATTGGTCTTCACTGCGCCATATCTTCCCTGGGTTCTGATGGCCTTCAGCCTGGTTGTGCACGGCATTGTGCCCAAGGATGAGATTTGTGGCATTGTTGTCGGCCACATCTGGTACTTCTTCAATGACGTCTACCCGTCGCTTCACGGCGGCCATCGCCCCTTGGATCCGCCACGATGGTGGAGGCGAATCTTTGATCCGAGAGCAAGTGCTGGAGAGGCACAAAGAACAGATGCGGATAATGTAAACCGAGATTTTGCCGCCGCGGCTGCGCCTGAGGTCCGATGAGTTGCTGGCATATGGGGCTACCTTCTTTTCCAGCACTCCAACACTCGGTGCAAGATGATCATTCGCAATAGCAGCGCATCCAGCGCACCAACCGCCTATATAAGGATTACCTGAGAAGGAATCGGCTTAGCTCTGGTAGGATTCAATACCCCAGGCTCCGACGAATTTGCTTGCACCAAGGCATCTGTTCGGGATACTATCCGGTGTTGATAATAAGAGATCACGACATACCGGGGCCCCGACGGCAAGCAAGCAGCACACCTTGGAAGAAATTCGAGGACGAGGTGCAGCGCACATCTGCACTTGGTCGAGCTGGCTCAAGACATGGGGGATATCAAACTATGATCGCTCCGCCGTATGAGAACTCAGTGGTGCTCAGTATAAGCTGGCTTCAAATGGTCTTGAGTATCATGTGGACTACAATCATTATTGCGACGACATTCTGGCTATGATTGTTGATGAAGGACGTGGAGAGATTCCTTCCATTGTCTTATCGAATAGACTCTTCTAGATGTGAATAGAGACAGAGCCTAGGATAAACACCACTAAAGTAGCTTACTGGAGCTTTAGACAAAAACCAAAGGAAGATCAGTTCCTGCATCTGCCTCAGGCCCTCGGCTCTTACTACCTAATACTCGACTCGCGACAAGGCATGGCTTTCCAGTTGGTCATTTCGTCATCAACACTCGATATCGGCCAGTAGTCAGTACACTGCAGGACTGCGCGCTTGTCTCGGCTGCCGTGGTACAGTTTAAGTTAGAGATCCACCTCCATCATTTACAATCAGCCGGGTAGAACGCGTGACTACATCCTTCTGATTACATCCTTCTGATGTCCAGCTGCACGGACTTCAGCTACTAGAAGATCACACTGGACATTGAATGGTCTCGCGAACGCGTTGCAATGACAATAATGGTGTGATCATCGGATACAGCGGCCTTCGAATAACCTTTAAACAGCATTTGTTGCAACTCAGAGAAGAGAGGACTTCCGCGGAACAGTGTATCTAAGTTGCCTGTCTAAGAGCCAAGATAGGGCACATTCGAATAAGTGACCCACTTTGAGTTTTGAATGAATTTCACCGATTACGTGCATTTTCGCCCAATGAAAAATGCCCTACATGGCCAAGCCTTTTAAATGCCACGAGTTTTCCACGTAGTTAGGTGGTTTTCCTCAGAGTGTGAGAATGTTGATTGGTTTGTTCGACTTTGTGGGGTTGGTTATTCATGGACATTGAACTTTGATTTTCTCAGCTTTTACGTGTCTTTTGGTAGAAAAGGACCCTTCGATCCTTTCCAGTTCAAGCGCACCAAGGCTAGACTAGTTAAAATGGAGTAATATGCCTTGTGACCCTTGTGGATTGTGAATAGCTGTCTGATATAGGCTGATGGCTGCATGTCTGGAGGTTGAAGTCTGGAAATCGAAGTCTGGTAGACCTGAGCAAAGAGCAGATGAGGCAAGCCACTGCAGTCATCATGCAGCCAGGTTATAGCACTACCCTCACCTTAGATCAATCATTTGAGTCTTTGACAGGCTTTCCTAGGCTCGAGATGGTAACAGTTTAACAGAGCTGTTCCTTGGCTTCATTTGCTGGTGCTAATTTGGAAGCGTTGGCCGAAGCTGGAGCCGGGGTTTCTACCTTCCTCCTCAACCAAGGCTCGGCATTCCTCCAAGCCTAGGATCGCAAGGTGGATGAGATCTTCTGTGGCGATGTCTGGAATTCGACAATGGGACGGTCCTCCGTTGAGATGATGTAGGCTGTAAAATTCTATGGAACAGTGTCGCCTACTGATGAGGATTTGCTTGGAAGTGTTCCGCTGTCAGCGCCACCTGACAGCAGTATGATCAGAAGACATTGCCGCATATGGGATACCAAGGTAAGTCTGATGGAAGCGAAGCAAATCAGGTCATAAGTTGGATTGAACAACGACTGGGGAACTGCGATGTGGCGTGCTGCCGAAGCCTTTTTGCTACGCCGCAGCGATATGACGGATGCTAAGAAGCGATCTAGATGCGAGCCTCGTCAATCGTCAGATATGCCAAGTACGTACGGAGTACGGATACGGAGTTACTGTACTACCTTATGTACTCCGTAGTCCGTACCTCATGAACTCCATGCCATAGTACGACCAAACTGTGGCTTTGCAACTTTCCATAATTCGCAGTTCTCCTCTCCGAGAGAGCATACGTACTCCTTGGCGCGTTCCAGGCTCTTGGCACCTATCTAGGTAAAGTGGTAATGTCCGAGCCACAATAGGTCGTAATATTACACCTTACGCCAGCCATACGAAACTCCGAGACAAGCTTACTGAAACAGCTCGCTCAACGCATCAAGGCAGGGGATTAATTGGCTGGTATTTTGGTGCTTGAATACTCCGGTGCCTCGTTCGTACCTAGTGACAGGCTGACAGGCTGACAGTTGGCTTTTATGCTGCGGTACAGAATCCTTCTCCGTAACACAAAGTAGTTGATATCGGAGAGATGGCTCCAATTGAGGAAGCAAGTCCTCGGAACCAACGGCCCTTGGATATCAATGAGCCTTCTTTTGGCTGAGTTGATCAGGATTAATTCATGGTAGACCTAGATTAACTCATAATATATCTCTATGCCATGACACAATGCACAAGCGGCGATACGAGTACGAGGAACGGTTTTGCACCAATCTTACAAGCCAAAATTGGTCATTCCTGTCCCCAGCGACTTTGCATTATCATCAGACACCTCATTTATTGGCTCAGCCTATACACGCAGCCAAGGCATAAGAACGAACTCCGTAATTCACACTGAAATGATTTCCGACAAATATATCGTACGTGTCAACGAAACGGTCCAGGGTAGATATGATCACCTGCTCTGTAGAATCAAAGAGAAACTAAATAATGTACAACATCAATTCAAATAATATCGCATTGAAAACAGCAATCGTCCGTTGATATGTATAGAAGAAAAGCAAGTTTGATGCTCTTTACATACCAACAAGGCTCTGGACAACTGCGCCAATCCCGCTTAGTTATCATTCCTGTCTCAACAAAAGGCTAACGAAAAAAGCAGAGGAACTAAGGTAATCAGCTAAAATGGCCTAGTTTCAGCGACGAACCTTGTCGCTCCATTAGTTTCATTGGTGCAAGCTTCTTAAGTATAATCTAAACTGGTACGGTGTACTGGCCATTGATCCTATCCCTTTTGAACTTACCTTACCTTCTAGTGGTGTGCAGCAGCTCAATGGCGATATGCGAATAATAGTCTCAGTTTCCTATGTACCGTAGGTACTTACCTACCTTAGCAGAATTATAGCTTAAGGTACCAGGTAATCGCGCGTAGGTACGTAATTAATTTCAATGCACTGCCCTGCTCGTCAACTCTGGTAATAAACTAGCCCGGTGAAAGTTTGACACTAGACCTGATCAGGGAAGGATTTCGCAGGCTAGATCAAGTAGTGTGGCGGAGGCTTAGCACTGGCGCAGTGGCTCTCATCCAACCTAAAGGCTTCCCCGAATATTCGCAGATTTGCTCCACTACACTCTAGTATCACGCCCCGTCGCCCCCACCTCTCCAGGGCCCTCTCCCCTGAACAGCCCTGGGTCCTCCGTCGTAACCATGGACCGTTGTTAAGGGATGTTGACATGGGCGAATCGAACGACTCGTACACACACGCGGCCACGCCTCCCTTCTCTCTCTCTTTCTTTTGCTCTTTAACTGCCTTCTCTACTTGTCTTTCTCTAGCTGATGCTTTGTAGCGAGGCATCCTTGGTTCCTTCTCTTCGCTCTCTAAATCATTTTTTACCCTTGTCCTTTTTTTTTTTTTTAAAACTTTACTTCGTATCTCTATTTTTTCCTTACACCTTTTTTATTATTTATCTCCAGTTCAAGAAACTCTAACCTTCATTACCATTATTGATCTACAGGTCCCAAACGTCCTCTAAAGATTATTTTTTGCCTAATTTTCCTTCAAATCTATCCTTGACAAAGTTAGCTCTGCTTCGTATTATTCGTCGCTTCTTCCCAACGGCCCCAAATTGGCCCCCTCCCCGCCTCCCTTTCCCCATTCGAACCTCTCAGATCACTTCTTGAAACTGTCAACTATTATTACTACTAATAAGTAGTGGTAGTGGTAGTGGCTTGTCGTCCGTCACTAGGCTTCGTCTTGTGTCGGTCCTCTCACTTTTTCCCCAACCTCGCAAGCCCTTCCGCCGAGTTCTGAGGATCTTCATCAAAAGGGGCGTCACGACTTAGGGCAAACAGAACCTCTCCGATTACCTGTCTCCTTCTGAATAACGCCTGTGCTTTGCGACAGCATTAATCCTCCTCCAGGCATATACAATCACTATTGTTCGGATAATAATCAGTCTACTATCAGCAGATCCGGCTATTGGAGCTTACATTGTCAACTTTTTACTCCGTGAGCTGGCGGCAAAACAAGGTTGAAGATAAACAACAAACCGGAGACAATTGTTGCGGCCTCTTCGCGCTCAGAAGAACCTCGCACGACACGCCCTTGCGACTCGAAATCACGTCAGAAAATAATTTGCGCTTCGATTGGGAACACCCTGTCCATCTTTTGTTCGGCCGTACTGTTGCACAGTTGCACGGTCGTGCTACTACACATCCAACATGCGGCGCGGTGTCTTGATCTTTCTCATTGTCAACCTGCTCATCATATCATTTCTTGTGCGCAGTGTCTTCACCCTACTATCCTTGCTGGTAGAAGATGCCTCGGCCGATGCAATTCGTCACGCAGAGCTTCCCTCGCCAAATTCGAGCTTAATTGAACAACGGCCGCAGATTATACCCAAGATCATTCACCAGACATACAAGAACGAGACAATCCCAGAAGTATGGCGGGAGGCTCAACAAAGCTGCAAAGATCTGCACCCTGACTATGAATACATCGTATGTGCTTCATCTCCCGTCAACCGTTGCCTTGTTATACTAACGTGTCCTCCCGCATCAGCTATGGACCAACGAAAAGTCCCGCGAGTTTATCAAGGACGAATATCCGTGGTTCCTCGACACATTTGACGGCTACAAGTACCCGATCCAACGGGCAGATACTATCCGATACTTTGTTCTTGCTCACTTTGGCGGTACATATATTGACCTTGATGATGTATGTGTTCCGAGCATGGTTACTAAATTGAACTGCGAAGTGTTTGTTTGCTGACTCGAATTGATTCAGGGTTGCAACCGTCGATTGGATCCCCTCCTCTCCTACCCTGCTTGGGTGCGCCGTACCGTTCCAACGGGTATTTCGAACGATGCCATGGGATCCGTTCCCCAACACCCGTTTTTCCTTCGAGTCATTGAATTGCTGAAATCTTACGACCGCAGCTGGCTGCTTCCTTATATTACCGTCATGTACTCGACTGGTCCTCTCTTCCTGTCAGTGATTTGGAAGGAGTACATGCAAGATAAACCGAGTGAGGCTGCACGAGTTCGGATTCTCATGCAGGATGAATACAACAAGTACTCGTGGAGCTTCTTCACTCACCATGTCGGCAACAGCTGGCACGGTAAAGACGCCAGGTTGATTTTCTGGATGGGTCAACATTGGATGTTCCTTACTGTTCTGGGTTTCATCCTGGCCTCTGTCGTGGGATTCTGCCTCTGGTGGGTCTATGGGCGCATGATTCTCCTGAGCTCGAAATACCGCTACCGATACTCGAAACTACCGGGCCTGGGTCGCTTATCCTCCCCCACACGTCGATCTCGAGGCATGATGCCTACGCTACTTCGTCGTGTTAGCTTTAAAGAAGACGAAGAATCTACCCATGTTACGGAGACCTCGTTCGAACTTTACAGCCGTCGCGATTAAGGTTCTACACCTCTTTTGTGACTGAAATGTGACCCGTGGTCACCTCGCAACGCATTTTGATACGACTCTTGCATCCAGCATTTCTTGTACCCACTATTCCCGATGGTCCAACACTGTTCTGAGACACACAGTTTTGGCCATGTTTCTCTGCTTATTCGTGCATGTATGGAGTTTTTCTTGGGTCACGGATTGACCGAAGCGCTTGTTTGGATCAAATGGTTGCTTGTACATGTTTTGGCAAGATAACTTGGATCTATCTGCATGCGAGGTGGCCTGCTAGGCAGCCTACCCGCATTGTATTTGGCTCTCTCAAATTCCTGATCTACTTTGCTCTTTCCGTTTCACCTTTCCTTCTCCATTGTCTCTTTTACATATATTCCTTGTATTGATCTTTCACCCCCCCTTTTTGTCCCGCTACCTTCATGTCACTTATAGACTAGCGCTCGTGACGGGTGTACTCATCCCCACTACAGATATTCGAAAGCAGACCGGAAATAGAATTTTGCTAAGCGATGATACATTCGCGATGAACAGGCCAATCAAATGACCATTGTCTTCTTCATATCAAGTCCATGGATGCCGCTGTACTTTCAAGTTATCAGTCGAGGACTGATGGAGAAGCAGTCTTACGTAATTGGAGGGTTGGGCTCCAGATGATCCAGTAAGCGCAAGAGATTGTCAGTACGTCGTTCTCCATCCTGTTTGGTCGTCAGCACCATGCAGCTTGGAAGAATACCGTGCAACATGTTTCAGCCCCGATTCTCGTTGTTCCAATCAACTTTGAGTTCGGCACTGGCAGATCGCCGCTAACGCATACCAGGCGTGTACCTGCGAGAGGCATATGCTTCAGATTCGTCCAGCAACACCTTGAGACATAATCGTCGTTGCAACGCTCGACGAATACAGCAAGACACCAGGGGTAGGATAGGTAATTTCTAAACACAGTCTACCCCTTCGAATACTACTACATTGGAACATGAGACAAAGTGATGCCATAGACCTCTGTCCATTCTATTCAGACTTCAGCCGCAGTTGCACCAGCCATTTCCACTCCACCCTGAAATATGTGGGATGGACAATGAGGAATGGAGACTCTTGTCGCTCCTCTGTTGATGAAGAGTGTGACTAGTGACTAATTATCTCATCAGCATTACCCTACCCGCCTTCCTTTGTAAATCATATAAAGCGTGCGTTTGAAGCCAGTACCGCTCATGCCGTCTTTAGATCTCTTTACCTGAGGACTCATACTGTCTGTTATACATTTTGATTACCGGTAGGAGTACAGGCCAGCCACAACAGCGCAGCTCAAAATGAAGCCAACTCATCTCTACAACTCTCTCGTCTTCCTCGTCCTCCCTACCCTGGGCTACGCGGCTCCAGCTTCTACTACAACCCAACACCAGGCCCGAGACGTGAAGATCACAGCAGCGCAGATCGAGGCCATCGCGCCCAAGTCAAAGTCGTGCGCGGACGCACCCGCCCCGGGCGAGTGTGCCACATCCGAGCAGGCCGCGGCCAACATCGCCAAGTCGTTCGAGACGTACGAGGTGACCTCGGCTGCGGAGCAGGCGGCCGTGATCGGGTTGATGGCGTTTGAGAGTCTGGATTTTGAGTACAATAGGAATCATTTCCCTGGTGTTGCGGGGCAGGGGAGTATGTTTGCCTTTACGATTTGTATTCTGCGAGAAGAGGGCTGACCCTGATTTGAACAGCTCGGAATATGCAATCGCCCGCATTCAATGCCAAGTACGCGGCTTCTCTGCCGGCTCTTGCGGACAAGTTGAAGGGTGTGTCTGGCGACCCCGCGGGCGTCCTTGACTTGTTGCTGTCGAATGAGGAATATGACTTTGGTTCTGGGGCTTGGTTCCTCACCACGCAGTGCTCGCAGGATGTGCGCTCGGAGCTGCAAAGTGGCTCCGAGGCTGGGTGGCAGAAGTTCATAACCAGTTGTGTGGGGACTGATGCGAACGAGGATCGCAAGGCGTACTGGACGCGGGCCGTGCAGGCGCTGGGTGCTTAGAGTTCTTTGGAGGAGCGAGTTTGGATCTCGACTAATGGTTCCAATTGAGCATCAACGCAGTGTATTCTTTGGGATTCATCTGTATCTTCGTAACTTCGTCTCTCGGGCCGCTGATATATCCGTAGTTGCCCCTCCCCATCTCATATATCTTCAAGACCCTTACAGCACTCCCTTCGTACTAACCACATCTCCTGCTCCGACTTCACCAGCCACCCTTCTGGCACAGGCAGTGCGGATAGCTACGGCCAGCGCCTTGAACGCACTCTCCGCACGGTGGTGGTCGTTATCTCCGTATGTGCAACCAACATGCAGCGTTACGTCGGCAGCCTGCGCGAAGCTGTGCAGTCCATGAGTGATCATCTCGGTGCTCAGGTCTCCGATCTTCTCCCGCTTGAAGCCCAAGTTGATCACGGCCCAGGGACGGCTGGAGAGGTCGATCACAGCCCAGGAGAGAGCCTCGTCGAGCGGAGCATCGCCGCGTCCAAACCGTGCAAGAGATTGCCGGGCCCCTAGGGCTTTGGTGAAGGCAGTACCGAGCGCAAGGAAGGTATCTTCGGTGGTGTGGTGATCGTCAACTGTACAACGCATTAGGCACAAGACAGTGTGAGTGGACGAGACTGAAGCATATACTGTACAGATCTCCCTTGGCTCTGATGGCTAAACTCCACCCAGAGTGTTTGGCCAGAGCATGCAGCATGTGATCCAGAAATCCGATCCCGGTGCTCACGGTGATCTGCTGGGTCGGTGTGAATTGGGTCGCATGGGCGGCATTCTTGGGGGCAACGATGCCGTGCTTGGCGGCCTCTGCCTCCTTCGGGTCTTCAGGAGCAGGGAAATGTTCTGACGGTTCGTATGGAGGGAGGACGCCGCCGTCGAGAGAGAGAGAGACCTGGATCTTCGTCTCGTTGGTCACCCGCGAGACGGTCGCGGTTCGTGCGGGGAGAGGCATTGCGTAGATTTAGGGCGGCAGGTTCAGGGATTGAAGGGCTGTGTTTCTAGGGTCCAGTAATCAAACAGTTCCCGTGCAATTGAATCCTGATTCAAGCTGTCTCAGCAGTATCTCGACTCAAGGACGGGTGGGAATCAAGGTCTGGTTCAGTGTCACTTTTTTTAGCGGAACATGTCCCGCGTTTCAGTGTTACCGGAAATGGACAATCACTTAATCCGACTGTATAGCTGCGTCATTCGCAAGTGTTATCGAATGATAACAGCTGCAAATGTCATCTCAGCTTCATGTCGACGATTGTTCCGGTTCTTCTGGACTTTTTTCTTTTCAGTCCATAACATTTATATAATCTTGGCACATCATCAGGACCCTCCGTCATGCCTACAGTGAGTCAGAAAGGGGACATTGACCCTCCAGACGAGGTCACATCGGAGGCTGTTAGAGGGTTCCTCACTGGAGCGTTTCGGGTGGGTTTGATCATCATAATCCTTGTTATTTCCAGATGAGTTCCCTATCGGGTCCAAGGGGTAAATGCTCAGACCTAGTCCAAGCGTTCTGTACCAATTGCTTGGGCCCGTTTAGGAGTATGTGCTGGCGAAATGAGTGCAACATGCTGACGCACAGCTCTCGATTGGTAGTTTGGCTCCGTGTCCATCCTTGCACATATGATCCTTATGCTTCCTCATCCTTTCAAGTTCTCTCCCCCAGCAACAGCTCCGTCGCATCCACCGGAGTCGCCGTCGCCGTCATCAAGTCGTCCGAGGACTTTGCGTTTCTCCAAGGACCATCTACGGTCCAAATTCATCTACAGCCCCCTCGAGGGGTTTTCTGAGTGGCTGTCTCCGACGGCCCGAGTCTACCGGGGATTGACTCCGCAATTTAAGGTCTTCCTACAGATTGCGGCAATGACTCTGGGGGGATGCATCTGGGCCGAGCGGAGAGTGAACGAATATATTGATTTCATGCGGAAGGTAAAACGAGCCGAACGACTGCAGGCACAGAGGGTAGCGCGATTCTCGGAATCGGAGTAGACGGGTTTTGCATGAGTTTAAAATTTCATCAAAGGTCTCCGCTCATCGAAGGCATTCACCAGCCGAAAACACAGGGCAGTGTCGATGTGTGGCATTGCATCGTGTCGAGCCGAGACAATGACCAGAACGATACGTATGCTCTGCCTCATAACTACATGGCTCAACTGGCCGATGCGCTCTTTTCGTCATCGTTCTCTCCTCGCAGCGGTACTCGCTCTCTGTGCGGGGATGAATATGAAACGCTGTGATCTCCGTGACGACGGCTCGACTAAGTCCTGTAGATCCTCAGCTAACCGATTGCGTAGATCAGCAATGGGACTCCGTCATTCATCAAGAATACAAGCTGTGCTGCATCATAGACTTCAAGTTGATCGCAGGACGAAAAGGACCATGATTGGAAAAGATCTGTAACATGACATCAAGGGTAAATCACTCGATCCAAATGGCTTTTCTTGGCCATTGTGGAGAGGTACCTATTAGGAGTACTATGGTGGTTAGCCCTAAGCCAAAGTCACTTGCAGCATTACTTTGCTGGTGTGCGCGGCTATTCTTAGTTTCTCGAAGGCGCCCGGGCTTGTGGCTCAGTGAAATAGGCTTCAATGGCTCCGTTCAGGTGCATGAGTGAGGCAGTGAGTACTTTCAGGCATTCTCAGGTAGGATCAGAGTTACAACCATGAAGGAGGCAGGAACCATCCTGAGTTCCACATAGTCGATGATACTTGGCAATCAACTGGCCTTGGGAGGTAAAATGGAGACCGCAGAAGACTTGGAGCTGGACAGTGTACCCTTTTCTCGGAGTGGAATACCTCTATGAATTGAGTAATCCACACGATGACGATCCGAGATCTGGTGGAGCTTGCGTTGCGCTAGTTGAAAGCTGTATTTAGCTGTTACAGTGTAGATATTCCGTGCTTCGGAGGCGTTCTTCGTCTCCTGAAACCCGACCATGAACTAAAGAAAGTATCTCGAACTGTTGTTGTACGGATGGAAGAGTCGTCTGTTCGTTTATTTTATCTACAATTGGTGTGGCTCGGGTCCGTCACGCTTTGTAAATGAAGGGTCGCCTCAAATTGTTTACCAGGATAGGCTAAGTGTTAGTCGGTATCAGGTAGCTTAAATCCACCATGTTTCAAGTTTCAACCCCTTTCTAGCTACAGAGTACCTCTGTACCTGGCTAGAGACTGAGGTATCTGGGTTAGATACTCAGTTTCTCTCATGTGTCGATTAGTGTCAGTGCTGGATGGTCGGGAACTCAGGATTTGAGAACTTAAGTCATGGATTTATAGGGAGGTACATCATACAATGATGCTATTGCTGCCAATTTCCCCGTATATTATTGCGATCGACTCCATCTGATCATTTCCCATTGCGGAACTCTATGATCATTATTGATCGGTAAGTCACCAAGTAGCATTAAATTTTGCCATCAGCATCACTATGAGGCATTGATCGTCCTTGACTGTTCTCGTCTTGCCGCCAGAGCTGTTTGCAGCAGTAACCTGTAACTTGTACGTAACTGAAGAAATTCCTTACCTTACTAGAAAAGGGTAAATAAACATAGTAAAATTGCTTACATGATTCCGAGCTGACATCATGCTTGTTGTCGACCAGCAAATCGAATGACATTATTGACAGTAGTGTATTATTTTGATACTTCGTAGTCATTATTAACTAACAGTCGACATTTATATCAAGTTATCGTACCTCTCTATTACTGTCATGCTCTTATTAATTAACCTGCTAAGACTACTAAGATAGCCAACCTCCATCCATTACCATCCATTGATTCTTCCCCTCTGGTTCTGGAGTGAAATCTTGTTCCTGGTCATCTATTTCGTTCCTGTTCCTGATTTCCCCTGTCCTTACCAAACTCCAATACCTACCTTCACATCTCATTATCATCATTATCATACCTTAGCTACTTGTATCGCCCTTCTCCAGTATTGCAAGCCAGTACTAGTCGATTCATTCTTCTTGTCGTTGTTGGCTGCTTTCGTTTTCATCTGCTTCCCTTTCCGGCGCTTCATCCGCTGCTTCTGTTCTTGTGATTCTCTCTGGGCGGTTATCGTCTCTCAGCTCCTCTGTCTCATTGTAACCTTCCACGTACCTTTCTTCATTCTTTTGTTTTTCTGTTCTCCTTCTCGTGATCAATTCAGTTAGCGGTTGTCTTGAGCTCCTAGGGAAATTCTGGACTTCGATATTTTTTTCTTTACTTCTTTACTGTTTTACTTTTCTCTTAACCATTTCCGATTGTTTATTAAAATCTCTGGTGACTTCGTCCAAGCTACAGTACTTGGCCTAAAGTACCACTGTCCTCGCCGTAGCTCCGGTGCTTCCCCTCAGTCTACCAATTGCTTCTCATGGCGCCTTGACGGACTGCGGTGTATGTTCCACCTCTTCTTCTCCTTTCCCTCTTCTTCCCTCTCCCTAATTAGTCTGCTTTCCCTCGTTTTTCTTCTCCATCTTCCCTGCTCCACAGGACCATAGGCTGAGCTAGTTTCATGGTCCCAAAAATCATGCTCTCACTATCTACCACTAGCCGGTCTTTATCCAATATGCATGCCCGTCATTACCATGTGGTGACACTCAGCTAACTTGGTTCTTCTGCGCTTCTCTCCTAGTGAGAACGACGTCGATGTCGTCGATGTGAGGACTTTTCACTCCTTTAATAATTTCCCTGACACTCGTTATTTTTGTTTTTCTACGCTTGCCGTGGATCTGAACCTATTCCAATTTATCCGCTCCTCCCCGCCATGGCCGACAGCTTGGGGAAGAAAGAGCGCAGAAAAAGCCTGAGCGTGTTTAGCCCGTCCTCGACGACCTCAATTCTATCCGGTTCCGCGATTACCCACGATCGATCGCCCTCGGACGATGTCAACACTCTCAAGAAGAAGAACCGACGAAATTCCGGGTTTTTTGGTGTCCGGAACACCAGCCCAGCAAGAGCTCCGGGCAACAATGCTCAGCATTGGCCCGGCACGATCGAATCGGAATCAACGGCAGCCTGCATAGCGTCGACACCTACAATAATAGTCCCGGAGACCACCACTCGTTCCCGACGTAAATCCCTGCAGAAAAGGCGCACGTCTGTCTTTGGTTCCTTACGATCGCTTCATTCTCTGGATGACGACGAAAAGTCTCTCGGGCGCGTAAAAGGTTCGCCCGTTGACGATGAAGACGCCTTTGCCTCCCGAAATGGAATCGGCTCGGTCATTCTGCACCATGGGGCGATCCAGACGACAGGCGGCATGTGGAGGAAGAAAAGCCAGTACCTGGTCCTCACGGATACGCATCTCGTTCGGTTCAAAAGTCAGAGCAAGGCTGCGGAGATGTTCTCCTCAATACCTGCGTCGTATACGCGGTCCCCAGCAATGAATCGCCAATCAGTCGCCTCAATTAACTCGTTGCAAGAACCCCAGCTTGCTGTTCCCAACGATGCCTCTGTGGGAATCCCTCTGAACAGCATCATCGCGGTGTACATGTTGGACGACGGGAGACCTTCGTCCATGGTCGAAGTTGCCTATCTGGACGAGCGGCTGCACAAGGTCGCTTTCATACAGATGCAAACGTCAGATCTCCAGGAACTAAACCTATGGATGATAGGGATTCGTTCAGCAGCGGAAATGACCCGTAATGCGGATCCTCTACCCTTCGACCAGAAGTCGATCGAGTGCGTGTCCCGGATGCTCGAATACGAGAGAGATTACGACCCAGAAACGTTTCGTATGTTTCGGGTCATCCAGATGGCCTCCAGTAGCAAGACTACCACACGGGCCTCATCGGATGACCTCACCAAGCTTTCCCCCACCGGGTGCTATCTCGCCTTGGGTTCGCACAAGCTTCACTTGATACCTTTGCACAAAATCTCCAGTCGCTCTTCGGTTGTTTCGATGTCCGATCTGGAAACTGCAACATCTTTCGGCTTGATGAATCTAACCGGTTTATCAATGGAATGGGGTGACGATAGCCTCCATCTGACGTTTCGGCTTCCGCTTGGCAAACCATTCTCGGTCTTCCTGGCTTCCGTACATTCGCTCGAGGTTGCTTTCTGGATAAGGCAGCAGACGGAGTTTTTGCGTCCGTTGTGGCTCCGGCAGCCATACGATTTTATCGTGCCTCGCGATTTGAACCATGAGAGCAATTACCCGCCTGTCAGCTTGGACGAAGACTACGGCTGCTTTGATCGGACGTTGGTCGCCTATTCCGCCAGTTATGATATCGACACCTCTAACATCCGCTATACGATTGACATGCAATGTGACAATGCGCCCTGCTTCAGACTTTTGCCGCCCGCTTCCCCCCACCGCCAGAAATACACCGCGTTAGAGCTCATTGCGGTCTTACGAGCTCTTCGGTATAACGAGTCTTTCTGCTCTATCTCATTTAGCAGGGTCAGCTTGGATGCGCTCCAGAGTGTTCGCGATTTCCATGGAGTGGACACAGACGCTCTCCTCACTCGCTCCGGCTCTCCCATTCACATTCCCGGCCAAGAGAACTTGTCAGTGTTGTCGCACGAGATTCGCTCTTTGGCCCTGAAAAGCACTTGCCTCAAACGGCTTGATTTTTCCTACACGTTGAGTCGCACGCCCAGGTCTGATAGTGAGAGTCACGATCCAGGATGTGGAATTCCTGAAGCCCTTTTCCCCATCTGTCGCAGGCAGCTCACGAGCGTCGACTGTGTTGCGCTCAATGGAATCAGACTCGGAGATTCAGATCTCGACTACTTAGTCGACGCTGCCTCGCAGAAAGGAAGTCATTTACGTGCATTGGAAGTAGGGCACTGCGGCCTGACCGTTCACGACATTGATCTCCTTCTTTCAACACTCGTTACTCAAGCCTCTACGCTAGAGGCCATCGACCTTTCTGGTGTACAGGGCCGTTTGGGTCCCAGCTTACTCCAACAGTACCTCGGGCACTTTGGCAAACTGAAAAAATTTGATCTCTCACGCGTCTCCCGAACTTCGGGCTCGGAAGCGCTGATCAGCCCAGAGACTCTATTCAGATGGCGGCTGCAGGAGCTTTCCCTGAGTGGAACTGCGGTCAATAGAGAGACTGTCGATGCGATAGCTACTTATCTGGCCAGCGATCAATCTCGCGACCTACGTATACTTCGGCTTGACCAGTGTGGATTGACAGGGCAGGATGTTGCCATTTTTCTGCACTCAATAGCTGTGGTTGGTGCGCCTCGGGATCTGCATCTTTATGTCAGTGAAAACCGCCTAGACCTCGGTTGTTCGTATCTTTTCGACGCCATTGCTCAGAACAAGACACCGTCGCATCTTTCAATGAGGATGATTGACTTTAAGAGGGAAGAGCAATTTCAGGAACTAGTGGAGGCTCTCAGAATAAACCGGACCCTGAAATATCTCGACATTTCCAAAGCCTCACTGCCGTATGACGCCGGACCGGAGACGTGCAGATCGCTCCAATTAATGTTCGAGGAGAACAGCACATTGGAAGACCTGGATATCAGCGGAGAGAGTGCACACTTGGATGTGGCACGATTTGGGATTGGGCTCAACCTTGCCTTGACCGGCTTGAAAAAGAACAAGTCCCTCAAGGTCTTGAAGATAGAGCACCAGAAACTTGGATTTCAAGGCGCGAGCACTTTGGCTTCCGTGCTGGAGGAGAACACCTGCCTGCGGGAAGTCCACTGTGAGAACAACGACATCAATTTGCAATCGTTCACTGTCCTGGTCAACGGACTCCAGCGAAACAGGACAATCTTGAATCTCTCTTCCATGGACCGCGACCGGGTTCAGTCCCTCGATAAATTTCGGCGGGAGATTGAGAACGTCAAGCGTGATCTGAGCCACGCGCAGAGTTCCACTACGAGCTCTATCCGCCGCTCGATCCACGCTGCCATTCATGTCAAGAATACGACGGTTGGGAATAAGCTGTCCAAGCATTCCTCAGCGGCAAACCCTACTCGTTCTATGACCTCGCCATCTTTGAGCTCAGCGTCGACCACCGCCGTGCAGGCTTCCCATGTGATGGATCACGATGTTGAGATTATCCTGCAATCCTTGAATGAAAAATGGGACTCGGAGGTTGCGCGTCTGCGTCGCTATCTGTTTCGGAACTACACCATGGCCAATGGAATCGACGATGGCTACGACGATGCCGCTAGTGATGGCCGGCCGGCTACGGCGGCTAGCCTTGGGATGATGCTGGAAAATCTGAAACTGAGTGGTTCGGAACTCAGCGACGAGAAACCTACGATATCTCAGACCAGCTTGCAGGCTACACCACAATCTGAAGAGAAAGCCGACTCTCCAACGCCATCAACTGCCAGTGCAGAAAGCAAGAGCAGCCATCTGGACATTTTCAAGAGCCTCGACGACGATAGTGACTTTCGAGCCGCACTCGACGATCGACCACAGACAGCTGGTGTCGTGCTGACGCACCATGGGTCCGCAGGCTTGCCACTAGAGTACTCTACCTCTAATGCACCCTCGGCGCGCTTGGCAGTTCCGGTTCCTGCGATGCCATCAGTTACAGTCAAACCTAACAGCGTCCGAAGCGCCCGCAGCTCGAGCTCCGTGTCGACAAGCGCGGGTACTACAGTGAGTTCACGTAGTGCATACGGCACAGCTTCCTCCACGCTAAGGGGCTTCCTCAGCAAAGGCGTATCGAAAGATCGGCGCGGTCTTGATAAATTGAAACCTGGCCCTCTTTGTGTCTCTAGTGATGCGCCTCCCCAGCTGGATTGGACGCCACCTCAGCTAGAACTACGTGGGTTCCGATAGATGATGGTGTCCACAGCCCCCCAGAGCTGCGAAGTTTGATGAGCTTGTCTGGACTCGCTTGAACGCATGCATCATCCAAGCCGGTTCTGGGCAATCTCCATCGAAATACATGGATTGTACAGCACAATTTGTTCCTGGATATTCGACAACAATATCTTTTCTTTCATTTTGTTTCTTTCTTCTTTTCTCTTGGCTGAGCCTGTCTGTACTTACTATCCAACCTATCTGTGATCTGAGCCATTCACAGCGCTCCTGGAAGCGGATTCGTGGATTACCATGGCTGCATATTTTGAACACTATTGCCTGAACTCATTCCCTCCTAACTTCTGCTCCTCGTTCCTCTCTCTGCATTTCCCGCTTTCTTTTGGCGCTTGCTTGATTTTCAACGGATATCCCTTCCGACTCATTCTGCTTTATTCCTTTTATCTCTTTCGAAAAGGCGTCTACCAAAGGCTGAAGGTGAGCATAACACGGATCTGTGAGTTTGGCGCATGGACTTGGTGCGCGATTTGTCTCATTTGTTTGTAACATGTTGCTTCTAGCGCAGATGCACATCTCCTCGGCGTTTTGCTTTCCACTTTCTTCCTTTCCCCTTTGCCGATCTCCTGTGTCTTTTTCCTTTACGGCATGGAAGTCTGATGATTCTAATTGATAATGTCATAGAGTTGTTGTCTGTCGCGAAGCTAAGGGCTGTCTCGCGATAAGGCTCTGTTGAATACTATGATATCTTTTTCCTACGAATACTGTATTTAAATAGCCTTCATGTATGAATATATATTCTAGAATATCAAATTCTTCCCGTTTCAGATCTTGAGGGTGTTCTAGTGTCAGTCAGTGAAGCTGTTTTCTCTTTTAACTTGAATATATTCTGCGACAGGTGCCATCACCTGTGCAATATTACAGGACACAATATTGCCTTGCAGGCACTATAGAAAGAATCAGAAGGTATCTTAAAATTTTTGCCCGAACTGTTCAGATATTGAGGTGCCCGAAAGTACATGTTGTATACAGTGAGTCGTGTACACTATTATGTTGCCTGAGACTAACCATAAACGCCGTTGTAGGATACCAAAAAGACGCAGATATGCAAGGCGGCTTCTTCTCCTTTCAAAACAGTGGGGTGAAGTATACATCAAGGGAGAAACCGGATGACAAGCTCAAAAGTCAAAAGATATATGATTAGAAAGGCTGAATATCCCTGCCGCACGCGGAAAGCGAAGATCTAATGATTAGACGACACCATCCAGAACGACGATTCCCCGCTTCTTGTCGAGTGCGTCCTCCTCTTGGCGGAATTCGCGGCCCTGCTTGGCGAGCTCCCGCAGTTTACGGATATATACATTGGCCGCGACGCCGCTCTCGCCCTCTCCGCGAATTGCGAGGGCCTTGGCCCGGCGGTTCTGGCATGCAGTGTATAGGGATTGCGCTTGCGGCTGTTTCACCTCGGTCAGCTCCCACTGGACCGTCCACTTGTCGGATGCTGTGAAATTGGTCGGCCGTTCGACGTAGTAGCCGTTCATTTTGTTCTTGACCATGAGGGTCATGGCAAGCAATTCCCGCGGCGCTTCCTGAGCTTCCTCCGCGGGTGCGTCTTGAGACTCCGAGGCAGGCGACCCGTCTGAAGATGCTGGTGTCTGTTGATCGACATCGGCTGTAGTGGAAATTTCCTGCGATGAGCCGTTTTTCTTGTCGCTCGATTCAGCAATCTGGTCCTTTGCGGGAGTGGCTGGCTGGCTTCCTGCTTTGAGCTCTGATGGCGCTGGTGTAGGTTTAGGTTTTATACGCTCCTTTGAGGGTAGGTTGAGAATGCGTCGCTGGTAGGCCTCAATTTTTTCCTGGTTCTTCGTCTGAATGGCGTGGATTTCGTCATCGGTGACCGGCTCCGCAAAGATATACATGAACGGCGTCTGCGCATCTCGGGTCTCAAAATGGAATCGCAATGACTTCTTTGGAAATTTTTCGGTGGCTTTGTCAAGGACCTTGTTCCATAATGCTAGGCTGAGATGAAACTCGGTATCGCCCAGTGAAGTGTCGGACTGACCGTGCAAAGTCTGGTCCATTTCCGGCAAACTGACGTACTGAAATCCAAAGATTCGCTCAACATTATGGAATGCGACGAAGATGCCATCCATACGACCAATTCGTACTTGGAGAGAGTACTTCAAGAACGCAGCCCGAATCATGTCAAAGAACTCGCGCTCATAGGACTCGTAGCCGCCGAAGCGATGGCGAATCTCGTAACCGAGGCCATGCTCAAAGTTGCGTACGTCCATACGGATGGACACGACCGCTCGGGTCTTCAGATCGAACATTCCAGTTCCCGGAAGCCTGGGATCATAAGCGTCCAATTGAGATCTCATGACGAAATCGCCCATTGTCGAATAATGGTAGGCCTCAGGAATAGCTTGTTCTTCTTCCGGAGAGATCTTGTTCGTACTGGTCCTCCTGTATCGCTCAAAATCCTCCTTTGGCAGAGTCAGGAGTTTCTCTAATGACTTGCCAAGGTTAATCAGAATGTTGGCGGAGTCAAACTCTTTATCGGCATCAATGGCGTATACACCGTCTTGATACCGGAGAAACATGGCTGCCGGCGCTCGCAAAAGGCGTGTAAATGTACGCAACTTATCTGGGAAGCCCTGTGATATGTTTCGGGCGTCGATTGGTCTCCACGAAGAGAGCAGGTAATGGAAATGAGAAAGTACCGAGGTCATGCTCGACGATGAGCCCACGTACTTTTTCTTCTCTTTTGCAGCAATTCCCCGAAGAATCTCGTCCCTGGACGATGTAATGTATTCCTTGAGTGCATCAAAGTCGAATTCAGTGACAGGCATGATGGAGCCCAGATACGGATCGAAGTTGAAGACGCGGGATCGAGGATCACGGAGATGATATACACCAGGGCTTAAGGAACAAGTATGTTAGCTCACCCTCGTGACTTGAAGACAAAATCGGAAGCAACTTACTTGAACAAGACTCTGTCAAGACCGAATGACAATTGAGGAACCGGAGCGGTCTTAATTTCCAGAGCTTTGCATCAGTGAGCTAAATGATCTAAAGTACGTTGAAAGAGGGATGAAGCACGTACGGGTGATAGAGAACTCTTCGGAATGCAATTCACCAGAATGTCGGCCCACTACAGAGCGCGCATTTGCCGACAAGGTTTGGACGGTTTCTCTGGCCCCGAGATCTGCACCTCTGGAATCCAGCAGAGTCACAACTGACTGAAGGGAGGACTGAATACGGGCAGTTCTGTCCTCCTGAATTGTGGGTTAGCTACAGAGCGAACTGCAAAAAGAGATGGTGTAACTCACCTCGCCTTGGGATGGAGCGCCTGGATTCCCTGATTTCGCTTTTTCCAACGCAGAGAGCTCAGCTCGCTTCAACTTCGCCGTCACCGACTCTTTCCGAATTGGTTGACCAGTGTCTGGTGCAGTACTTCCGCGTCTCTTTTTTGTAGCTTCCGTGCGTATCTTGGCGTCATCATCGCGAAGCGTTTTCAGGATCTGTTCCTGAAGGGACATAGATGCGCTGGGACCGGGACTGGCACTGCGAGGGGGCGTGGGAGTGGGAGTGGGACTGTCACTGGGTATTCTGCGAACAACGGAGTCCGTGGCATCCTCTAGACTCTTTCTCTTTTTCTTCTTCTTCTTCTTCGCTGGGGGGGAATCGCCCTTGGGAGTATGAAAAATCAGCAGCTGGATCTAGGAGTAAAGCGAGTCTTCGGGCGTAGCTGGCTTCAGAGCCAGTACGAAGAGGAAAAATACCTCATCGGAAGTTGCACGCGTGCTTCTATCGGAAGCCTGGTCATCGCCAGATTTAGCGCGTGATAGAGGCGAGTTGTAGAACTGGCGCAACCGGGGACGACCTCCGAGTCCCTGAGCTAAACAGGAAAAGCAGACATGCTCGCGGAGAGGGTCTTTCAAAGACCGCACGGAGGTCCGAAACATCCAGTCCAGATGTATCGCAGTATGCTTGGCGAGCAGTTAGGAATGTCTGCTCAATTGATTTGAGGCGTGGAGGTCAGTCAATGCTGTAAACGCGAGAGCTTGAAGCGTCTCCGGGGTCTTTTTGGCTTTTTCTGCCGGTTGGCGTTCACCGCCCTTGCTCTGTTGATAACAGTTCAGATAGGCCAATGAGGAAGTATACGGAGTAGATACCTTCCTATGGGTTGGCGATGATCTTCGCTCGGTGCTTTTGTTGAGTGATGGACTGTTTTAAAGAATTAATAATGTGCAGACTGGCATATCAAAGCTGCTGTATAGGTTCAGGATGTTACTCGGCGATAAAACTGCTACGTGGAACACAGTAGTAATAGTGTAGAGGTCTCTAGGACCTCTTTGCACCCTCAGAAACTAAACTACTTTTGAATATCTCAGTGACAACCCCTCATATAATGACTATATCACTGACTGTAGGGAGCAATTGACCGGATACATCTCCTAGTGTAGACCAAAGCTGAGGGCAATCTGCGCATCGCCAAATCCGGGGTCGGAAGGGAAAAAGAGGGCCCGCCGGTCCGCGACAGAAAAAAAAAGGTGCGGTGCCTTTTGGGAGAATCTGTGGAAAGCTTCTTTCCCCAACAGACACATTATCTGCTGTCAACGCAGTTTGATCTCAAGTCAATTCTCTCAAGAGGTGAGGCAGTTTCTTGCTTTTGGTTATCCTGGTGTCTGTCGTGATTGTATTGTCCATCCCCTGCCAATTGTGAACATGCAATGGGTGAGGGGCACTAGCCAGTGCCCCTCCGAGCGGTTGCGGTTCATGATTCTCAGTCATCGATGATGGCTGATTGAATCTCTCTGCGCGGGGAATACAATTTGCTTCATCTCTGAATATACTGCGCGTTTGGTCTTGCGGCAGAACAATTGGAGAAATTACAGCCTGCCTCACTACCTTCTCGATAGACCGCTAACGTGACTCAATACCTTTCAGGTTTGCTCGAGAAAACTGCATCCAAGATGGCTCAAGAACAACTGCGCGTCCTTGTGGTCGGCAATGGTGGACGCGAACATGCGTATGCCTGGAAGCTGAGCCAATCGCCCCGCGTCGATATCGTCTACGTCGCTCCAGGCAATGGCGGTACTGCTCAGGGCGCCTCCAGCAAGATTACCAACGCCAACGTTAAGGGAGACGATTACCCTGGCCTCGTCGAGTTTGCGCAGAAAAATGGTGTCAATTTGGTCGTTCCTGGACCTGAGGCACCCCTTGTGGACGGCATTCAAAACTATTTCCAGGCAGGTGGGTGTTTTGTTCCCTGCCGGACCCTCTGGGTGATACTTAATAGTATGGGACATGCTATTGACGTCCATGACAGTCGGAATTAGATGCTTTGGGCCTTCCAAGGCTGCAGCCCGCATGGAGGGGTCCAAGACCTTCTCCAAGGACTTCATGAAGCGCCACAACATCCCCACCGCCGCATACCAGAACTTCTACGAATATGAGCCCGCACGTCAGTACCTGGACTCTGTGAACCACAACGTTGTCATCAAGGCAGATGGGTTGGCAGCTGGTAAAGGTGTCATTATCCCTCAGACCAAGGAGGAGGCCCACAAAGCGCTCCGCGAAATGATGCTGGATCATCAGTTTGGAGACGCTGGTAATGAAGTTGTTATCGAGGAGTATCTTGAGGGTGATGAACTCAGTATCCTCACCTTCAGCGACGGCTATACGATTCGCTCCCTCCCCCCTGCACAGGATCACAAGCGGATCTTCGATGGTGACCAGGGTCCTAACACCGGCGGAATGGGTTGCTATGCTCCAACTCCCATCTCATCGAAGGAGGTTCTGGAGGAAATCGACCGCACCATTGTGCAGCCAACAGTTGACGGCATGAGAAAGGATGGTTCGTCTGATTCGACCAATTTCGAGCTTTATCGGACGTATGCTAATAGCTTTGATGAAATCAGGTTTCCCCTTTGTGGGTATCCTCTTCACTGGTCTCATGATGACCAAGGACGGCCCTAAGGTCCTTGAATACAATGTCCGTGGCGGAGACCCGGAAACACAGACCTTGCTCCCGTTGCTCAGCGATGATACCGACCTGGCTCAGATCATGGTTGCCTGCACTGAGCACTGGCTTGACGGTGTGGACATCAAGATCAAGCCCGACTTCTCCACCACTGTGATTGCCGTAGCGGGTGGTTACCCCGGCTCCTACGCCAAGGGCAAGGCAATCACTCTCGATCCGGCACCTGAAGACACATTGATCTTCCATGCCGGCACGAAACTCTCCGGCAACGAACTGCAGACCAACGGTGGCCGTGTTATTGCTTCCACCGCTACTGCATCCACTCTCGAGGAAGCACTCCGCAAGAGTTACGCTGGCATTTCGACGATTCACTTTGAAGACATGTTCTACCGTAAGGATATTGCGCACCGTGCCTTCAGACAGAGAGACGCAGCTGCTTCCCAGCAGCAGCAGTCTCTCACCTATGCCTCTGCTGGTGTGTCCATCGACGCTGGCAATGATCTCGTCAACAAGATTAAGAGCTGTGTCGCTCGTACGAAGCGCCCTGGCACGGACGCGGTGATCGGTGGCTTCGGAGGTCTCTTCTCCCTTGCCGCCGCCAACTCTGCCTACCACCCTGAATCCCCCACTCTGATTGGAGCGATCGATGGCGTCGGTACCAAGTTGAAGATTGCCCACACTGTGGGTGTGCACGACACCGTGGGAATCGATCTGGTTGCCATGAACGTCAACGACTTGGTTGTCCAAGGTGCCGAGCCCCTTTTCTTCCTTGACTGCTACTCTTGCGGCAAGCTGGACGTCGAGACCGCTGCCGCCTTCGTGACCGGCGTCGCGGACGGTTGCGTGCAGGCGGGCTGTGCCTTGATCGGCGGTGAAACCGCCGAGATGCCAGGTCTCTTCGTCGACGAGACCTACGACGCCGTTGGTGCCGCCGTCGGTGCCATCAACACCACCGGTAAGAACGCCAAGTCCATCCTGCCGGCCACCTCTGCCATGCAAGCCGGTGATGTCCTGCTCGCATTGGCGTCCTCTGGCCCTCACTCCAACGGATACTCGTTGGTCCGCAAGATCGTCGAGAGATCCGGACTGAGCTACAACGACCCTGCCCCCTTCACCATGCCTTTCTCTTCCTCCGAATCTCTGACCCTGGGCCGCGCCCTCCTCACCCCTACCCGCATCTACGTCAAGCCCATCCTGAAGGCTCTGTCAATCCCGCCCTCCAACAGCGCCAGCGGTTCCTCCGCCATCAAGGGCCTCGCCCACATCACCGGTGGCGGTCTGGTCGAGAACGTGCCCCGCATGCTTCCTTCGACCCTCTCGGCACACATCAACGCCTCCGCCTGGCAACTGCCCCCCGTCTTCTCCTGGCTCAAGAAAAACGGCAACGTCACCGCCACCGAGATGGCGCGCGCCTTCAACTGCGGTGTCGGCATGGTCATCGTGGTCGAGAAGGGATCCGAGGCCGCCGTCAAAGAACTCTTCGAGAAAGAGGGTGAAGTCGTCTACCAAGTCGGTGAACTCAAGGCCCGCCAGGACGGCGAGGAGGGCTGTGTACTTGAGGGCTTACAGACCTGGGATGCTTGAAACTGCTTCTGAAAAACAAAAGAATTCTTTCCCTTTCTTTGTTACATACTATATCTCATGACATGCTCTGAAAGTTTTTTGATTATCTATGTTTTTGTTGACGACAACTTGACTTGCCTACTACATAAGTGATGACGAGGGACGAATGTCAATAACACCTTAGGTTGGGTGGAATGCACTTATAGAATGAAATACAAGCAATACCCACACGTCTATATACTCCTCAAGTACACCTACTGAGATTCTAGGCCTGATATCATGCGATACAACTGCCAACCACCGTCGGTAACTGCTTTCTGGCAGGCACGAGAGCTAGGCTGTGACATCATATTATAGAACAAGACTACAAGACGTACCTCTGTGCTCTGTACAGGACTAGCAGGAGCCCATGCCAGCAGCCAAGAGCCAGGTTCTCCAGCGATATTTGAAGTTGAAGACAAAGAGCAGGCCGGAGACCAGAACATCAATCGGGTGAAAATGGGAAGCAATAGGATTCAAACATGCGCTGAACTATACGAGGACTGTCACCGCACTGCCCACAAGACCCCATGTACACTCCTTCTACACTGCTCCCTTTTATCGGCTACCACTACTCCTTCTGGCCACATTCCGTGAGCCGTCCGAAATTGCCGGTACACCGAGCAACAAGCATATCAATGGTAAACCATCTCTATTTCACAACTAATATAAAAAATTCCTTTTCCAGGCAATCTTTTCCTCATAGTGCGGGTAGAGAAGGCCTGCATGTCACCATTCCCTCCATTCCGGTCTTTTGATACAACGGGACAGTACGAGCGAAGAAAAAGCCAAATGCAAGAGCTGTAACCCGGTCAGCTTAGTGTCATGGAAAATTCAAGAGAATAATGGAGGAACACCGTCATACCTTAGAAGCACTTGCGGTGAACGATCGAAGGACCGCTCTCGTCGTACTCCTGCTTGGAGATCCACATCTGCTGGAAGGTGGACAGAGAGGCCAGGATGGAACCACCAATCCACACAGAGTATTTACGCTCAGGAGGAGCAATGATCTTGACCTTCATAGACGAGGGAGCAAGGGCGGTGATTTCCTTCTGCATACGGTCGGAGATACCGGGGTACATGGTGGTACCACCAGACTAAAGGGAGAAGAAAAATGAGCACACAGTTGAAAAAAAGACGGCACGACCCGAACAGAAAAGGCAGGAAGACTTACCATGACAATGTTACCGTAGAGATCCTTACGGACGTCGACATCACACTTCATGATGGAGTTGAAAGTCGTGACGTGGATACCGCCGCTTTCCAGACCCAGAACGCTAGGCTGGAAGAGAGCCTCAGGAGCACGGAAACGCTCGTTACCAATGGTGATGACTTGACCATCGGGAAGTTCATAGGACTTCTCCAAGCTGGAGCTCTGGGAGGCAGTCTGAATCTCCTGCTCAAAGTCGAGAGCGACGTAGCAAAGCTTCTCCTTAATGTCACGGACAATTTCACGCTCAGCGGTAGTGGAGAATGTGTAACCACGCTCAGCCAGGATCTTCATCAGGTAGTCCGTCAGATCGCGACCAGCCATGTCGACACGGGAGATGGCGTGGGGGAGAGCGAAACCCTCGTAGATGGGGACAACGTGAGTGACACCATCACCAGAGTCCAGGACGATACCGGTGGTACGACCGGAAGCGTAGAGGGAGAGAACGGCCTGGATGGAGACGTAGAAGGCGGGAGCGTTGAAGGTCTCGAAGACAATCTGGGTCATCTTCTCACGGTTGGACTTGGGGTTGATGGGGGCTTCGGTCAAGAGGACAGGGTGCTCCTCAGGAGCGACACGGAGCTCGTTGTAGAATGTGTGATGCCAGATCTTCTCCATGTCATCCCAGTTTGTGACAACACCGTGCTCGATGGGGTATCTGAGGGTGAGGATACCACGCTTCGACTGTGCCTCATCACCGACATACGAGTCCTTCTGGCCCATACCAATCATGATACTGCGTTGGAATCGTCAGCGACCACGACTCGAGCTATCGCAACAGCTGAGAATTAGGAAAGGGGGAATTATTTACCCATGGTGACGGGGACGACCGACAATGGAGGCTATCTCGCAAGTTAGCGTTTGATTGTTCAAATTAAGCTGTCGCGCACGATGATTCAGGGAGAGGAAACCGCCAGTAGGGGAATAGCCACCCGACGCAAGGGAAACGGTTGACACATCCCCTGGCGACAACCTGCACAGTGACATCAAGGGATGACATGTGGTAGGAGGGGTTGAATCAAATGTTTAACATTATGGGGTGAGGGGTTGACTTACGGAAGACAGCACGGGGAGCATCATCACCGGCGAAACCGGCCTTGCACATACCCGAACTACGAACCAAGCGTCAGTACGAGATACGAAATATTGTGTTCATCATCTCAAAAGCATTCTCTCGCTGCGTTGAATAGAAAGAACCCCAAGGGAAGCACTCCGTAAGAGTAACCGATGCCAGCGCTGGAAGGTGCCAAAGGCGCCACTTGAGCGACCGAGAGCCCGGACGGTCAGGAGGCTCAGGAGCGGGACTCTTTGGATAAACAACGCCCAAGTCGAGAGAGAACCATCAATGATGCTGAAGATAAAAAACATACCCATTGTCGATGACGAGAGCAGCAACTTCTTCTGTAAATTGGAACGATGCAATTGTCAGTTGTTGTTCGCTATGTGGGTGTAAAGCAAGCGAGCAGGAGGGGGTGGAACGGGGGGTTGTTTGGTGGCAGGAAACCCAAGCAGAGCTGTTGAGGTGTCAGAAACCACGTACCTTCCATGGTGACAGAAATAGGATTAAGACGAAAACTACAGAGAAGAAAAAAAGAAATTAAAGAGAAGAGGGAGAGATATAGACTGATGGAGGGGGAAAACGAGATAGAGGGGAGGTGGATGGAAAGTTGAGTTTGAGTACGTAAGTTGGGAAAGGTTGTTGTGTAGGAGGGAGAGAAGTTCGAAGTAGGGGGAGAGAGGAGAGAGGAGCGAGAGAAAGGAAGATAGCTAGCTGGCTGGCTGGCTGGCTGGGTTAGCGGTAACCGTAAGTAACTTTGTAAGTTGGTGGTATTGGTCGGGGGTGGAGGAGAAGGAGAAGGGAGAGGGGACTAAAAGGGAGTGGACTAGTGGGTGCTGTGGTGGGCTGCGACTGGTCCAAGAAAAGAAAGCGAACAGTCAAGAGGCTTAAAGTCCACCCAGTCTTAGTGGTCTTTCTTTGCTAAGATTATTGTTATGTCGATTATGATGTTGATTCTGTAACCAGACAGTTGTAACGACTATGAATCGTCTTGACAGTGATGATGTTGGTGCTTGGATAAGAGGCAAAGAGGGTCGTCGGGTTTGGTGCCGCTTCGTATAGGAGGCCGTCCACCGCCACTGGTACCATTATCAAAGTATTTATACCTTAGCTACAGAGAGATCAAGAAGAATATTCAGCACTACAAAAATGATGCCTATTTTGAAGTTGAATTTATCATAATCACATAGACTAATGCTAATTGTTGCAGAATACTGCTGCCTCTGATGATGATGCGGCTGCTGATGAATGATGCTTGGTACTCCGTAGAAGTCTAGAAATCCTAAGGCAGAATCATTTTGACTATTCCGGATCTCGTCCTGGAGGAAGCATTTGAGCACAGTGAGTGGTAACGCTTAGGTGGCCTTTCACGAGGCCAGGAGGATGGCAAAAACAATTGCGCATGCTTCGTGGGGCTGGTCCCTATCCAAGAACCAGAAATAGATGTTCAATGCCTCAATGATCATAATCGGAAGCTTGGGAATGGTTCCTCCTGTCACTGGGCGGACCAGAAAAAGGGTTCATCCTCGTCCCATAAGCTAGATTACTTACCAATCATCGAATCCTAGGCCTAACCCTGACTCCTGGATGATGATCCTAGGCTTCCACATACTATTCATTATAATATGGAGGTACTCTTCTATATTCGAATATATTGGGATGATTGGCCATCGCAATAATTGCTACAGAACCCTACTGCACGTACTAGTACCGGTTATTCTCTTGATTCTCTACCAGAACCCCTGTAAGATTAGATCCCGTCATAGCAGTCCATCACTGTGGAAACATCAGCCAGATGGTCTACGGTCTACAAACATATGTACAATGGTAATACGGAATAGTCTCCGGACTCATTGTTATTACCTTACTGACTTCATGTGCATGAGTGCCTAATTGACACGTCTTAAATGTCAATGATCTTCTGTATTCTCCTATCATCTTGAAGAGACGGAGACCTGGTTCTGGGCTTACATTCTCACCTCACCGCCTTTTGGGAGGACTCCAGGTCCTCCATGGAACAGGGGGCAACATTGAGATTCGATCCCTTCCCATATGTATCTAGTACACACTATTACTTGAGAAGACTGAAGAGCCACAATCAAGAAATCTTCTTCGGACTCCAAGATTCAAGACATCGCACTCGGAACAGCTGGTGACCATATCAGCTTCCAGCCATATCTCATCGCGGGGTTAAGCGGCGGATGGCGGGGCAGCTTCCAGAAGAGCAAGTTCTAAACAGCCATCACAGTGCCCTATATCAATGATTCACGGCTAAGGTATACTGTTGATCTTGAAACTATGTCCTCAAATGGCAATCCCAAACGTAGAATCGCCCTTAAATCTCTCTATCAACTATTCTTTTCTTACTGGGGTCGTGCGGTGTGTGTGGGAGTGGAAGCGGGTGGAAAGTCCATGAATCATCTCGATTCGTCAGAACAGTACCGCCTCCCATCTACAGAGGTACTCCCGAAATAGAGCGATAAGAAAAATTATCTGAGACACATTTTCTCCGTCGTAAAGATTACATTATATTCAATTCATTCAGTCGAATTCCAATCTAATATCTGAATTCATCGTCTTCATACGTCAATTGCTATATTTTGAGCACACTCTCCAGGAACCGCAGTTTTCAATCCTCGAGCAAATCACTTTCAGATCATCACCATGGACCCCAACATGAACAATCTCCTCAAATGGAGTATCGAGAACTCGACCTCAGCTCGGCAGGCCGGCGATTCCAATGACGCTGCTCCTGCCCCTACCTCTCGCAGCAATCTGAACCCTGAGATGCTCTCCACTCTGTTCGGAGGCCCCTCAGATGCCGACCTCATGAAAGCCGCCATGGAAGCGCTTCACTCGGACGAAGTCGATCTCGAGAACAAGATGATCGCATTCGACAACTTCGAACAGCTCATCGAGTCCATCGATAACGCGAACAATCTGGAGCCACTGGGTCTGTGGACGCCGCTCGTGGAACTGCTCAAGCACGAGGAAGCTGAAATGAGACGCATGGCCGCCTGGTGCATCGGAACCGCCGTGCAGAATAACGAAAAAGCGCAGGATAAGGTATGTGCTTTGTTACCGGCTCGCTCCTGTTTTACTGTGGAGGAAAAATGCTAACAGGTCCATCTCCAGCTCATCGTTTTCAATGTCCTCCCAACCCTCGTCGCCATGTCCACCTCAGACCCGGCACCCGCCGCTCGCAAGAAGGCTGTGTACGCCATCTCCTCCGGAGTCCGCAACTACCAACCCGCCATGGACGAGTTCGTCAAGCACCTTCCCGAAGGATATACTAGCGGAGAAAAGATCGATGCGGCAGATATGGATGTTATCGATGCCTTGCTGGACAAGCTCAGGGCTCACCCGTCCGAAGTCTCCGCATGAACCTACGTCTGCATTGAAATTAGACATACTCCCTCATTCGCCTGTGATGCTATCACCGCATGTGAACTTCACGAACCGGATGAATGGTTCTGATAGGCAGACTGCCGCCGTTCCTGCCGCCCGCCATTGCTGCGCGTGGCCCCGCGTGTCTTGGCCGTCGGTGGGCGAACCTCCGGCTCGGTTGTATAAAAACACGAGTAGCTCCGATTTGAGTGAGCTATGCTTGCCGGGGTCTCATCCTGCTATCTGTATATCAGGCGAAGTCAAGCGTTGAGCATGACTCCGCTAGGCTACTATGTTTGCACTTCCAACCATTGCTTCGAGGCCGAAGCTTGCATGTTGCCTGAGTGCGGATACATAACCATGTGCTACGTGCATTATACGTGTAGATGGAGAATATAGATCAATAAATACAGAAACAAATTTAACTATTTTGCGTCAGCTTGCGTAATCTTTACTGTTTCAGATGAAGTTCGAAAGGCCGCTGCCTAGCCTTAGACTAGGTGCCCTTTTGCTAATGCCTAGACTGTATACACGCTGAATGACCCTTTTCAATGTGTCACGCTACTTTATCTTCTCTACGCAACAAGTTCGTGATCTCCGAAATTCTGATTCTAACAATTCATCAAGTATAAACATAAACATAAGCATAGGATGCCAGGCTGAAAATGAAGAAACCGTCGAGTACAAGTGCGCCAGTCAAGAGAAAACAAATAAGGTATGGCTGTGACGCACTGAACATGCTTCCACTCGTACCAAGAACATATCAAACAACGCACAAAATCCAAAACCAGTCCATGGCTACAAGGCGAGGTTGTAGGTGTAATCATCCTCTATGTTCTGCGAGATCCATAGAACAATAGTACTGTAGCAAACCAGTTAGCAACCGGGACGGATGTATAGCTGCAGGAAACACATCAACAAACCTTAGCATGACCAAGCCATTGGCAACGACGTTAGCGATTCCAAAATACAGCGTCTGTAACGGGTACTCCTTTATCAGATATTTCAAGACCATGACCGTCTGTTTCCACTCCCAGTCAGTACTTTCAGCCCTCGACGTCCGTAGGAGGAGCAAAAACAATGGAAGAGACGCACCACACTCCCCGCCAAACCGCCCGCCAGGAGCGCAAACCCCAGGAACAGCACAAACCGCGCCTTCCACGCCACTCCGCTCCCGCTATAGCTGAAGCTATCCGCCTGCAGCCGCGACTTCTCAATCGAGTTGATCACCAGCATCCCGAGCGCCGAGCAGATGCCCGGAATCCAGTCGACGAACTTGACGTTTACTTTGGACCCGTTGCGCGAGCTGTGCGAGAATGCGGCCGCATCGACGAGGAAGAAGAATCCGAGGGAGAACTGTTGCAGTATATGGTCAGTTTCTCTTGTACAGTGCTGCGTTGCGTTGAAGATAGATAGCTCACCAGAGCTCCTGACGTGTAGACGCCCGCATTACGGACGCTCGAGTTATTCAGCCATTCGGGCTTGGACCATCGGAAGAGACGGTTGTTGGAAACTTCCATTGCGAGCTTTTGTTAAAGACGAAAATGCCGTATAAAGTAGCTGTGCTATGGCAGGCGTAAAAGTACGTATGTTTGTTCGACCGACATCCGCATGCGCAGCTATCTGGGGTTATGATGCAGTCGTGCCCGGAGCTCGGAGATTCACAATATCCGACATATGGGCATAGCGCATGATGTATCCTTGCCTACGGAGTATTCCATACCTTTATCGAGAATCATGTCGCCAGGGACATTTGAAAGAATCAGTCTGAATTCGTCGGATCCGCTTGTTAGGCGGTTACAGTCTACAAACAGCTCAAAATCAACATTGAGACCCCGAATCTACAGTAGACCAATCAATTGCTTAATTCATGACGTCGTATCTCATTAATCTGTACCAGACAGATATCAATCCTCTTCACAAAATAGCCTCAAGAATTCGTCTATATACGTCATTGCCTTTTCTTTGTCCAGCAAAGCCGGAAGGTCCTTCACGGCCCCGTCGGTACTGGGGCATTGCTTCAGATACTTGCGGAGGGCAAATGTTGATGCGCGATAAGTTGCATGATACATCGTCTTGAACTCATCTTCGTCGGTACCAGAAGTTGCCCCTATCTCCGCGGGCAAATTCATATCCGAATCGGCCCCATTGCCGTTTTTGGCTGTGCTTGTAGGTCGCGATGAGCGATTGAAGCCGTACAATCGCATGCATGTCAAGATCGTACGAGTGATGGTGTTTTTATTCTCAGAAATAATGGTTTCTGCATCCTTAGGTGTCGCAGAAGGCTCCAGCTTGTCGTCCGAAGACGGTAACGCCGTCGGGTGTTCCCTTCGGGACATAGATTCCACCGGATTCGGGGTGTTCTTCCGCGAAGCAAATTGGCTTCTGCGGCTGCTAGGTCGGGACTGTTCATTTCGGAGATCAGACGGTCTGAGGGGATGCAGATTGGCCCCAATGGACAATGACCGCGACCGCTGAAAGGCTATCTTTTCCAATAATGGCAGCGACGGTTCCTCGGACTCACGTTTGATTCTGAAAGTCTGTAGCTGTTGGGAGGGTTGAGATAGCGAGCTGGCCATCAACTGGGAGACCGCCTCTCCTCCTTTCTGTCGCACTTTCTTGTGATGCTGAGCAGCTGTCTCAAACAGCGTAGCAACTCGTTTACGCTTGGGACTGGGTGACCGAATGTCCGGAAGAAATTCAGCAAATCGTCCGTCGCTGGCGAGCCCGTCCGGATCTTCCGGTGGGGAACAAAGAGCCTGAGTCTTTGTGATGAGGGACGAAGAAAGCGGGGTCGCGTAGATTCTCAGCTCCTGCTTATGAACATGAGATGCATACTCATACGGCCCGGGGGAAGACGAGATAGGCGGAGTGGGTGGCCGTTCAACTGAGGCTGCGCTTGAAAAGACACCATGGATCAAGAGATCCGTTGCAAGGAGACCGGAGGCCTGGGTCCGAGATGGCCTGTTGATACTGAGAAGAATTCCAACGGGACATTGAAACGTCCGGAACTTCTCCAGTTCCTCCTCCTCCAGCCATATGTTGCCCAGCAATTTGCTCTTGAGCCATTGTGATGTTTCGGCGTCAGCTGTGTGTACTTCAAGGCTCGGTCCAGTTCTCGCGTAAAAGGGTATCAGTGCGGGATTCACGAAGCTGCGAAAGGCTAAACTTGAGTCTTTGAGTGTATCCGATTGCCAATTCGACGTCTGGTCGATTAGACGTAAACCTGTAAATTCAGTAGTGAGCAGCGCGCAAAGCAGAGGGCTCAGTCGCGTGAAGCGGTACCTCGAAGCAGAGATTGCCTGTCCAGCGCAATGGATCCAGACCAGATGTCCATTGTAGAGTAGTTCTATGGCTCAAGAATCACATATCTTGTCAATGTGAAGATTCGCTGGTACAGATACAGGCGCACTTGCTAGGTTGCTGTAGGGTGGATTTCCACTTGCAACACGACGCGCTCTGGATACCAGCGCGGGGTCACGTGCCATCTACTCCGTCTAGGTAGACTAATTAGTCCAAATGGCTGTATCTGAAATCTTGTCTAGGTACTAATACTGTGCGAGTATATTGCATGAGGTTCAAAAGGATAATCGAAGCTCAAGTCCAGCTAGGCGTATTATCCAAGAAATACCGTGGCAATGCTCTATATAACTTCGCATCGGCTATAGTACACCGTTCGTATCGCTGACAAAACAGGGTCAAATGAAACAGGCTGCAGTTCATGAAACTTCACATAAGAGTAACGGTAGGTCAAATCAAGCGGAAAAAAACAACTCCTCACTTGTGGTGGGCCAGTGCCCCAGGACTCCACAGAGGTTTATGAACGGTCTGCTGGAATGGTTTCGCAGAAAAAGTATCCGCCTTCGAGCGTTGCCCGTTGCGGCTGACACTTTACGGAGATCAAAACTCCTCTTGCTCCTTGAAGAACATCGAGAAACTGATAATAGTGCCGTAAATCAGAAGACCTCCGAGGATGGACATGATCATGGCAGGGACCTGGATAGCTCCGCTATGCGCAAGCACGGCCGGCAGGGCTAGAGTCATCCGCATTAGACACCAATCATATGACAAAAGGTTTCCAAAGCTTAAAACGAGGGTATCCCATGAGACGCAAATGCGACGGAGGACAGAGGATAAGCAGTAGGCTGAACAAACTTACCAATACCCATCAACACTAGGAAACCAGTCAAGAAACGCCCAAAATCAGCGACTGCATTGCCAGAACTGTCCATAAAATCATCAGGATTAGCGCATCGAGCGCAAATCCAGTTCGGTAGAGGAGCGATGACATATGTCGCAACCACAATCAACGGGAGGAAGTTGTGCCAAAGAGCGGAGGAGAGGATGACCAGAAGGAAGCCAATGGCAAGAACCTAAGCAGCAAAGATATTGGATCAGTACAATGCGTGCCACCAGAGCGATAATAAATAATGACGGACTCACAAAGGAGAGAGCGATAATAGTCTTAAGACCTGCCATCATGACTGCGGAGATACGGGACCTCGAAGGGCCCTAGGCAGGTGAGATATAAGGGATTCGTTCTCTGTAAACAGAGCCAGCAGCGAGTTATCTCCAGATATCGGATATGACCTAAATCACAGTGACTGTTTTGTCTGCATCGAGACGGTCTGGGTCTGTTTGAGTGATAAGCGTGGGCTAGCGGCACAGCTGCAGCTGTGGAGGTGACGTTGGCAATGGGGCATTATTGGCAGCCTCAGGCACACAGGCCCGAGCTTACCCAGCAGGCGGAGAGCTTCCCTTACTACTGACAGTTGCTGGAGGTCACCGCGTCAGTCGCTCACTGCCTGCTTCGATACTGCTTGTCTCTCTTCCCCCCTCCCTGCATCATCAATCTTTTTCCACCTCTTCTGTTGCTATTGAGCTTCACAGGAGCAATAATCTACCAAGACCGAATCCTCCTTACTACACTCCCTCCTCAACCATAGCCCGCAATCATGTTCAGAAACAATTACGACAACGATGCGGTCACCTTGTAGGTCCACCGAGCTATCCTATCCATGTTATAAAGCTTTCTCATAACTAACAAACCATTGATTGGGACAGCTCGCCGCAAGGCCGGATATTCCAGGTTGAATACGCACAGGAAGCAGTCAAGCAAGGATCCGTTGTCGTAGGACTTGTCAACAAGACACATGCCGTGTTGGTCGGTCTAAAGGTACGAACTGTCTTCAGATTTACTTGCTCCCATTGCAGAGGACAGCTGATATGCTAATACGTTTATTTTTGCTACCTCTAGCGAAACGCCGAAGAACTATCCTCCTATCAGAAGAAGATCATCGAAGTTGACTCCCATATGGGCATTGCTATCGCCGGTCTGGCATCGGACGCCCGTGTGCTCTCCAACTACATGAAGCAACAGTGCCTTGGTTCCAGAATGACTTACGGCCGCCCACTGCCAGTGGATCGTATCGTTACTCAAATCGGCGATCGCGCCCAGACCAACACTCAGCAATATGGCAAGCGACCATACGGTGTCGGTCTGCTCGTCGCAGGTGTCGACGAGGCTGGACCCCATCTGTTCGAATTTCAGCCCTCCGGCATGATTCAAGAGATGCTTGCTTGTGCCATCGGGGCTCGTTCGCAAATGGCGCGGACTTACCTGGAGCGGAATCTGGACAAATTCGCCGACTGCAGTCGGGAAGAGCTGATTAGCCACGGGCTTCGGGCTTTGAAAGAAACTTTGTCCCATGATAAGGAGCTGACGGTGGACAACACATCTGTCGGAGTGGTGGGACTTGCTGGAGAAGGGGCTCAGGGCAAGATCGAGACCTTCAAGTTATATGATGGCCAGAGCATCTCACCGTTGCTGGAAGCTCTTGAGCAGACAGATTCCGGGGAGACGAAAGAAGAGGAATCGATGGAGGTCGATTCATAGTTCCCTTTGGACTTAACGCCGATAGATATGCAAGCTTGATCTCTTTCCTCTTCTTGTCGATCCGCTTCTCATGCTTATTCTATACTCCGGCATATTCGGTAGTACGATCTGATTCGGGATATGGTTGTGGGATTATGGATCCATCACGATGGTGCAAAACTAAATGTCAGAAATTCGTAATAGTAGTGTCTCTTGCATTGCATCAATCGTCAAGGTCTATTTCATCCCATCATGTATCCGAGCTGCTAGTCAAAAACAGTCCCCGAGCCGAAGGTAGTACCACCAGCAATCCGCTTGGACTGACCTCATTCCTGGCCCCAATCCAGGTCCATCCTGCCATTGCTAACCCGGTACTCCAGCAGCTTCGGCAGAACCTCGCGAGGATCCTTCGCCTCGACTAGGATCTTGCCGTTGTCTGCCCCAATGTACCCCTCCTTGACGGCACTCTGCACCCACGACAGCAGCCCGTCCCAGTACCCATTGACATTCAGCAAAACAATCCCCAAATGGTGAATACCCAGCTGATTCCACGTCGTCATCTCCATGACCTCCTCAATGGTGCCAAACCCACCCGCCAGCGACACGAAGCCCGACCCAGGACCCCCCGCCATGACCTTCTCAGCCATAAGCCGCTTCCGCGTATGCATATCCGGCACAATCGTCGTAGTCCCGTACTCCGACTCACCCAGCAGAGCAGTCTTGTCAAGCGGCTCCTTGATCGTCCGCTCCGCGGTCTTCCCGCTGCTCTCCGTCGGCTTCTCCCCCTCCCGCTTGTTGTCGTAGCCTGGTTCCACGCGGACCAGTGCCCGTGGGATCACGCCGTGGACGGCCTGCGGGCCGGATAGGGAGACGAGCGTGCGCGCCAGCTCGCCCATTAGCCCCTTTGTGCCGCCGCCGTAGACGAGCTGGACGTTGTGCTTGTGGAATTCGTGGGCGAGGGCGCGCGCGGTTTCCATGTGGATGGGGTCATTGCCTGCCACTGAGCCGCAGCTGGAATGGATTGCATAGTGTTAATAAGCTTTTCGCCATGGATAAGGTGGAGAGCTTGTTGTTTGGGAGGGATGGCCTTCCCGGTGGATGGCGGGGAGGGGAGGGGTAGCTTACAAGACGCAGACGACAGCAGGCTTGTCTTGTTGTTTGGTGGCCATGGTGATGGCTATGCGTTTGGCAGATTGAAGATCTATGGTCTAAGAGTTCTATGAATGAAGGGAGATGTGTCCAGTGTAACATTCACGGACAATCGTTGCTAAGTGGGTGACTATAAATATGTCGCGGGGATAAGTAGGTTGCAATCCGCAGCCTTAGGATCAGCCAGGTCAGAAAGATCAAAGAGCAATAATAGCCTCTTCTTTATTCGGATATCTCCACGAAAATCTATCCATGTCTAGGATTACGGTCAATTGCTTGACCATGTTTTCTTGCCGTCTTATGAGTCATCTCCAGTGGGTTTCGTGATAAGTAGCTGCAGCCTAGCTGTACACTGCTTGATCGAATCCATTTCTGGATGCGATAGTCGTGACCCATTGCTGTACTGCCGCCTACTCTAACTTCATTTAGATCTGGTAACGTAAAGGAATGCTTGTTTTCTTACGAATAGCCGCATCAATATTAAGTCTCTGGGGTATCTTGCAGAAGTCTAATGCAATAACGAGAACATGCGTCAACCGCCAACTCGGCCCTTTTTCTTCTTTAATCTACTCTCATCAGAGCTAGATGGAGTGCCGACCTTCTCCGGGCCCTTTCCTGGTGTATCCACTCTCACCAATGGAGTCCCCATCTTGGTAGGAATCGTATTTGGCGCCTGTTTTGCTGTCGCCGTCCGATCTACGTCATTGGCCTTGGACATGATAAACGATCCAGGCTCGCCGACCAACGGACTCTCATCCATGTACTCGTCCTCATATCTGAGAAACAGATTTAGCGATTCAGCGAGTGTCCGCGTATCCTGGAATGTAGAAGCAGTGTTCCCCGTCTGCGACCCCACCAGCGGGACTCTGGCCGGATTCTCTGCATCGGGCATGGGCGTGTTCTCCTTGCTCTGCTGAGAAGGAACGCCGGGCTGACCGGCTTCAGTCGGTTTCGGAGCTGGTGGTAGATAGGTATGCCCATGGGCCGGGGTGAAGATCGGCAGCGTCGAGGCAGTTTTGAGTAGACTGGTTAGCGATGTGACAGCGGAGAGCTATTCAATTCGGTCAGCCATGCCTTTCCACACGCGAGAGAAATAGAACCATTGTAGACGTACAATGCGGTTACCGACGACACTTGCAACCGAAGGGGCCATGTAGATGCAATCCCCAACCACAAAGAATGTCGCCAGGACCACCACCTCATCTTCCTGACCAGCGCGCTTTCGCCGCATCTGCTTGCGGATCACCCATACGTTCGAGGGTTCGTGAGCGAACCGAGTATCTGTCTGCGCAGCGGCTTGCAACGGATCGTAAGCGACGACAAACTCCAGGCCTTGCATAGTCCGCAACCGCCCTTCAAAAGCTTCGCGGGTCTCGACGAAATGGCGAAAGGCTTCATTGTAGTTGGCCTGGATAGCGAGGGAGGCATTATTGGAGGTGGCGTCGAAGAAGGGTGACTCTGCGAAATAGAACAGAACTGATCGTTGCTCATCGTGTCAAAAAGTTGGTTCTGAAATCTGCAAGCTTGCTAAGCCCAGAGAGGCTGCCCTTACTGTTATTCGAATGCAGATATCCTCCCATCATCTGGACGTGCGGGGGAGACCGCCAGAGGATCTCCTCTAACGAAGCATCCTGAGGACCGGCCATTGAGATGCTGCTTAAACTTCCAGGATAGACTAAAGTTGACGCACGCGTATAGGTCGAGAGCCAGGCCGCAGCGATGTTCAATTGTCTTCCCAGGGATCCCTGGTGTGACGGCAGATGTTGACCAGTTGATACCTCTGTGGAGAAGAAAGTGATGTTTGGAATGTTTGCAGCAAGTTACATAGCTGCCGCATATCGTACCAAGTAAAGCCGAAACTAGTGCACGATATTGATGCCTATGAGAACCGCAAGCTACTTGTGCCAGAACCAAGGCAGAGGAATGACGAGTATGTATATATATTTGTCTAATGACATATAATTCCTACATGAGGATATCATGAGGATATCATAAGGTATCTCCAAGTAACCAAACGCCATGCCACAAGTCCCCCACGCTGAATGTTGAATCGACCTCTATCGTCTAATGCAAATCGTATACAAATCGCTGCAAATGTTGAAATATTCGCCTTGGGTGCCCATAACATCATCACAAGGAAGAAGAAGCGCTTGCTATGCGTTAAGCGGAGCGAAAATCCCACAGACCGTGCGCAACTTGGTCAACATCTCATCCCATTCCCCTTCGGGAGTACTCAGAGTGGTCACGGCTCCCCCGGCCCCGATTCGCCAGAGTTGCTCGTCATCTTGCTCATTTGAGCAGGTAAAAGCTGTGCGGATGAGCACTGAGAAGCTGCCCCCGCCACCGAGGTCCAGGAAGCCCATGACGCCCGAATAGATCCCACGTTTTCGGTCCTCGATGGAGCTGAGGTGCATGCATGAGCGTTCCTTAGGGGCGCCGGTCATCGATCCGGGCGGCAGACATCTTTGCAACGCAGTCAGTCCGTATCCGGACATGTTCGAGGAGGGTAATTGCGGCATATCCCGTGCAGCGAACCCGGGCCGATTTCGATCAACCCTGGCTTTGACATGAGTGATCATCTGGTATACGCGTCCGTGATCCTCCACTTCCAGGAGTTTTTCTACGTGAACGCCGCCAGAGCCACAGATGCCGTAGAGGTCGTGCCGGATCAGATCCGCGATCATGAGGTTCTCCGCGATCTCTTTCGTGGATCCAAGAATTTCCCGGGCCTTCTCCATGGTCATATCCTCGGTTTTCCTCACAGTGCCCTTCATTGGCTTCATTTCCAGCGTAGAGTCCCGATCCCAGTTGAGGAAGCATTCGGGGCTGCTGCTGACAATCTTGACGTTACCTAGACGCGCAAAACCACTAAAGGCAGCGGGGTTGTACTTCCTCAAACGCTTGTATAGCTTCCAGGGGAAACTGGCACGGCCACTCTGACTAACTGGAGAGGGTAACGTGATCAACGTTTCGCCAGTGAGACATAGTTCGTACGATTCGCCAGCCTCCAACTCAGCCTGACAAGCCCTGATCTGCCTCTGATAATTCTCCTGGGTTGGGAATTTGATGACGCTCTGCTTGAGGATAGAATCTAAGAACTCTGCCTCCGTGTCGCTGGTGCAGACCTTGCATTGACTCCTGCTAAGTGCAAGGTCTTGTAAAAACTGCTCGGTCTGATGGAGCCATCCAGCCGGCATGTCATCGCCAGCCCGTGTTGACTGGACCGTGATTTGACCTGTCTTGTGGTCGATAACGATACTTCTTTCAGTCCACAGCAAGCTGGCGTCGGCAGGATCTTCTCCGGCATTCTCGTTGGTCGGATGGATTTCTGCAGCTGTTTTGGGACGTGCAAGACAGGCCAGTCCCATTTCATAAGAAAAGTAACCCAGAAAACCTCCCCAGAACGGCACAGTGAGACTTCCTGAATCAACCTTCTTCATGTCCATCACAAACCTCAGCACATCCCAGAATTGGGAGACTGACAAGGATCTCTCGACAATGTTCTCTGTTACTGACTGCCCCCTCGGGGCACTTTCTGTCTGATGGCAATTCTGCAGCTTCTCTAGCAGCAGTCTCTGAGTCTCAGAATAGTACTCGAGCCTCCAACTGGCGGGGCTGGGCACCGAGATTATGCTATACCTCCCATTAGATTGGAATAGCACGGTTGGCGAGTTGGGAGCAGTCAAGTTCTCGCAGATGACTTCGGCATCCAGGTTCCTCGCTGTGAAGGTACGATATGGGGAACAGGAGGAAGTGCTTGCGCTCCAATCCAACATTGTGGACGCGGCGGCGGGAAGAGTAATGCTACCACTGGCGTAGTGGTTAGGGTCTGGAAGAATCCCATATTCTCCTCGCCCCGTCTTTTTGTTGTAATTTAGAGCCATATCCCACCATCTTCTGAGCAACTCAGCGCAAGCTTCCCTGTCGGATTTGCAAGACTCAGGGTGAAACTGCACCCCCCAAAGTGGTTTCCTCTGGTGGCGCACAGCCATGGGAATCTGTGTCCTTTCGTCTTCTAGCAGAAACCAAGCTAGAAGGTCAAGGTCCTTGGACGCGAATCGATCAGTATGAGGATTTCCGCTATCGCCCCCTCGAGTCGACTGTTCCGGAGCATCCATTTTGGCATAAAGCGAGTGATAAAGCGTGACTTCAACATCTTGCACGTTTTCGAAAATGTCCCTGTTGACAGTCTTGATTCGATGAACCTGGCCATGTAGTGGATATGGCAATCGTCCTATAGGAATGCCCTGATGAAGACAGAGACTCTGAAAACCAAGACAGATTCCGAATACGGGTAACATGTCTGCGCCGCTCAGGTTCCAAATATCTCGCATGATGCCGACATCTTTAGCAACATTCGGATCCCCAGGACCAGGGCCAAGCACGACAGCTTCGAAATGCTGCAGGTACTCGACCATGTTGCCTTCTGGCCAATCGGAGTCGATGGTCATCACCGAGACTTTAACATCCAGAACCTCTTCGAGCATTGCGACAACATTGTAGGAGAAGGAATCGTATGCATCAATGTAGAGGACATTTCTTCGAGCAGGAGCATCGACACCCGAGCCAGATGACTGGCCGGTACCTGAAGCCCTCTCATCATCACCTATAAATGGCGCCATATTGCTGTGGCCCGCAGTCTCCGACGGTACTCACAGAGAAACACCGAAAGGGGAGTGCGTTAAAGTGAAAGACGAAGTTGGATGCAATTATCCAACACAGCGATCAACCAAGTGAGAATGAATCAAAGACCTCAAGAGCGTATCTAGTCGATAGCCAGAATTCATCGGCCAACGACCAGGAGTGGCGACAGGTAAATCTCGAGATGCACTGTCCTCCTACCTGAGGGGCCAATTTCTGATCAGTTAATCACCGCCATGGAAGAAATGTACATATTGAGAATGTAATAGAAATTCAAAAGAGTTAAAACATAGGCGAAAGACCGTGAAAGAGAAAAGGAATGACTCCTCCGTAGTAGATAAAAAATAACACGGCGGAAAGAAAAGGGTCCCTGGAAGTGGAGCGGCAATCAACGGAACATTTTGCTCTACGATCCTTGGGTCTTTCTCCGATAACCTTCTTCCCCCGAACGGTCCAGCATCGGTTGAAGAAGATGATTGGGAGACGAAGGGCAGGGCCATATTTTCTGCATGACAGTGGCAACTGGTTGCTCTGTTTGGTGTATTTGTCCATAAAGACTGCCTGCTTGCCACTCCAGGGTCTCAAGCTCCAACTGAAGCCTGGCATACGAAGAGAAAAGAGAAGGAAATGATTATTGTATTATGTTCAGTTATATAAGCGCCGAAATGCCATTGATTTATGTACTGTAACATGTTTATGTCTATCCTCCCAACGACTCATGGAAGCACTCATCATGTTCATCAAATCGTATAATGAATTCATTCAGTTGAACCCGACTTTGGCTGGCTCATGTTGGCCAGCTTGACCGCGATCTTGGGGAAATATTGTGCCACGAAGCCCTCACTGTAGCAAGTTAGTCGAATTTCTCTACCATCAAAGACAGGGGGTCCTCTTACCTGTAGTAACTGTGGGCGGAGCTATGGTCTCCCACCAGGTTATGGGCCAATTCGTGACAGAGGATGACCCACCAGTATACCATCGATTCAGATCTGTCAGCCGACTGGTTTTGAAGTAATTCCTTTTCATGCAGCTGCTGGAAGTAGAAGTAGTTGCAGAAAATACTGCCAGCCCGGTTGAACGCTATTGTCTTTCCACCCGGGTCGTAGAAAACACTAAGACTGTCCTTGCGCAGTGAAAAGACACTAGCACATTCAATCAACAGGGCAGCAAACAAATTGATTCCAGCACTGTTCTTGGACAGGAATGCGGATCGATCAGCTAGGGTCTTCACGAACAGCACATTGATTCCACAGGGAAGAGTCGCCACGAACTCCAAGTCATGGCTTGGCTTCTCGTCGCAGTAGGATTTTGTCTCAGTAACCTCATTCGTCTCCGGCCGGCTGTACAAGCTCGACGATCCGTGAGGCCGGCAGGCTTGAATGGCAGAAAGCAACTCGTTCTGCAAACGATGCGGAGGATGCACGGGCGCGGGTTCTTCTGGGCGCGGTCTCTGAGGGTCGTCCGCAGAATATGGCGGAGGAGGAGTGCCTGTGGGCTCCGGTGTCCCAGCAAGCTGGGGTGGCGATGGCTGTACCCCAAGAGGGTTCCAGTTCGACCGGCCACCTTCCAAACCAAATCGCTTGGTCAGGTTGGCAAACAAACCGCGCGGACGCCGCTCCGGGAGTGTCTCTGTTGCTTCGGCTTGCACACTGGGATTCGTCCCCTTATTAGTGGGTGAGTCGGGAAAATCACCTGGCATGAGAGTTTGGATCTTCGCTTCCGTCTCCCGCTCTTGTGCCTGAAGCTGAGCCTGTTCCTTGGCCCAGGCGGCTTCCCTGTCTTTTAGCCGCTGTCGCTCCTCTTCCAACTGTTTCTGACGCCGATCCTCAGCTATCTTGGCCTCTTGTGCCTTTTGCTTCAAAATTCTCTCCACGTTATATCCTCGTGCCTTCAGTTCTAGGAGGTCCGTCTTCAGCAACATCTCTAAGGTGAGCGTGGAATGGAGCTTCGGCCGAACGAGAATGAGATGTACAAGAGCTTGACTGATTTCGTAGAGGTCGTATTTGCCGGGACAGATCCAAAGAATCCAAGTCCGTCCGTTCTGGGTGATTATGGCACTCCGTTTCTGCGTGTGCGACACCCGACGGCCCTTGAGAGACCGCGTGAGCGAGATGGAGTTCACGACCTGCACTTGGAGGTTCTTCTCCAGCCATCTGACATCGTGGCGAATTGAATCTGGGGATTGATCGTGAAGAAACAGCCTTGAACGTTCGTTGATAAGCTTCTGCAATTTCGCCGCTGGACGCTGATCGGGGGCCACAGCTCCCCAGTTGGCACGTTCCTCCACCAGTCCGCTTAATGGGATAGCTCCCAGTGCAGAGTAGAAGTTCTCTAACAATTCCTCTTGCGGTGCAGCTAGTATGTGCTCTTTGAAGAGGTTGAAACTCTGGAAATCATCCACCACAACTGCATCTCTCGCAGCTGTCAACGTCCATTCCTTGATGCTCTGATCTTCTACCTCGTCATCATCTGAGCCCAGAAGATCCTCGCTCTTGACCTTTCCCTGAGCCAGAGAGGTGATATCTCGACTCGCCAGAAGAAAAGCGGACCTTTTCATCTCACTAAAGAGTTCCTTGTCCCGTCTCAGAACGGCAAGGTGCTCTGCAAGACTTCTCAGGAGCTTGAGATACTTGTCGGCACTTTGAAAAGAAGCAGAAATTCTAGCCGGTTCTTTGACTAGCATGTACGCAAGTTCGGTCTTTGTTGGCTCTCTTTTGGACCCGACTGCCATGAGGAAGAGATTGGCCTCTTGACCAAAATCCACAAAGTCAAAGATGTCTCGGTAATCTTCGCCCTCTCCAAGGTAGCATAACTTCGGGGCAACACGACGAATAACCGAACCTTGCTCGACTGTATCCCTTGTGGTGATCGGAACTATTTGTGCATTACCCGTACGCTCTATATCCCGTGCGCTTAGCTCCGCTACTCTCCCAGCAAGATACTTGAACAGCACTCTTGCGTCTCGCTTCGTGGATGGTGGATGACGGATCAGGTAATCAAGACAACTCGTCATGCTGGCGTGTTGCTTGACCCCGAATTTCGAAGCATGAGGGTGAAGGTCACGTCGGAGAATCTTAAAACCAAACAGTGTTGCGCCTTCATCAGTGAAACATCTTCCTGGTGTGCTCAGGTCGCGAGCCCCTTCAATGGGCAGAAACGGAACATTGACAGCACCGCAATCGAACGTGGCATAACCGTTCGTATGATACTCAGAAATGTAGTAAGACATAGCTTTTCCGTGCAAACCCCAGTCACCCGTAGCAGCCGCCTTTGCCATAACATCTATCAGCTCAGGCCCCGACGGGAAACTCCTCAAACCAAGCATGGTAAGGAATTTTCCTTCAATGCTGCTTGGCTGATATTTTCCCGGCCATTCGAGGATGGGGAGACCAATGTCTCTAAGGGACTCCTTCGGCTCAAACAACTCAAAAATCTTATATCGCTTTCCACCTACCGGCTTCGAGTCTCCTGTTGCTTCGGCGGTGCAAATGCTAGTATTCTTGAGTCTTTTGATGTCATTCGCCGGGATGTCATCGCGAACGGAAGCAAGATAACGAATGAGATCAATGTGACTCCATTTTCGTCGACTGTCGCTCTCGCCATCGGAAGCTTGAGGGTTATCGAGAAGCCGCTCGAAAATGACTCCAAGTTCGACAGTCTTACGAACGCCAAGCGCCATGAGGAACTTTTCCTTAACGCTATTGAGACCATGAACAACAGGGAGGTCATCGAACAGTCGCACTGAAGAGAAATATGTCTCAGCTGGTCTTTTCATCCCAAGTTTGGTTGGAATGACTGTTTGCGACTGCAACAATGTGACAATCGTCTGCTTCGATGACTGGCTCAGGCCGTTATCCCATTGTTTTGACAGCACAGGAAGAACCTGCGCAGAGAAGGACGGCGTCTGGGTTATATCTTGCTCTAATGGGAGAACATCCCTATTACCAGCATTGATGACAAGCCAGCGGATCCAAGGGACTGTCTGAAGTTCCGTCCACCCGAGTGCTTCCAGTTCCTGCTTCGACAGAGACTTGGAGTATTTGAAAGGTATAGCCGAGGACGGCACGGGCAAATCAACGGGTATACGCTGGGGATTGTGAAAATTGGCAATGTCCCCAAAAACAAGTAGTCGGGCAGGATTGCCGGAGCTATCTTCATCGTTTGCCACTGCAACACTCAAGAGGCTCTGGATTGAGAAAGAATCAAGTTGGCCCGAAGTAGCTTTCCGACTTAACCAACCAAGAAATTCGATGACCTGGCCGGGCCGTAAGGTGCTGGCCTCGAGTTCTCGCTTGATATCCGAGACGGTGACTTCAGTGACCAGCCCAAAATCAGTTAATTTTCTGACGAAATCTTTTGCGCCCGACACAAGCTCATCCGGCAGGACCGGGATAGAGTCCATGAAGCTCAAGTCTTTGGGAGCAATGCGTGCCTGATGACTTTGTATAATACCACATGTTGATAGTACCTCTATGGACGCGTTTTTATTACATGTCCAGAAGGCGTCTTCGATAGTTTGACCTAATACCGATGACGGCGTCGACTCGCGGAAAACAAACTGATTCGCGGTGTAAATCGCTTCAGGCAAGACTCCAACAATGTCATCTTTCCGGATCTTTGATGATTTGGAAGAGTCGATCTTGGACAGGATTCTGGACTTGATCGATGCCATTTCTGCGGACCAAGCAACTCGACAGACTATTCCAGCCGCTCGTAACATTTCAAGGTTCCATTTGCTGATGTATCTCGTATTCAGGTCAATACTCTCTCTCTCGACCGTCGGAATCACTGAAGGCGCAGATATGTGAGCGTTCAATCCTGTTGTCTGGTGGGTGGGAAATCCTATGAAAACCCTTCCAGCCTTGGTAGGTAGAATCGAGGATAGGATCTCTGATTGTGACGTTGACGCTCCGGATGCAACGTCCGTGTCATAGGAAGGCGTAAGTATCGCAAGGGTAGTTCGTTTGGGTGGAGGCTTGCGCGTAGCTCGTTCAAGCTCGCTGCTCAGGGAGTGACTGACGGAACACTGGATACTTGCAGTGCTGATATGTAAGAAAACGGATGCTTTCAAGACAGTGGCCAAGTCTCCGGATTCGCTGATGTTGTCCGGCTTCTCGGTCTTTGCAGGGTTCTCTTGTGTGCTCTGACCGGTGAGTCGGGAGAAAAAGGTACGCAAGGAACCTGTGGTATCTCTCAGTCCGTCCAAGCGAAACACGCTTGCGTTCGGATTCCACTCAACGACACGCATCCAGGCTGCGTCGACTTGAATTACCTCTCGAGTGATACCCGTTACTTTCATCAAGCCTTGGGGCGTCTTAGTTTCAATGTCTTTCGGTATCGTAAGATTGACGCTGGGTGCAGTCTTCTTCACGAGGCGCAGGAGATTCCAGTCATCAAGCCATAATTCTATGCTCTCGAGACTGACGAAAGTAAGACTGCTTGATAAGAATTGACACAGCTGCATCAGAGACGGTATCGGAGAAGTATCGTTGCGATAGTCGAGCACAAATGTTGTTTCTGGATTCGACTCTTCGCTAAGTTGCAAGCGACGTGTAAATAGCGCGTTTCCCTTCCAGTAAAAAGCCATTGCATCTTTGCCCGAAGACACAAATGGTTCCTCACAGTCATCAAAGACACTGTAAAACCCGACACCAAATGCGCCGATCTTAGTTTCGTCGGGATTTCCATCCGCAATACGTTTTAGTCTTGCCCAATCCTTCTCGCTGAAAGGAAGGCCATTATTCGAGATCAACAAACGCTTGAGAGTATGATGGGATATGGTGTGCTTCAACAAGGTAGTCTGATCGGCGCTAGCAGGCAAGGGTACGGTCGTAGAAGGCAGAGTCTCAAACTTGATAGTGACCTTGGTAGCATTTGCGTCCGCTGCATTCTGGATCATCTCTCGTAGAACGGTCCTGTCCACTCTGCATTAGTACTGTTCTCCCAGAGCCAAGAACAAGACAGTAACAATCACTTACCATTTTCCTGAATATCGTGCGAGGACCTTCGATATCAAGCCCCGTGTGTCAACAGTGACAGCCTCTTCGTCGTTCCCTGAGCCCATCGTCCGCGCCTTCAGCGCGTTGAAATCGATGTTCTTGGCCATGTCGTAAGAATCAAGACGCTCAACGCATAGATTTACCAAGCCACTCCAATAAAATGCTTCAACTGAAAGTGCACGTAATCAGGACGCAAGAGTATTAATCTGCGTATACCTCAAATTCTTGGGACTCCGGATATTACGTGGTCGATAAACATGGGTACCCAGACAACCGATGAGAATAAGACTGTAACAAGATGCTGCCTGATACTTGATCGAGTCTAGAACCACGATGATCAGAATAAAAGAAAACAGAATAAGCATACAAAAAAGCGACAACGAATGGCAACAAGCACGAAATATATATAAATGAAGCGGTAACTCTCAGTCCAGAGGCGAATGTCGTCCTTATCGGAGACAGCGGAGTTAACTGACAATTGATCAAGGTTATCGCTTATCGCCACGTGCACGGGGTTACATAATCATCCTTATCCGAGGACAGGAACACTACGGCGGACCGGAAATACCGAAAGCGCCGTGATTATCGAATCGCTGTGGATCATTATTATTACCTTACTACTATCAGTTGGTGGTGTTGTTGTTGCTTCAGCCAAAGAGTGACCCAACGGTGTCACTAATTTGTCATCAGGACAGTTGAACTGGCATTGATGTTTTCTTTGCTTCTTGCGCCGTCCACAGGTTTTCAAAATTATTTTCTCGTATGATTTTTATGAGCTTGGGTCTCTCCTTGTGGAAGCAGTCCAGAGCATATCGCCGACTGCCTCCCCTCCCGCCTCCTTTCCGATGACAACATGGCCGTGGATCCCCTTTCTCCCATTGCGCCCGCGCGTTTGAAAGCACTGCTACTTCCTGTCGGGAGGATAAAGCGCTCGAGGTTCCTTAGCTTCGCTGCAAGACTACAGGCGGAAAATGTTGTCCGCCTGGGAGATATCAGTCCCAATGCGCGACCCAATCGAAGTAGGCACTGTCGCTTCTTCCGTGAGGAAGAAAGAATACAACAAGTTTATGACATTGGGTGCAATGATTGACTGATTCTCCTGTTAGATATGTTTTCACCGCTTGCATTTCCAACTGGAATGATAATATATGACCTTACATTTTCCGTCCCTCCCATATCACATCTAGAGTTGTTCCCATTCGAGGTCTTCCGGGAACCCTTGGTCGTCATCGCTATAGCGGATGGAGCCGAGCTATCTGGAGAAAATGAGGAGAGTGAGGAAGATTCAGCCACAAGGCCCGGCGATCGAATGCAAGCCGAGCTAGACGAACTGTTGGACGGACTGCGCTTCGTCAAGGAGAAAAACACACGGGCTCTAGTTCACCAGCTCTTGATCTTTGATCGTGAGGGAGTGAGCAAGCTTTCGAGTGGACCCGACGGTATCATCTGGGTTCCCCGACCTGAAGCGTCTAAGGCGACCACCATAAAGACTGCGTTGTGTGATATCACGTCGATACTGCTTTCCGAGCTTGACGAGTTCGCGAAGACGATCCAAAGCATTCCCTTTATTGAATCCCCGAAGGCCTCATCTTGGGGCCCACATCGTGGCCCAGACTTGCGCGCAAGGCCTGCCGACAGGCTGGTTCACCGGATGACCCTGCCTGCGCATCTCCCATCCCACCCCAATGATGCACCGGAGACCTCTTTGGCTTCTAATAAGAGCTCGCCTGGTCCAAGCGAGCATGAGACACCTACGACCTTTGACGAAATTACACGGTCTATCCAGTTGGCTAATCGCGCAAGTACCTTTGGCAAACCCAACTCTCTGCCGACCTCGAAAGAGCATAGCCGTGATCGAATGTCAGTGAGCGGAGTGAGTGCTACTGATCGCACGAAAAATCGGATCAAAGGCCGTACTGGAGTAGTGATCGGGACCCTCTTTCTTCAGACGGGGAGATGGCCAGACGCTCTCAAAGAATTGGTAGAAGCAGCGACAAATGCCAGGGCGAGCAGCGATTATGTTTGGCATGCCAAAGCTCTCGAGTCAATCCTTCTTTGTCTTCTCATGTTCGCATGGGCAGGCATGGATTTCCAGGTGAGTTCTATACCCTATTCAGCGTCTTGTTCCTGCCCCCATTCCACTGATCCCTCTGCGTTAGATACCTCCGATCTGCTACCCGGTCGCCGATAAATCCTCTAAAGCAATCCAAAGCAGTGCTCTTGAAGTGGGACAGTCTACGCCTGGGAACCGCATCATCTCCCTTCAAAACCTTGCTAACCTCTTACCCGACCTTGCAAACAATATTCTTCATCTCTACGATCGTGCTTCCAACATCACAGATGAGCCGGTGCCCCAGCTTGTCTTTTCGGAGACAGTAATCCGGCTCTCAAGGTTGCTGGTAGCCGCGCGAATACGCGATGGCGTCCTGGACGATAATGCTTTGAAGCACATCGTAATGAACGAGCCTTTGCTGCCACTGCATCGCCCAGAACGACCTCGTGGCTTGATCATCCTCCGCCAGTCAGAGATTGCCAATTTCCTGTTCCGTGCTTTACCACTCTCCCCTAGCTCAGATCTGCCTGCAACAGATACTATACCGATTATCGTTGGAGTCGTATCTGTACTGAATGCGCTTGATCTACCGCGGAAGAAAGCATTCATTTTGCGGGAATTCCTTTCGGTAATAGTTCCAACTCTCGTTCAGGCCCGCAAAATCGGCGCTGCAGAAGTTGGGATTCACCCCGCCGCTGGGTTGGCGTCGCTCAGTGATACAGCATTTGATATCAACGCTCTTGATGTTGGATCAGGGAATATGGAAAGTAGTATGCGTGCCCTTTTGGGCCTCATAGGGGAAATATATGGTGTTCAACCATCCCCATTCTATGAGTGGGAGAAGAAACGTTCCTCGACTGCGAGTGGCACGGAACCAATTCCTGAGTACGACTCTATCGCCGCGATTATTGAGCGATCATTTCGCCATGTGGCTCTGGACAGATATGGTGACCTGAACTTGAAAATAGACGCTCTCAAAGCGTGCATCAACTGCTGCGAGGCCCTTCCAGATTTTACTGGTGTTCTCCGGTTCACGGTTGAACTGCTTCAAACTATTCGGGGAGACCTGATGCTTGCTGAAAATTATTATCAGCCTCCGTTTCTGCCGCAAGACGAGCAGGTCCGCCTATTGAACAATATTAAGCGAACAGTGGGCGCAGCCCATAAGCTCGGCGCTTCGGATCTAGAAGCAGAATACTGGGATGACTTCCTCGTGCGTGACGTACGGCTCCTTGCTCTACCTGACTCTAAGAGACCTGTTCGACGTTCCAAGTCACATCTTGACGTGGTCTCAGGCAACGGCGACAAGCCCTCTAAAGACCCATTCTTATATAACCCATTCTCTAAAACAAGCAGTAAACTCTCTGAGTCGCTCATGATCGCTGGTGAGCATGCAGCATTCACAGTTACTCTTCAAAACCCCTATGAGTTTGAAATCGAGATTGAACGGATTCGTCTCCATGGTGAAGGTGTGCCATTAGATGCTGTTGCAGAATGGATAATACTTCCACCACTTTGTCTACAAGAAGTGACAGTTATCGGAACTGCCCCGACAGAAGGGACAGTTAATGTCACTGGCTGTATTGTCAAAGTTCGATATTGCAGGGAACGCAAATTCCCGATATTCAAGGAATTCTGGAAACCAGAGATTGAAATGAAGTTCAAGCGAACAGGTCTCGCGGCTAAAAAACTTTTGACAGATCGGCCGCTGTCCTGGAGCTCCACCACTTCGAAAGATGGAAAACAGCAGCCGAAGAAAGGCCCCGAGACAAGGTCCTGTGAAGTCAAAGTCATTGGCCAACAGCCGTCCCTCGTGATTGAGTCGATGTCATTGTCGCAATCAGCGGTGATGGTGCTGGAAGGAGAAACCCAGTCCTTCGACATCACGCTGCGTAACACGTCAAGTTGCCCCCTTGACTTCATAACCTTCACGTTTCATGATTCCACTACGAGGCAGATTCAATCCGCGCTGACAAACAAAGACCTGCTGCCGGTAGAAGTGTACGAGTTGGAACTGCAATTATCTATGAAACCAGGCTTGCGGTGGCGCCGACAGGGTTCTTCACCGGACGACCTTGTCATTGATGCGGGACAAAGTGCGACGTTTTCTCTCGACATCGTTGGCAAACCGGGCTTGCAAGATACGACTGTGCAGATTGATTATTCCTATATTGGGCTTTCCAACGGCCAATTACCGGAGGTGTTCTACACGCGGCAGTTGTTCATACCGCTTACCGTGACGGTGAATGCTAGCATTGAAGTGGCCCGTTGCGACATCTTACCTTTTAGCAGTGACTTTGCATGGCGGAACAGCCAGGGACTGGAGCTGGACTCTGTCGGGAACAGCTCCACGGACGGCGACCCATTTGCCCCGGTGCTATCTCAACTGGGAAGAGGCGCATACGGGCACGACCACTGCACCTTGCTACTTGATTTGCGAAACGCCTGGCCGAATCCTTTGTCGGTCACTCTACAAGTGAGCGAGCAGCCAATGGAAGAGGGTTCTGTGGAGGAATTCATTCCCGAGGTTGGACAGTACACCATCACGGGAGAGCTCCAGCCGGGTCAGATCTCGCGCTTTGTTCTTGTCCTCCCTCGTGTCTACGTGGACAATCCACATGCTTCGATACCGGTTCTGAATACTGGAATCAAGAGGCAGTTTGTCGTGAGTGCAAACAAGCTCACCTTCGAGGCTGAAGCAGCGTCACGGGAGGCTTTCTGGTTCCGGGAGGAACTGCTAAAGAGGATCTCTGGCGTCTGGAAAGAAAGCACCACGACTTCCGGCCACAAGGGAGTCATTGAGCTAAGAGGCATACGAATGAACGCGCGGATGGTGGACGCCTTTCGACTCGAAGCCATGGATATCAGGTTTTCCCTGAGCCCCTCCTTTCCGAAACAGAAGGCATCTACCACTGAAAGCATTGATGAAGTGATGCAGATTGGGCGGTCAAAGTACAAGGTACAGACCGACGAGATGCTCGATCTCACCGTTACCGTCCGGAACCGCTCCTCAAAGCCAATCCATCCGCTTCTCCGGCTCCAACCTAGTCTTCGCCACCAACCCAGTAACGTTGCTCTTGATCTTTCGAGGAGGCTGGCCTGGACCGGCATGCTGCAGCAAGTCCTGCCTATTTTGCCCAGTGGAGAGAGCACTAGTGTCACCATTGGAGTCACCATCTTCTGCCATGGAGAGTACGAAGTCGGTGCAAGTATTGAAGAAGTGCGAACCCTGCGATCGACGCCTGGATTCGAAAAGGATCAAAAGTCAGCGGACGATGCGCCCGCACTACACGATGATGAGGCCATCAGAGACTCATTTGGATTAGACGTTACTCGAAGAAGACGGATCTGGCATGCCAGAGAGACATGTATCATGCATGCTTGTGATTAGGTAACTGTGTGATCCTCCTATCAATGTACAGATTTGCGGCCCTGAAACGACCTGGTTTGACGACAGCCATGAACAACGTGTATGATTACTCCTCAACTTCGCAACTTTGAATTGTATGATTGAAAAGTCGCGCCAGCCGCTTGAGCGTTCTCGCTGAGGCGTACTACGGTTTGGCTTCTGACCTGAAATATATAATTTGGTTGCTTCTTTTATTGCATGGGGCGGTATCGAAAAACCTATGCATACTATGAACGATGCATAAGTTACTTTGTTTTATAAACATCGAGTCCACATTGTACATGCGGCACTATAGAAATGAATATATATATAGAGGTCATCTATTCCACGTCTTCCGCGAACCATAAGACTCCCTTGAGATCAGTATCCATAACGAGAAGTCTCCAGCACGCGTTACATTGGATGGAACGCAACATGCATATGTATATACGGGGTCCTCAGATGTTCTCAAGCGGCAAAGTTTTTCGCAGAGACCAAGGGGATCATAATAAACCCTCCAGCAAGCCCTTCAAGGGAGGGGCCGTGAAAAGCCTTACAGTGGCCAGACGGACTCACAGTCGCTCAATCGGAGTTCTCACGATTGAGCTGGATCCGTGTCCTGGCTTATTATTGCCTACGGCGCAGCGGAAGAACCCACGCGCCAGTGAATATGCGATGGCTATGCGGCAGCCGGAAAGGACAAAACCATGCTCGATCAGGTGGTCATTTCTCGATCCTGTTTGTCCCTGCTCTCCGTTGATGGCTTGTCTTTCCCAGTAGAAGAGCCCGGTTGATCGCCCACAGGGAAGCTGAGGTACTTCCAGTCCTCGATCTCCTCGATGATGCACTTGAGTCTGTCGCGGATGCTCTCGACCGCGTAGGTCCCCAGGACCAGTCTCAGCGGAGGATAGGAGCAATGGCCCAGCTGCCAAACTAAATGGGCCGCCTTGACCGCACTGGCAGGCTGCTTATCGCCCAGCCACATCAGCATGCGCCTTGCATGCGCCGCGGGCGCCGTGGGCGTATTATACGGCTCGCTGGGCTGCTTGACAAAGAAATGGCCGTACAGCGGCAGCGGCGACGCGAGGTTATGCTCGTTACTGGCCATGGCAGCGGTATGAGAAACAAGATCACCCACGTCGTCGCGGCGCATATGCCCCGGCTCCACGAGCGTCCCCTTGATATTAAAATTGTCCACCTCGTACAGCATGCTCTCCATCAGGCCCTCCACCGCGTACTTCGACGCACAGTACGGCCCCAACCCCGGCACGCCCAGCGCGCCCGACGTCGAGCTGAAGATCAGATACCGGCCGGACCGGCGCTCGCGGAAATGCGGCAGCGACAGCTGGATCATGTTCAGGGTGCCGGTGAAATTCGTCTCGAACTGGTCACGGATCTCGTACTCGTCCTGGTCCTCGCACGCGCCGATCACGCCGTACCCGGCGCAGTTGGCGACAATGTCGATGCGCCCGAACCGCTCGATCGTCCGGTCGATGACCTTCTTGACTGTTTCGCGCGCGCGAACGTCGCATAGCAGCCCGAGGCAATTCTCGTGTTCCTCTTCCAGTTTCTTCATTGATTCGGGGCTGTTCTCGAATGTGCGGCCGACCGCTGCGACGAGGTCATTTCGACATAGGGCGGTTTTGACGAGTGAACGGCCCATATGGCCTGTGGCGCCAAAAATCTAACGGTCCATCACATTGTCAGTGGGCACAACGCAATTCGAACAAGGATAGTGGTAGGCGTACCAGCCATACGAGCTGCTTAGGCGGGTTCTGAGGCCCTGGGGGATCGGTTGTAGAGGGAAGCTGGAGTTTCGGTTCTCGGGCGGCAGATACAGAAGGCGATAAAGCATTAATCGGCTTGGATGGTGAAGGATGAATATCCATCGAGGAGTAATATTGTTGCTCCGGGATATGGGAGTCAGGGGAGTGTGTCCACGACATGGCTGTAGGTGGGGGTAGTAGTGATGACGGAGGTCGATGGCCCATCAATCTCCACAGGCAAAATCCGGGGTTGACACCACTACGCACTCTATACAGGCATAATGGCCAGCTTATTCCCGCGAGTAAAGGAATTTGTCTGTTACTTATTCATGCTCTCTCGTTCTATTCGTGAACTGTTAAATTAATGACATCGTCAGGGATATAATAACTATTTACTTTAGCAGAGTAATGCCGCCATTAATCAACCGCCAGCGCCTAAGGACGAACTGTAAGACAGAGACAAACGCGATCGGCATCTATCGTCCGATCTCTCTTCGAAGCCGTCCAGCGGCCGTGGAAGGGCCAGGCTCAGGCCACCCGCTCACAGCATCGTCAACTTCTTCCAAGAAGGAGGTACTGTTGTGGATGGTCGTGCCTCCTAATACCACACGCACTCCAGGTGAGCTAGCGTTGACTTGGGCCACCATCTTGGCCTCTTCGTAGGTTGCACCGCCGACCATAAAGATGATGATGTCCTGTGGCTTCTCCCGAATGTGGCTACTGCCTTCGAGGAAGGGGTACTGTAACTCTTTCAATTTGCCTTTGATGAGATTCTGTAGTGTCACTTCAAGTCGCGGTGAGTGTTGTGTGTATACATTCTCGACACCTTTGAGTCCCTTGAAGCGGTCCCGAGCCCCCGAGAATAACGAGGCTGATTCGAAAAGATCCGAGAAGCCACCCGCAACAGGGGGTGCCTGTAGAGAATGATGATAGGCAAGAAGCTTCGGTATGATGTTGACCTTGTAGGAGGGAACATCCCCTGCTGTCACCAAGAGGTCAAGTAAAACCGGAAGGGCATTGGAAGGCTGCTTTTCGTATCGGAGGGCATATAGGGCTACCAAGCGGATCTTGTTCTCCGCCGGTACCGTGGGTAGCTGAATGATCCTCTGTAGTGTCTACAACGATTCATGAGTATTGACTGTGCTAAGTGTTAGAGGCTCACGTCGCGACATACCTTGAGGTCATTCGCGTGATTGTCATTGCAGGCCAAACTCTGCTCCAACTCACTGACGTCGAGTAGGTTATCCTCCCCAACTCGTCGGCTGAGCTCGCCGACCAGTGTGACGTGCTTGCTCACATTACCGGAGAGTTTGCGGAACTCAGGGTAATCTTCCACGAAGCGCTTCATGTCCGCAATGGACTCGATGTTCATGGTATTCTGAGTCTTCGTCTGATACTGCTCGACGTACTCCTTGATGTTCTGACCCAGGTCGCCAAAATTCTGATACATGTTCTTCTTAAAGAAGGGATCCTGGTCCTGCGAAAGGACAATCTCCCGGAGCTCGGGTCGAATGTCAGGCACATCGCGCAGGTCTACTCTTCCGTTGGTGATTCCCAGTAATTCGTGAACCATCGCCTGGTATGTCCACTGCGTCAACAAAGGCGTGATGGGGTCATCTCTTCGGTCCAGAATAAGCAGAATAGGAGGCGTGTCGGTCTTCCTGAAATTGAACAACTGCTCCTCCTGAGTCACCTGGTAGCGGACTTCTGTAGCCAATTTCTTAGCCAACAAGCTGTTCTTCTCATAGCGGATCAGAGGGTTTTTCTTGAGCGCCAGCAACAGGGCAATCACGCCTTCTGTCGCTCGCTGCAAAGCGTCTGCATTCCACAGGTCCGGCGAGTGGCTCCATAATCGCTGGTTAGGAAACCCGAGGTTCAGGGAGCACAGGTCGGGATTGACGACAAGGAAGTCGGCAAAGTGCTCCTGCACCACGCGCACCACTTCATGCCCATCTGCTTCCGCCAGTCGCTCCAAGGAAGACTTGCGAATAATATTGCTCAGGTAAATATGATACTCTCCGTACTTGGGCTCACGAAGCTCATCGATGAGGAATTGGATAGAAGTCGGGGACGGGCGCACGAAGCACAGACAACGCAGGTGTCGCATCTTTTCGCGGGCGGCATTGTCCAAGCGATCGATGAGGTATACTTCATGACTCAAAAGGGCTGATTGTGTGATAGCCGTCGATACAATGGGCATCTGTGCATTATAAAAGTCAGCCTCCAAAATTGAGCTTTCACTGCCCTCGGCAGTAGAACGCAGATCCCACTGTCTCACTGTCGAGTAGCAAGATCTTCATCTTGGTTGACGATGAAGATCCCGTAGCCGATGCTGTATCTCCCGTAGTGACCATCTTGGAGATGTACCCGGATACTGCAGCAACGACGTCCATGATTGTGGTGATGATGCAGCCCAAGAGGGCGCGTTGGCTAGGTGGGGTGTTGTAAGTGTTTTGATGAAGTGTCGGAAATAGAAACTCAGTAGATCAAGTAAGGTAGAAAAGCCAATAGTTAGTTGAATCAATAATTAGTCAATACCTCTGGTAGAATAGATGGACAGAGTTGGATGCGTCATAAGACAGAGACAGACCACAAGGGGGCAATGTTAAGGGAGTTTACTTGTTAAGCCAAGCCATGTGAAGCTCTCCACTCGTGATGATTTCATGCCATGTGCTTCTCTCTTCTTTTCTATCTATAAACTGATGAACATATCCTTTGCGTATCCATGTCGTCCTAAATCGATCCTCTACCTAGTTACGGATCTTCTCCGTCCTTCTCTTTCTTATTTCACCTTGTAAAGTGCTTTTCATGAATTATACCTCCAATAATGTTACCTTACGTTGATGCCAGTATGTTGAAATGCTCCCCACCGCCAGATCCCAACAATTCCCATTGCACCCAAAATACCTCAGAAGAAGCAGATACTGATGATGACGATCGTGTATAGTATTCGGCTATCCTGCAAGGCTCACAGGAGCTTCAGTGGATGAGCGTAAGTTATCCCCTAAGCTTCTTTCAACATAGCTCTGTTGTTAACAATTATTATTTTTCTCCTCGGAACTACAGTCAAGCTTATTGCATCATTCCTGCTCTCCTACCCTTTGGCCGGTCTGCTTAAGAGAATTCCCGACGCTCACCCCTGGAAGAAAAATGCCTTCATAATTGCCGTTTCCTTGTTCTACATGGTCGGTTTATTCGATCTGTGGGATGGTCTGCGCACTCTGCTCTACAGCGCTGCTGGCACTTACGCCATCGCGTACTACATAGACGGCTCGCTAATGCCATGGATCGGCTTTATCTTTTTGATGGGCCATATGTCCATCAGCCACATTTACCGGCAGATGGTTGACGATCCTCAAGCGATTGATATCACCGGCGCACAAATGGTACTCGTCATGAAACTTTCTTCCTTCTGCTGGAACATTCATGATGGCCGTTTACCGCAAGACAAGCTGTCGGATCCGCAAAAGTACGCTGCTATTGCACACTTCCCCAGCATCCTAGACTACGCGGGATACGTCTTGTTCTTTCCATCCTTATTCGGGGGTCCGTCTTTCGAATATGTGGACTATCGGCGGTGGCTTGATACGACGCTTTTCGAGGTGCCCCCAGGAACTGATCCGTCCAAGGTGCCTCCAACCCGGAAGAAGCGCAAGATTCCCCGCAGCGGTACGCCTGCCACCAAGAAGGCTTTCATGGGTTTGGGATGGATCTTTGTATTCTTGCAATTGGGCTCTCTCTACAATCAGGAGACGGTGCTTGGAGAATCCTTCATGAGCTATTCATTCCTTCGACGAGTTTGGATTCTTCATATGCTCGGATTCACCACACGAACGAAATATTACGGTGTATGGTCTCTTGCCGAAGGTGCCTGCATTCTATCTGGACTCGGATACAATGGCTTTGATCCTAAGACAGGCAAGGTCTTCTGGAACCGCTTGGAGAACATTGACCCCTGGAGCCTTGAGACGGCCCAAAACTCACATGGATACTTGGGGAGCTGGAACAAGAACACGAACCACTGGCTTCGCAACTATGTTTACCTGCGTGTGACACCCAAGGGAAAGAAGCCCGGTTTCCGAGCCAGCCTGACCACCTTCACAACCAGCGCATTTTGGCACGGATTCTACCCTGGCTACTACATGACGTTTATCCTGGGGTCTTTTGTCCAAACAGGAGCCAAAAGTAAGTATACGGCCGGTGCTTTCCCCTCATTCTCTGGAGATTTCCGCTCACCTCATTGCAGACTTCCGGCGTTATATCCGTCCATTCTTCTTGACTCCCGATGGCGCTAAGCCTCTGCCTACCAAACGCTATTATGATATTTTCAGCTGGTTTGTTACGCAACTCACCATGTCCTTCGTCGTGATGCCGTTCATCTTCCTTTCGTTCGGCTCGTCCATCCAGGTCTGGCGGAGCGTCTATTTCTACGGCATTGTTGGAAACATCCTATCTATCATCTTCTTCGCGAGTCCCGCAAAGGGATATCTCGTCCGATCCTTGAAGAAGCGCAACAGGCCCCACATCCCGCGCACTGTCAGCATGGAAAGTATCCAGCAACCGACCCTCGGTCTGCCGAATGACCCAGGTCGGGAATTCGATGATGCCGTCCAGGAAATCAAGGCCGAGCTTGAGGCGCGAAGAAGACGTGGCAGTGTGGTCGGGATGCCAACCGGCGAGGAACTGAAGGCCGCTGTGGAAGACAAGCTTGGTCGGAAGATCTCGTGATGATTCCTCGCTGTGGTTAGACGTATGTGGTGCGGCGGCGGGAGCTCTCGACTCGAGATTCCTGCCTCGATGTCATCTTGCCGCGAATCACCGTTCGGTTTAGATGGTCTTGGACGACGAAACGATTAGACTCACGTGTGAATATTGTTGTACTAGACTTACTCTTGTTAGCTCAGCAGCGCCCTTTTCGCTTGTTGCCGTGCGTTCAATTTGCTTTTCCTACTTCCTCGTTATACTATAATGGGGGTCTATTGTTATGGGCAGCTATGAGAGAGGGTTGGATATTGTATAGCCTGCCGGAGATAATAATAATTTCACTGATTTCATCTTCTTAGCATTGTGCGTGCAAGCCAGATCATGTTTCTACAGATTTGATCCTCATACGGACTCGAGCCAAAGTTCTTCTGAAGTGTTCCCATTGGTCATGATCCTAAATGATAAATCTAGGTCAGGCTCCAACATGCAACGCTATGTACATGAGTACAGTACATGAATGTCGAAAAATACAAGATGCAATAATATATAGGTCCAAAGAAAATGGCATATATCCGTAACCGGTTCGTAAACCCTAATTATTCCATCGCCTGGTGCGCCAAATTCGCTGTGGGCGCATTGAAACACACCGTTAACCGAGGGGTAAATTAGGCAGGATCGGAAAGAAACAAGTGGAATGCAAGAAGTCTAAAAAAAACATTATATGCATCGTGACGTGTCGTACAGTCGTATCAAGTTGAGTTTTTTTCGGTTTCGGATGAAGGCGAACCAAGCAACCAGTACCGGGAGCGGAAAGATGGGAGGCCAAAAGGGTGTGGCGGCAGGGAAGAGAGTCAACTCCTGGGTACCGAATTATGAAAGAGTCGTCGATCCAATCGACAAGGTGCAGGATTCAGGCGTAGCCTGGGGAAATGATAGGTCGACCGCCGGGGTGAGTGGACGCAGGACAGGCCGAATTTGAAGCCGCATCGAGAAGTTGCAATTTAGAAGCCAACTGTACTGCCGACAACAGCCAGCGTTATCTGGAGGGCTAATTAGTCGCGGCTCAGAAAGAGATACCCTGCTTAATAGACTTACAACAATGGCGATAATCACCAACCCTAAAGGAGTCATCCATCGATTGAGGTTTCTCCACCATCGAGCATTTTCGTAACGTCTGCGCCCAAGCTCATGAAGTCGCATCTTGAGGGCCATCTCCAGTTCGGGTCCGTTCTCGTCCAGCACTGCATCTGGCTTCTCCGGCAATGGAAGGAATGCGGCGATGAACCAGGCTAAAGCACGGCGTTGTCAGCGGTTTGCACAATGGAGGTTCAGGGCAACAAGTGGACTTACCAAGTGGAAAAACGAACCCCAGGCAAAAGGACCATACTTGCATGTTCCTTCGTCCCAGCAAGGGCTCTGTCCGAGAATCCATAGAAGGCGCGGTCCATGGCTTGCCCTTTTGCCCAACAGCCCGCTTGTCGGGATACAGGTGCGGTGACCAACTGTGTCGTAGCCGGTTGTTTGCGCCCGATGGCTGGTCGGCCTCTGGGCCTTTGACCCAATGGCTTCGAGGATCGCGGGGGTCAGGCGGGGCCATCCAACGCACGCTCCCCATTGTCTCATTGGTTGGAGCTCTCGATCGGCCTGATGCTGTTGGAATATACCGTAGAGCTTGTGAGTTGGACGTAGCAGGGCGGGCGGTGGGCGGGCGGCTCCCATCAATCACCGACAGCGCAGAGTTCACGGTCTGTCCATCCAGACCATAGTACATCTTTGCCCAAGTCGGGAGTATGTTGTAGACAAAGCTTGAGCTAGTTCCCGGTCGCTTATTACTGTTGCTGCGCAAGCTACTTTTCCTCGACTCCGAAGAAAGACTGCTTGGGACAGCTGGATTGGTGGGACGAGCTGGTAGATTTGACAGATGGTCCAGATGCTCATCTCGGTCTGAGTCGCTTACCAACCACAACGAGGACGATCCCGGTCTCTGGCGGGCGAGTGCAGCCGAGGGCCTGGACGGCTCTGCAGCCGACATGTCGCTGGGCTCATCGGGCCCAGAAGCAAAGCTGGAGTCCAGCTCGGCGGACCACCTAGATGTGACGGTTGACAAATGGGACTTGAAGCGGTCAGATGATTGGTCGGGGGTGAGTTCTTGGAGATTGCGGTCGGACGAGTTGGCAGATTGTGACGTATCCACCCATGAACCTGATGATGAGGGAGCCAGGATTGTGGGATATTGGATAAACACGCCACTATCCACAACAGCCTGGATGACCGAGGGTGGCCCGCTGCGAGAAGATGAAGTAAGGGACCGAGAATGACTGCGGCCGCGAGGTCGGGTGGAGTTAGAGTTTGATCGCACTGATGGATGGTATGGAGGAGTAGATCGGAAAGATTGTGAACGAGAACTCTGCTCTTCGGAAGATCCGTGAGTCCACTGAGCGGCACCAATATGTCTGATAACAGTCCCCATAGAGTTCAAGGATGTCAGCGAGTTAGAGCGCGTGGCGGAATCCGGGTTTGAGGAAGGACCAATCCGGACAAAGTTCAAGCTGGAGTTGTCGAGGGCAACAAAGCTGGGACTTGACGGCGGTCCAATGGTCACGACGTTAGGGCTTGATCCGCTCGAAGACGCATGTTGAGCACCCGACGGTTGGCGAGACGGTCCTGGAGTTTCCGACACGACGGGTTTGATGCTGGGAGCTGCTGTAGGGAGCACCATCAAGTCCTCGTCGGAATACCCTGCATCTGAACTCCCAACGGACCTATTATAGGCCGATTTCTCTCCCGGAAGAATTGGCTCAGGAAGAGAAGAATTGCTGGATTTAGGGTCATCTTCCCACACCTGTGAGGGAGTATTTCCGGGATCAATCGTGGACGATATATCCCACGGATCACCGACAGACTGCTCGAGCAAACTACTATCGGCGGCTCGGCTGGCGTTGGATGACAATGTAGCAGTTGACTGATCATGCGCCTCGCCGGCGTGAAACTCCGGATAATGGACATATTCTTGCCCTTTGCCAGGCCGCGGTAACAGGATGTGCTCCGGTTTGGTCGGAAACGGAGTGGCTGAGTAAACATCGTGCCCTTCCTCTTCGTGGTCTTTGTCCCTGACGATCCGCAAGGAGGGCGGCGGCGGAGACGTCTCGTTCGTTTGGGATGCACTGCGCTCATGGAGAGCTCTCCGTCGAGGAGAGCTATTTGTTGAGGGTCCAGTTGAGCGCATTTTGTTTGGGTTGATTATTTCATATTATCAGCAAACACCGGCAGAATATTAATTAATTAGTCAAAGTAGCGATAGCGAAATGAGTGTGGAGAACAGAAGGTAATTAAGCCGACCATGCGGTTGACCGAGGCAAAGTCGAAATCGAAAAGAATGTAAAATTTATAGTACACGATACTGCTGATCCGGTATGACTGGGTTGCTTTGTTGGTCCGATGGGTGACAATTGGTGAAGCTGGAGAGGTATGTAGGTATGCTGCTGCTGTTGTGTTGTTATTGTTGCTGTTGTTTGTTGTGGTCTATAGCGCTGTGATGCAATAAGGAATGCTTTGCTTTGATACAACCAAACCCGATTGCGAAATATAAGTCCAATTCAATGGCAAGACGACCGAAAAGAGCGTATTTGTGACGACGAAAAGGATTCTCGCCCACAGTTGGAATAAGGAGTCAAGCCAGACTGGTGGAGTGAAGTAAGTTGAAGAATTGAAGGTGCAAAGAGCGTTTGAACTGAAGAGACCGAGAAGCAGCACTCAAACAAGTGTCTCTAAAAGAGCGACAGAAAGCACAACGACTGGAAAACGACGAACGACAACCTGAAACACGGAAAACCCATCAGAATAAGTAAAGCATGCAAAGGCACGAGCGCACTAAGTGGGCGACATCATTTATATGGAATCTCGTTGCTCCGCTGGCGGTGAAAAGCCCGGCGTTAGCGGGCTGTTTACGGAGTAGCCGCAGGCCGTAAGCCATTTCGGACCTGTGGAGACGCTGGAGGGAGGCTGTGGCAGCCAAGCGGGCAGATTACGGACACAAACTGACCTTTCGTTTGCTGCCTTTTCCTGCCAGGGGTATGCAGCTGCACGCTTTAAAAGCAGTGCTCTGAAACCATCCAATTGGTTGGTGGAAATGAAAAGAAAGCGAAGCAGGGATGATCTTGGTAACAGCTCGCCTTTTTGGACCAAGATAGATTGTTATGTTTGTCCTCTGTGGGAAAGTAAGCGGAATTGGTACGCAGTACTCCATACTACTAGTCGTAATGTCGTCTAGGGGTGATCATAGACGCCTCGAAACTGAGGACTGCACAAATTTCCCCAAGGATAGAGGAGACCGAAGAGGTTCGCGGCTAGTTCGTCTCAGGGTACTCCGTAATCCGCTTGAACCAAGAGAGCGGTAACGGATCATCGGAATCTAATAATAATCCTCATCGTCATGATCCTCAGGTAAAATTATCAGGAACAGGCACGAATCATTGTTTCACTTGCTGGAAATTAGACGATCTGAGACTCATTTCGCTCGGTGATGATCACTATTCGGTGTTGAGGTTGGAAACGGACCATGAGTGCGACGATAGGGGTCGGATAAGGGGAGCCGTCGAGAGCATTACTCTAGGAGACTGGTATTACCGGATTTTCGTAACCTTCGAGCATTTGCAGGTTACAGTCCTCCATGGAACTACTCTGTACGGAGTATTGGCTGCAAATATATGCAAGGTACGGAGTACCACTTGTTCTAAGAAAGTATGAGTAGGGTATGCAGACGCAGGACATCCACCTGTAAGTCTGTGACTTCCTGTACTCGAGAGACTCTCGTCACGTCTGAGCCTCCACGAGGGCAATAATACGTTGTAGAATTGCCGCGGCCGATCTCACGAGGGAAGTTCACGGAGTCGATCTGACTTTCCAGTTCTCGAACCTCGAGGACTTGAGTTTAGACAGATAACCACGAAATGAACCATGGGTGGATCTAGTTGACGGCTTCAGTGCTCCGTAATAATCGTTGAACTAAAAACACCTCGATCTTCCCTCGACCCCGACGATTTGAGATCTAAAAAATTCAGGAAGATTGATTGGCAGGGGAATCAGCAATTGGATCATTCCCGCTATTGCAAAGTCCAATAAGGGGGCTGTTTTAGAAGACAAATTGACAGTCTCGAAGCGACTAATTATTTAGTCTCATGCAGTAAGGCTGCCAACTCACCGGTGGATCTTGTCTACCGATTTAGTTTCCTCGAGTTACCACTCTTTGAGTCTTTGAGAGGCTTAGTCAACTGCGGCCATCCAAATCCAGAACAGAAGCTGGACAAAATGGACCGACTAGGTGACGCCGGGTTCGGGAGCAGCATCCTTTCTCAATGTCGCAAAGGCATGTAGAGAAAGTACAGAGTGTCGAGGTCTAGAAGCTGGATAGCGGGGAAGAAGATCCAGCATTCCCGATTCGGTTATATTGTGGGTGTCAGACAACAGTGGATGCCTCTGAAATCAGGCGCAAAACTCCACGCCTTGTTTCTGACTTGCTTTTTTCTTTGTTGGACAGACGCTCTCATGCTTCACATCCAAACTTGCTGTAAAGCTGGCCTGATGCATCACATTTCAGCAACTACAGTCTCGGGATAATCATAATAATCATAATCATCATAATCATCATCGTCTTTCTATTTTCGCTGAAAGGGCCGGGCCTGTGTAATCTCTGATTGCCAACCTGTTTCCCTACTGCTTGTTTACTTGCACGTGAATCTCTCCAACACTTTGCAGATCAGGCATAATTCCGATACACTGCTACCACTGCCTTAAGTGATATGGCCCCTGTTGGACTCCTGGCGCGTCTTCGAACGCTTTATACTAAAACTCATGGTAATCTCTCCTCTACAGCATTTGCATGCTGGTCTCTAACTATCCCACTCCAGACGAGCCTGTCATTTCGATCCACACAGCCGCTTTCTTCTCGGTATGTATCGCTGGTCCTAGCGCTTTCATTCCTCATGCATATTTCAAGTAAATGAGCAGTGTGTTCCATTCCAATATGAGAGGCGATTGCCAGAGAACACAAAAGATGGAGGCTCATCGTGAATTTCATGGTCTATACAAGCGTGCAACTAACTCCCACTACAGGTGCTCCTAACTTTACTCTACGTGGCACCATTCTACATATCACCTACTACGCGTCCCTCTCAGACGCTCAGTCGAGATGCTCCCTCTGTGATTCGAGCAAGGATCAGGGCGGTGTCCTGGTCTTGTTCCCTGGGCACTCTTGCGGTTCTATGGCTGATCGTAGCTAAGAACCATGCTTCAATCCCAGAGGCTGTGAGACTTCTGGGTTGGTGGCCTATCAACCTCTGGGACATCTGCCGGGCCTTGCTTCTGACAGCTATCCTGTTTACGGGACCTCTTTTTGAGCGTGGCATTGCCGAAGGGGAATGGAAAGACTGGCTCAAAGGAAGCAGAATCTCCGAGACTCTCCATGGTTGGATTGGATGGCGGAATTACGTCGCTGTGAGTAGAACTCGAGTACAGGAACCCATCGCAACTGTGGCTTACAAAAGATGCAGGGCCCCATTACGGAGGAGATTATGTTTCGGTCCGCCATTGTACCTCTCCATCTCCTAGCGAAGGACACCCCGGGCCACATTGTTTTTGTGGCGCCTCTTTATTTTGGAATCGCACATGTGCACCATTTTTATGAGTTCCGCTTGACGCATCCAGATACATCGATCTTTGCAGCATTGTTCCGATCGGTGTTCCAGTTTGGCTACACTACCATCTTTGGTTGGTATGCCACCTTCCTGTATCTTCGAACGGGATCTTTGCTGGCAGTCATTCTCGCCCACAGCTTCTGCAACTGGTGCGGACTTCCCCGACTGTGGGGAAGGGTCGAGGCAGGTGTCCCCATCGGGCCGCCCTTGGGTAAAGGCAAAGAAGACTCCGATCTGAAGAACGCATACGCCGCTTATGGTAAACTGGGCCTGGGCTGGACAGTTGGGTACTATGTACTCCTCGTATCAGGGGCGATTGCTTTCTATTACGCCCTATGGCCGCTAACTGACTCGCCAAATGCGCTTGCTGCGTTTACAGGAGGGTCCAAGTGATCGCATGGTTTCTTTGGCGCTCCTCGGCCTTGAGAACATACATCAGGGTATTGCCTATTAGCTTTTTATTTCTCCTGTTTTGATATTTCCTCCTATATATGATGTTAATGCTTTGTCTCACTGCGCCATATTACGATAACACGAGCAAGTGGATATCTGTTGAGTGATGTTGACATGACCTTTGTATGGAGCGTGTTACGACAGCATGACAGTTTGGTAATGATAATGACGAGTGCCTAATATGCTTCTACTTATAAGTTGGTAGGAGAATCGAAAAGAATATTCAAAATCCTTTGTTTAGTAGCCGGACTGAACAGACAGGATAAATCTCCGTTATCTCCGAGTCCGCCTCGGACACACTTGTGTTGGCTTGCCTCATAATCAGGTCTTAATCCGCTGGTTTATCTGCAAAGTTCTCAAAGTACCTCTACAATTAACCCCTCGCGCATAACCTAAACAAGCATACTTCATGAGGCCACCATTGACGACTTGCCGCTCACTCATAAGTGGGTGCGGCAAGACCACAACACCAGCTCGGTTCTTTTCCCGCATTTCCCGCTCGAATCTACGCGCTCCTCTCAGTATACCACCACCTTTTCCTGTGACTGAGAAATGTCCAGAGCCAGCCTGCTCATGTCCTGCTACACCAGCTATGCCTGAAGGGCTCCCGATCGACTTTGATCAGCCACTGAACGGAACAATGGCAGCATACACCCAGCAGGTCGTCATCTGCACTGGCCAGAGAGATTGGGAGAGTCGCATTGAGGACGATGGCAAGGGTCAAAGCTGGGGAGAGCTAGTGAGAGGCTTGAAGAAGCTGATGGGCCGTGGTGGGCGCTATGCAGATGTAAGTGTCGCTTGGTGCTGTTCTACAAGTGCTGACAAACTGTGATTCGGTAGCCGTTCAATAACGTCTTGGTTTCGAACTCATCCTTTCCCTCTTCGTCCTCCACTTCTACCGCCTCGGCCTTTCTTTTCCCCGGATTCAAATACATTCCTTCAATCTCCGTGAATGTCTCCGAGGAGCAGAATGCGCAGACAGATCTCGCAACGTTCGTCCAAGCCTTTCTTCTCCCGGAACAGCTCAACCCTATGCAAGACTCCCTCCCCGAATCTAAGCGGGCGAAATTAACCCGCAAGCCTGAACTCGAGTCCAGTTTCCCAGGTGCCATCGACATCCAGTACTCTCCTGTTGTATTGATATGCGGCCATGGTGGGCGTGACATGCGCTGCGGAGTCATGGCACCTGTCCTTGAAAAGGAGTTCAGCCGCGTCTTACGTGCGCGGGGTTTCTCATCCGCCGGAGGGGACGGCAATACCGCTGACAGTCCCGAGCATGCCCATATTGGACTGATCAGTCATGTCGGTGGTCACAAATATGCTGGAAACGTGATTGTGTACATTCCTCCCGGGATGAAGGCAGGTGGCTCCCCTCATCCGCTGGCGGGTAAGGGTATTTGGTATGGACGGGTTGAACCCAAGCATGTCCAGGGAATTATAGATGAGACTATAATGAGTGGAAGAGTGGTACTAGATCATTTCCGGGGTGGCATTGATCGCAACGGCGACATCCTACGAGTATAGAGTTGTCCGGGATATAGATTCTTCAGTCAGATCAGACGTGTGTATATAGATGCTAGATAGATCATGAATCGCCCATTCGGCGTTCTTTACCGCCGAAATTCTCTGGATCGAGCATATAGGCTTCCTCTTCATGCGACTGATCAACAAATACAAGCTGATTGCCTCATTTGTAAGGTATTCCGTCCCAAACCAGCTAGCTCGGCACTAACCCAGTTTGGGGTGTGAACCTGCCGGAGCCGAAAATCATCGTCGGAGAACGGAGTATCTGGGTCATGCTTCGATATCAGCTCCATTGCCCGATACGATTTGCCTCAATGGCCGAGTAATCAATTGTCCTGCACCATACGATGGTCAAACACCGACCATGCAATCCATATCCCGACTACGATTGAGCCCGACCGTCTTCATACAAGGCCGATGGAGATGCGCCGCCAACCGCCCGGTCTTAAGCAGTTTCATCCGACTCGCGACGACGTCAGCGACTCCGCTATCTAGGAAACTCGATCTGCCGGCGATTGATAGAAAATGGCAGGAGAAGTGGCAAGCGGAGGGAACGCGGTCCTTGATCGACGGCGCTTCGGACAAAGAAAACCGGGGCGACAGACCAAAATCATACATCCTCTCCATGTTTCCCTACCCCTCGGGGACATTACATATGGGCCATTTACGGGTCTACACGATCTCGGATGTATTGGCGAGGTTCTATCGTATGCGGGGGCATGAGGTTCTCCATCCGATGGGCTGGGATGCGTTCGGATTACCGGCGGAGAATGCGGCGATCGAACGTGGGATTGACCCGGCTGAATGGACGAAGCAGAATATCGCGAAGATGAAGGAACAGTTACGCAGCATATCGACGTCTTTTGACTGGGATCGGGTATGTGTCGGATACGTCTCAATTGGTCTAGTTGGCACTCGTTGACCAGTCCGGTGCGGGTTCTAGGAATTGGCGACGTGCTCGCCTGAGTTTTACCAACATACTCAGCGCATATTCCTGATGTTGTATCGGAAAGGTCTTGCATATCAGGCAGAGGCGCTGGTCAATTACGATCCGGTTGATAAGACGGTGCTTGCGAACGAGCAGGTGTGTCTGTTACTCTGCAATGGATACTCTTCAGGCTAACTTCTCCAGGTTGATGCCAATGGTTTCTCATGGCGCTCCGGCGCAAAGGTTGAGAAGCTGAAGCTAAAACAATGGTTCTTCCGAATCACGGATTTCAAGGAAATGTTACTGAAAGACCTGGACTCGTTGACCGGGGCTTGGCCTGAGCGCGTATTGACTATGCAGCGCAACTGGCTGGGCAAGTCATACGGTGCGAAAATCAAATTCCCGGTCGCTGTTGATGGGAGCGGTGATACAAGTCTCCATGTCAATGTTTTCACCACGCGCCCAGACACCTTGTACGGAGTTGAATACATCGCTCTCTCTTTGGACCATCCTATTGTCCTTGAGGCTGCAGAAAATGATGCGGCCTTGCGAAAATTCCTCGATGAAGCAGCTTCACTTCCGCCCGACTCCAAGGTCGGTTACAAGCTGTCGGGTGTGACTGCTTCAAACCCGTTGCACATCATTGACAAGGAAAGCCCTCACATTGCGCGGAAATTGCCCACCTTCGTGGCCCCTTATGTCCTCAGTGATTACGGCGAGGGAGCTGTTATGGGAGTTCCAGGTCATGACTCTAGAGACTTGGCGTTCTTCAAAGAGAACACAAATCCCGAATCAATTCCAGTTGTTATCGAACCGGAACACTCGCCTAACCCAAGCAACGATAGCACAGGGAGTGTTTCATCTCCAAACGATATGAAAGCATTTACCCAAGAAGGTATCCTTACCTCGAGATGCTGGAAATACCAGGGCCTGCACTCCCGTGAAGCCAAGAAGCAGATCGTTACAGACCTCAAAGGTGTTGGTCATGGTGATTTCGTTGAGCAATGGAGACTCAGGGACTGGCTTATCAGTAGGCAGCGCTACTGGGGAGCTCCTATCCCTGTAATACACTGCGACAGCTGTGGCCCTGTGCCTGTGCCTGAGGACCAGCTTCCCGTCCGACTACCCAAGATTGAGGGTGACTGGCTCAAAGGGAAAAAGGGCAATCCGCTTGAGTCGTCGCAGGATTGGGTCAATACAAAATGCCCAAATTGCAGCGGGCCTGCAAAGCGCGACACAGATACCATGGATACCTTCGTTGACTCTTCCTGGTACTATCTCCGCTTTCTGGACGCCCACAACAAGGAGCAGCCATTTTCTCCTTCAGCAGTGCGACCGGTCGATATCTACATTGGTGGCGTCGAGCACGCTATCCTACACTTGCTGTATGCTCGGTTTATCTACAAATTCCTGTCCCAGACGGAGTTGTTCCCGGAGATTGCTCGGACAGGTAACGTTTCGGAGCCTTCAGAACCGTTCAAGACAGTCCTGACCCAGGGTATGGTCCACGGAAAGACGCATACTGAGCCGTCCACTGGTCGATTCCTACTCCCGTCGGAAGTTGATCTTTCCAATCCGAACAAGCCCCTCATCAAGGGCACCCAAGTCGCCCCCAACGTCTCTTTTGAGAAAATGTCGAAGAGCAAACACAACGGCGTGGATCCCACGTCTTGCGCGCTACAGTATGGCGCTGATGCCACTCGTGCGCATGTTCTTTTCTCCGCGCCTGTCAGTGAGGTGCTGGAATGGGACGACACGAAGATTGTGGGCATCGAGCGTTGGTTTGGACGGCTCTGGAAACTTGTGCTAGATGCCAAGCAGAGTCTGGCTTCGGCTTCATTTACAGTTTCACAGACTGATCTGCAGGAATCTTCCAGCTCTATCTCCACACTTCCTACCCTGTTGCAAGGTCTTGGTGGTAGTGACGCTGATGGCCTTCTCCACACCCATCAGACCATCGTATCTGTGACCAACTGCATTGAAAACAACCCGTACGGTCTGAACACCGTCATCTCCGACCTGACCAAGTTGACCAACACGTTGACATCGTCAACCCCGACATCTCCCCAGGTTCAGTACCTTTGTGTCTCCGCACTTGTCCGGCTTCTCGCTCCCGTGGCCCCGGCCTTGGCCTCTGAATGTTGGGAGGTTCTGAATGATACACTCATCGACCGAAATGCGAGCACTGGAGCCCGTGTACCAGATATCTTTGACTGCGCGTGGCCTTCTCCCCTTTTGACCTCCGAGCAGGCTGATGTTCTATCCGCGCGCGGAGGCCAGATCGTAGCTGTTCAGATCAATGGAAAGCTACGCTTCACCGTGACTATTCCACGACGATTGTCACCCACAACATCTGCGGAATCCAGCGACAACTCTGGTGCAGTCACTGATGAACAAGACTGGATTATCAGTCGAGTTTTGGAAACGGACGAGGGCCGCGTCTGGTTGCGAGAGAAGAACGACTGGGAAAAGCGGAAACGAGTAGTGGTTGTCAAAGGAGGCAAATTGGTCAACATTGTCTTCTAAACTGGCAAGCTGCTGAAATCGCTCCGGAGATTGGCCGGGGGCACCTATGTAGTATAGACATTGTCATTGTACATTAGAAGTATAGTAGATTCATCTCACGAATGCCGCATGATGGAACTAAATCTCTTTTGCAAGAAATTTTGAACTTTCCTGATTCTGCAGCGTCAGCTTTTTCTGGTTCAGCGACTATAACCGGGATTGATAACTGGAAACTATTGCCTATGCGCCCGTGTTCCGCACTTGCGTATGTCTGTTGCAGATTGCGCGGTCGAGTGAGGAGCAGTGGGGGGAGCTGGCGGAGGCGTTCCCCTCATCATCGCGGAGCTGAGGAGCTGACTGTGGTGGTCTAATTCGGAGCCATTCGGTGTCATACCCTCAATCTCAACAATGATGCGCATTGCTTGATTGATGGGATCTGTAGATTCGGATGAAACTTGGGAATATCTCGGATGAGAGTATTGTAGAGACTTGCATCATTTGCCGCGTTGACGTTTTGGTTGGAGAGCCTGGAGCTCCGATTAGTGGGCCGAGCTTGGCTGAGAGCTAAGATTCCAGAAGAACTGCATTGCATTGGGTCTTTGAGACACCAACTCCAAGGTACTTTGCGAAATGATCTGGATACTCTTGATAAGATATTTTTCCATCCGTTCGAGCGGCAATTTCTCGAGCCAGACTCGTGTGGTTTGACTGAATGTGGACTCAGTTCCCAGAAGATACTCCGTGTCTGAAATTTGAAGAGGTCGTGCGGGGTATGAGGGGGTTCTCCTCATGAGGGGTAGATGATGGATGTGATGAGGGGTTGCACAGCTATCTAGATGGGGAATAGTCCCATACCGATCCCCTCAGCTTAAGTGGGAGGTGGGTATTGAGGGCATCCGTTTGTTAGGATGAGCAGAGGGGTACCTGTAGCGATCTACTGATATCGCTAAGGCCGAGAATAAGCCGCGATTGACGTGTACTTTTTTGAGGCTATGTTGTGGACTGTGCATGATCACCCTCCTAGGCTGTTTGCTGCATGAGGCTGGACCCGGGCCAGTATCCTCTCATCTGCTAACCCCTCACTAAGAGGTCAAGGCACGCTTTTTTCTGCGCCGATATGCAAGGATATGCAGGTAAGAATCGCCTGGCCCATGTCTGCAATCTATTGAAACTGTTCGTAGTTGTCTCATTGTAGGTTGCCGAACCCCGCATTGCCATGGTCTTTCGAGTCTCACATAGGCGTAGCAGTTGACGTTGGTCGCACAAGTCAATTAGGGATAGTTGATTGACAGTATTACATGCATATAGCAGAAAAACAATCATTGCTAGGTACTAGGATAATAATCCTCCGTCGAGTAGCGCCAACTGTCAAAACTCTCTCCAACTCCAACCACTCGGGGCTGTCTTTCTTGTTGTCCCGCATGCGGAGAGACCCAATAATCTGATCATCCCACCCACTTTCCATAGGATCCGTCGATCCGTACGTATTATTCTTGGGTCCTGGACTAGTAGTATTGTTTGTTAGCTGAGGTGATCTTTCATGTTACCTTTGGAGCGAACCAGGTTGCTCTGGCACGGCCCACTGGTCGGTGGAGTTCCGCTCATTCCCAGTGGATAGTGCCGCATCCTCGATACCTTGATGGTTACTATGTGGTAATATGGTACTACTATGCATAGTAGTTGCACTGGTATTTTGAGAATTGGAGAGGGGCAATTTGCACCAATCTGTTCGCCATAAAAATTGGTCTAGTAAAGGACCCAGAGAGAGTCTATATATTTGGGGCCATGTCCCTGTAGTTCTGAGTGCTCTTCTTTTCTATATCGATCTCATCATCATCATCAGCTCATTCCTTTACTTGACCGAATCCGGTAAGTCTCTCGATATTTCGCACTCTCTCCTCATTCTTCCCTCTTAGGTCTTTGTCTACCTGAATAGCTATGATTAGAAGAGGATGATTCCCCACCTTCCACTGCCATCCGGCTTTCCCCCGCCCTGCATCATACTTCCATCACGGCCATGGAATTTATGCTCCGAAATAACCATTGAAAATCTGGCTCCAGGCCGAAAGTCAATGATGATTTAAATAGAGTGCTGACTCCCTCCTCAATCCTAGGTTCACTACTCAGTCATCCTTCCTCTTCATATCTAACTCAATCAACTTCAATTCAAAATGGTATTTATCCGTTCTTTGTCCCGCCCGCTGCGGCGGCCTGCCACTTCTTTTCTTTCTACCAAAGGAACCTTTTCTTCCCCTAACAGTAGTCCATTCCGGGCTGCTTCGCTGGGAGGTTCCATCTCTGGTGCACGAACGCTGACAGCCTCTGCCAATCTACAGGGCAAGGTTCTTATGGTCCTCTATGACGTAAGTACCCGCAACAACATCTTTTTGCTACGGATATGACAAGGCCTGGAATCTGATCGACGATGAAAACAGGGCGGTGAGCACGCCAAACAGCAGCCCGGCCTTCTTGGTACCACCGAGAATGAGCTTGGTTTGAGAAAGTGGATTGAGGAGCAGGGCCACACTCTGGTCACCACCTCCGACAAGGAGGGCGAGAACTCCACTTTTGACAAGGAGCTGGTCGATGCCGAAATCATCATCACCACCCCGTTTGTGTCCCATTTGGAGTTACTCTTACTGGTGCGGATTACTGACTGTCTGTTATAGTTTCCACCCCGGTTATCTCACCGCAGAGCGCTTGGCCAAGGCCAAGAACCTGAAGCTCGCCATCACTGCCGGTGTTGGTTCCGACCACGTTGACCTCAATGCTGCCAACAAGACCAACGGCGGTATCACTGTCGCCGAAGTCACTGGTTGCAATGTTGTCTCTGTCGCCGAGCACGTTGTCATGACCATTCTGACTCTGGTTCGCAACTTCGTCCCCGCCCACGAGCAGATCCGCAACGGGGAATGGGATGTTGCTGCCGTCGCCAAGAACGAGTTCGACCTCGAGAACAAGGTCGTCGGAACCGTCGCCGTTGGTCGTATCGGTGAACGTGTGCTGCGCCGTCTCAAGCCATTCGACTGCAAGGAGCTGCTCTACTACGACTACCAGCCCCTTCGGCCCGAGGTTGAGAAGGAGATTGGCTGCCGCCGTGTTGACAACCTCGAGGAGATGCTTGCCCAATGCGATGTTGTCACCATCAACTGCCCTCTGCACGAGAGCACCCGCGGTCTCTTCAACAAGGAACTCATCTCCAAGATGAAGAAGGGTGAGTTTTGCTATCACGTCCGACTTGCGAACGACATATCCGCTAACTGTCTCTAGGCTCTTGGCTCGTCAACACTGCCCGTGGTGCTATTGTTGTCAAGGAGGACGTTGCCGAGGCCGTCAAGTCAGGCCACCTCCGCGGCTACGGTGGTGATGTCTGGTACCCTCAGCCCGCCCCCAAGGACCACCCTCTTCGGTACGTCCAGGGCCCCTGGGGCGGTGGTAACGCCATGGTTCCTCACATGTCCGGTACCTCGATCGACGCCCAGATCCGTTACGCTCAGGGCACCAAGTCTATCCTCGACAGCTACTTCTCCGGTCGCCTCGACTACAGACCCGAGGATCTCATTGTCAAGGACGGTGACTACGTCACCAAGGCCTACGGTCAGAGACAGAAGTAAACGTCACAATCACTTTATGAAGCGAATGACTGAATGTATTTATTCCTGCACATTTCTTCGGTTCAGCTCACCTTTAGGAGTGACTTACCCATCTTATGATACCTAAATGGCATTTCTCTTTCTTCAATCCGTTGGTTACTAGGCGATTTCCAACTCGGTCTTACTCTTAAATACTGTATGGTTCGAAGTGCAAGGTTAATAGCTAATTGTAGTGTTATGATCGAGCCACCATGCCATGTACACGGTTAAGTGCTTGACACACAACACGACATTTGTGGCAGTGCAGTGTCCTCACTGCTCGAGTGCTTGTCAGGTTGGCATACATAGTTTGGCTTGGGACTAGCTGGTGGGGACCGTCGATCAGCTAAAGCTTAACCCTTTTAGAGTTGTCTACCCTGTAGGCGCAATCTTTGCTCCCTTGGAACCATGATGATGCCGTCACTAGGTAGTTCAATACAAGATGATCTGTTACCTTCAGGGTAGGTAGTTGAGAACTGATTCAATTGTGTTCAAGAAATGGACTTTCCTCAAATCACATTGATCTGAGAGCTCGGGTTCAGAGCCACAGTGGACTGTATGGCACTCAAGTTACTAATTTGGCCTGAACCACTATATATGTGAAACTATATGAATATCACGGTCAATTCAGTATTATTTCTGTTTTAATGTATAAAACTCCGACCTCTTCGCTTACCTCGTGTGGTCTCGTGCAGAAGCATGCGAGGTCGATCGTTGCTTTGGATTATCGGAATGAAGATCCGGGACGTTTGTCAATGGGATAAACTATGCCCTTGAATGCCACAAAGTTGGAACGAGGTTCTAGTTCTAGACGTAAAAGACATGTCTACTGTTGTGGAGTTGGCATTCTCCACATATCTGGCATCATTGGTATGTACCTTATCCAGCCTTTGAAACGATATTGCCATGGTATACTGCGTGCACGTCGGATAGACACGTCTTACCTGGGGTATCTACTGTCCCAAACATTCTAACAACATCGGAGTCAAGTTCAAATTCTCGATGAGATCCATCAGATACATGCGAAAATATCTGAAGAATAGACTGCATTTTTCATGCCGCTTGTCTAATATGCATATACCCAAACGCCAGCTGTAACTGCAAGACAAACAAATAGACGATCACAAATCATCAACGAATCCTTGAATGGCCCTGATCATCCCCTTCATCATCGCTATCGTCCATGAACCCCTGCTCGAGGTCCCGGCTGAGTCGGCTACTTGCGTCAGCCGCATCGCGCCGTCTTTCAAGCGCTTCCCTCCGAGAGGGATCCATGTCCATACCGACCATGATTTCCCCCTCCTCGTCGAATATGCTAATGTTATCGTGTTGTGCATCGGTCTGCCGCCGCCATGTCGATGGCAAGAAGAAGCGCATGACGGCATCGGCTATACGATCTCGCAAGGACAAAGTATGCGCGGAAATGGCTTGCATCGGAAGATATTGTGAGTAGCGTTGGTGATAGCGACGGAAGAATGGGACAATCAGGAATGAGAGGAGGAGATAAAGCGCCAGGGAGATTACGGCGGGTATAAGGAGGGTCTGAGCAGGAACAGATCATTAGAATTAACGCCGTCGGAAGATGACACCGCAGAGAACACACCTTGGCCAGACTTGACATGGAGCCCATCTTGACTGTGGCTCGACGTGGTGGCTTGAGTTGCGTATACAGTTATAGGCAACAGCCTAGGTATAGGCTCAGGAGTAATGACGGTGACGGGTCTCTGATCAACATGAAGCCATCATGCTCGCATCACACAAGAATAAGACAATGCGACTAGAACTCTTGTAGATTCCCATTCAGTCTTCCAGTAGACGACACCTGCTGACGATTTATCTTACGGCCTAAAGCACTCTGCGTCGCACATGCTGCAGACTAATGCGGACCCTGCCACGTGACTTTATCTCCTGAACGGAGAGAATGGTCACGTGAGTAAGCGGCCCCTACTGCGTTCTAGAGCCGCCTCTCACCCCCCTAAACGAGTAATGCCCGCGCTTTAACCCTGACAAGCAAACGACATTTCTAGCATCATCCGAGCGCCCGCACAAGCAGGACAAGCGATCACGCCCTTTTTGGGAGACCGATACGCCTCGCTTGTGGTGCGCATTTTACACATCCAGTCCGGAAGAGGAGGGAGGATTTAAAGTGTTACTATTCGGCGCCCTCCCCCCTCCTGTTCTAGCGCTGCTCCGCAGCGGGTATTCAACTGCTAGTCAGGAGTCCCAACTACGGCTTATTGGATTTGACTTGGATGTCATTGACGCCCTTGCGCAGGTTTGACAGCAACGGGGTTCGTCAGTTTCGGGGAACAACCTTGTCAGCGACAACGCTTCTGTTTTAGATCTTCTAGTTGTGGACAACGCTCATGCTGCGCCTTGCATCTCCCCAGCGACGCCCGTCAAGATGCCAACCACCACATCTGCATCCGACAGATCGAGACAAACCTCGGCTGGCAAAGGATTTTTCGGGAGGAAGCTGCATAAGGAGAAGCCGGTAGATGATCGGTATGAGGGTTATGGAGGGTCGGAGAATCTCGCGCCCCCAGGAAACACTGCTGGATCCCGTTCGTCCCGGCACTCGAAACGATCATCCGTCCAATCTGTGGATTACTCGCACGACTTCGATCCAAGCGGAATCTCGATGACCGCCGGTGTCATAACATCCATTCCCTTTGAGAGCCTTCCTGCCGATACTAGGTCTCCGATACCGGTAGATTATCTGTCCAGGGCGGAGACATCGCCGCGAAAGGAGCCGTCGCCAAATCATCTTGCCAAGGGAGGCGGAGATTTCCATCAATACCCAGCATGGAACCCGAACCCGACGGGACTACGAGAAAACAACGCCTTTTCCCATCCTACTGGGCCTCGCCCCCCGCCGCACGCGTCCAATGTGTCTATGGTCGGGGGTACTGCAGGAGACAAGAGCGCGAGGTATCAACAGTGGGCAAGACCAGGCAGTTCGGCCACCAATGCTGGGTTCAGTCATAATTCTTCGTCCACTGTGGATTCGTCATCGACTTCGCGGATGTCCCTTGATCAGACCAGCATCCATTCGTCTCTCTCCTCCAACACAAGGGGCTCGAGTTATATCTCTTCGGACGGCTCAGCACGGACGCTCACAACATCGCATTCGGGTGAACGTGGCACTCTCTTCCCGAGCAGCGGCAACTCCAATCGATTCTCCACCGCACAAGCGGCATGGCAAGCTGCTCAGCTGGCTACGCATCCTGCTGCACCGGCCCTCAATCCTGAGCAATATCTCTCGCGACCCAGGGATGATCGCATAGTGGACCAACTGTTCCTTGACTTGATGCAAAAGCGAGGCTGGCAAAACCTTCCAGAGCAGGCCAAGCGGCAGATGCTGGCGTATCCCGCATCCAAGAAATGGACACTAGTACACCAGGACCGCTTGACGGAACTCCAGGGTGAACAGAAGCGGAGGCAGAACGCAAGGCAAACTCATGGCCATGACGGTCCAACCGGCATTCTCGAGCGGGCCGATGAAGAAGGGAGCCCGGAGTGGTATGTGAAGAAGGTCATGGACGACAGTATCACGTCGAAGCAATTGGCCAGCTTGAGTGTCAGTCTGCGAACGCAACCAATCAGGTGAGTTTCGTGTAACAGGCTTACAGCATCCTATCTCCTGCTAATAGTATGACAGTTGGGTCAGAGCCTTTGTCGAAGCACAAGGTCAGATCGCTTTGACCAATGTGCTCTCTAAGATCAACCGCAGGAAAGCTTCGGGTCCTGTACCCGCACCACCGACAGGCGACCGGGACTTGGATAGAGAGTACGATATTGTCAAGTGTCTCAAGGCCCTCATGAACAACAAATATGGTGCGGACGACGCAATCAATCATCAACAGGTCATTATCGCTCTCATCAGCTCTCTACTATCTCCGCGGCTGAACACAAGAAAATTGGTCAGTGAGGTCCTGACCTTCCTATGTCATTGGGCGGAAGGCGAGGGCCATCAAAAGGTCCTGCAGGCCATGGATCATGTTAAGAACCAGCACGGCGAAACTGGTCGCTTTGACGCCTGGATGCGAATCGTGGAGGTGACGATCGACGGCCGGGGCAAAATGGGCAGTTTGGTCGGTGCCAGCGAGGAGTATCGCAGCGGTGGCATTGGCATGGAGAATCTGCTCATGGAGTATGCAGTCTCAACCATGATGCTCATCAACATGTTGGTGGATGCGCCGGAAAATGACCTACAGTTGCGATGCCACATCCGGGCCCAGTTCATCTCCTGTGGCATCAAGCGTCTTCTGACGAAGATGGAAGGCTTCCAATACGAGGTCATCGATAAACAGATCGAGCGGTTCAGAGAAAATGAGGCCATTGACTACGAAGATCTCCTTCAGCGGGAGAGTAGCAGTATGAAGGACAGCATCGAGGGTGAGGTCAAGGACATGAGCGATCCCCTGCAAATCACGGATGCCATTCTGACCAGACTCAATGGGACTCGTGCCCATGATTACTTCCTTTCTGCTATGCAGCACATGCTTCTCATACGGGAGAACTCTGGGGAGGACGGTCTTCGAATGTTCCAGCTTGTCGATGCCATGCTCAGCTACGTTGCCATGGACCGGAGACTACCTGATCTGGATCTACGGCAAGGATTGACTTTTACAGTACAAAGTCTCCTGGACAGGCTCCATACTGATGCAGAGGCAAGGCGAGCATACGACGAGTCCCTTGAGGCGCGGCAGATCGCGGAGGCCGCAATTGCGGAACGGGACGAGATGAAGGCGCAGGTGGAGATGGGAGCGGATGGTCTGGTGAAGAAGCTGCAGAAGCAGATCGATGAACAAACGAGCATCATTGAACTTCAGACTAGACAAAACGAGGCCCTCAAGGCAGAGCTTGCCGACGTGCAGCGGCTGCGTGCTCAGGAGCTGCAGCGGAATGAACTGGAAACTAGAGAGCTCTATCTAATGCTCCGGGACGCTCAGGATATCGCTGCATCGAATGCCAAGAAGAATAATCTGGCCGAGACCGATCCATCGCACATGAGGGGTATTCTGGACCGGGAAAGACTGCTGGAGCGGTTGGAGAAACAGCTTGAGCGGACCAAGACTCAGTTCAAGCTGGAGGGCAAAGTTTGGGGCCAACATGGACCTTCCGATCGACTGCGCGAGCTACGGGAGCAGATGGACGGCGAACCTGACCCTGAGGACTTTCAGGAACAAGCTCGTCGAAACTTGGAGACTAGCGCTCTGGGTTCTGTTCATCGCAAGAGAAGCCATGTTCCGGAGATGGATGTTGCCAACGGTCAAGAGAGGCCATCGGACCAGGACGGGTCACTACTCGTTAACTTTGGACGACCCCGAATGGATCCGGAACAAGCTTCTGATTTGCTGGGGGAGATTGCTTCTAAAGTTCCAAAGATCGACGCTGAAGATGCCGAAGCCGACGAGATTGATGCTCAACCAACTGAGCCCGAGACTGAAGAAGCCCAGGTCGGCCAGGATGAAGGGGTCAAGCCCGAGGACGAGACTGAAAAGCCCGAAGAGAAACCTGTATCCGTGCCTGCACCTCCCCCTCCTCCCCC
>JAAAPX010000040.1:0-208479 GCA_012656285.1 Aspergillus fumigatiaffinis | reverse complement strand
TAATTAAGGAAGCATTGCAATGATAGGATTATTATATTAATAATAATAAATCTATTATAATTATAATAGATCATAAAAGTCTTTAATACCTAACTAATATAAAGATATATTCAAAACATCTTGCACATTAGATTAAAGAATTTTAAATATATAATCTTGTTATATAGTATTGCAAGGGAACCAAAGCAGTTATCCCTAATATAATTAGTTATTAACCTAACTTTATTAAAGAAGGTCTAGTGAATATAGTATAAGTACCTATACTTAGTCTATCTATAATATAATTATAGTAAATGACTGGTGAACAACATCTTTATAGGTTATTAAACCTTTCTAAATCTAAGTAGTATCACTTAATAATATTATTCTTAAAAGATGATGATCTAGATGTCCCTAAAGATGTGAAAATAAAGATTAAGATATTAGTACTAAACTTTCAACTAAAGATAGAGTATATTAATCATTAACCTACTAATTAATTATATTATATTAATAAAGGTATTAAAACACTATATCTTAAAATTCCCTTTTAAAGAGACCTTATATCACAGCTATATAACTAGTTTAGTTATCTAGCTTATCCAACCTTACTTAGAGTTATTTATACCCATGCCTAGTGGCTAATAATATATAAGGATATCTAAGAAATTACTAGGAACTATCTAAATTACTAAATTATAAAGCCTTTAAGACTAAACCTTAAACATAAAGCCACACAGCACCTAGTAAAGAAAGGTATCTAGCTATTTAAGTAATAGGGAATTAATCTTATTAGGTATTTACTAATAACCCTAAATAGTAATTAGTAGATTATTATAGTAATTAATCATATAACTAGTTAGGTTATAGCTAAAGTAATACCTAATATAAAAGATAAAATATTAGCTTATTTCCTTCACAAAGAGATCTTTGTCAACTATAGAGTATTTAAAGAACTACTCTTAGATAACAGTACAAACCTTCTATTGTGAGTTATAGAATTATATATTAAGATTCTTAAGGTAAAATATTATATAATAACTCTAAACTATCCTAGAACTAATAGTAAGAATAAGAATATAAATAGCTTACTAGGAAAGATATTAATAAAGTACCTTATAAGTAAACTAACACATCTCTAGGATAAGTACCTACCTCTAGCTATTTTCATAGTATAAGTACATATTTATACCTAGATAAAGTTATCACTATTCTACCTTCTCTATAGCATGCATCCATTGTTACCTGGTCATCTACAAACTAATTAACTAACTATTAAATAAATTAAAACTTAATTACAATGTATTAACTATATATAATCACTAGCTAATAAGAAGCTATTAGCATATGTAATTAAAAGGAACTTAATTTAAGATAGTAATATATAAGAATTATAATTTAAATATAATTAGTAGGTTCTTATTTAAAATAAGTCCCCCTAAAAGTTCTAAAGCAAATGGTTTAGCCTATATTAAATTATTTAATCACATCTGCTAGGTACTTACATGATCACTAAACCTAATAGATATATAGTAGAGAATCTCATAAATAGTTAATAATTAGTAGAAGCTAATATTAGGAAGAACCTAAGAAAACTATAGATATTAGCTGCACTAATATAATAATTATAGAAGGTAGGATTATCAATCTACATACCTAATAAAGTATGTAAAGTACTTAAAGAAATCAATAACCCCTTATTCTTATATAATAAACTTTTAAAAATAACTTAAAAGGATTAGGAATCCACTGAATATTTAGGAGTATATTTAAAGCAGGTAGGGGAGGGTATCTTAATAAAATAATATACCTAATAAATAAGGTTTTAAGAATGCATTATTAATACACTAATAGGAACTAGCCAACCTATGTGCTATTAAAAGGAGTTAACTCTGGGAGATAACTAGAGTAAAATTAATTTAACTTCTTTAGATAATAAGCTAAATAGGGGAATATTACATAATTTATTAAAGGATAGTTAAACTCAATAGAATGCTAGTAAGGGAGATATAGACTTTAATAGACTATTTATAGTGGTGATTCTAGCTCACCAGGAGTAATCAGAGAAGGATAAGTTATTTAGTATTATAAGAATATTAAAACAAAGGAACAAATTACCTATTTAACTAAAAGCTAATTACTTAAAGACAGCTAAGTATAAAAGAAAACCATGAACTAACACTAAGTAAGAGAGCCATGCTACACTAAACTCCAAGAACTATAAAATTAATTCAACTAAAAAGGCTTCCTTAACTTTATTAGCTTCTTTAATAGGAGCTATACTCAACTATCTCAGCCTCTGCCTCTACCTTAAAGGTTAGTAAGATTAGCAAGCTAATTAGCCCAATAGGCCTTATCCTTTAGATTAAGTTTATTATTATCATCTTCTACTTTAATAGGGTAAAGAGCTTCCTTAAGCTTTGTTATCTTCCTATTAATAATCTTAGTAAAATAGGACAAATTGTCATGAATTAACTAAAGCTAAATAAGATCTTTAAAATTAATAATTAATACTAGCTATAGAAGAACAGCACTGTTAAGGGGATTCCTCTTTTACTTCTTTATAGAGGGAGTAGGGGAGGATATAGTCTGCTTAAAATAATATTTATTCACTAACCTAGTTAAAAAGGTGGAAGGATTGATTAAAGCACTACTAAAAGGACTTACTAAGAATTAAGCTACTACCTTCTTTATTAACTCTATCACCAGAGGCATACAGGAAATAAAGGGATTAGAGAGTAAAATCTAGTTAAGAATCTTACTAGAGAAGAGAGGTAAATCACTCACTAGCTATCTAGCCTAAGCTTTCTAAACTATAGTGCAATGTATATAAGGGCTAGTTAATATAGGAGTTATAGTTTTATTAGTGGTATTACTATAGCTAGCATAAGTATAATATTTTAGATTAGTACTAGGAGCTGGCGTTGTAGTTTCATTCTTAATAGGAGAGGACATAATAATAGCTAGAGTATCATCCTTCACTAGAGGCTTAGAGGAGGATGCTTCTAGCTATTCTTATTTAGCAGAAGTAGGCTAATCATGAATAGGATCACTACTATTAATCACTATAAGGCCACTGCGCTGCAAAATTAGACTGCATAAGTTAGCAGAATTTAAAGGGAAGCTAGGGAAAGGAGAAGTATATATTAAACTAGCTATCTTATAATACTAACTTTCCTAGATAGAAACTACATAGTGAATCTTTTCTATGCTAGATATAGTTACTATAGGCCCTTATATATAATACTTACAGCTTACCATTTTTATCTTAAAATTCTAGAGCTGAAATGCACTACTAAAATATTATTTTACTATCCTTATACTAGGTATAGAGTGAGCTAGCTTTACTATAGGTCTGTAATAAGAGGGTATTATAATTTAATAATAATTTTACTTCTTTCTTAATTTCCTTATTATTTTAGGTGGACTAATTAAGAGAATGAACTAGGTCTAATAATAGAATATAAGATTACTGTATATATATTAGTAGCTACCTAACTTTAAGCTTAGTAGTATGAATGGCCCCTGCTCTGTTAGGAATATTAACTATTATAATTATTAATGAATTAGGGTAATTAAAGGAACAGATATAAAATAAAGTATAGAGAATACTAATATAATCTATATCTAAAAGGGATGAAAGGAGATTATTAATCTATATAAGAAGGAGTTTAGCTAGAGGATGTAATATTAAGGCTTAAACTACAAAACATCACACATAATAAAGTATGAAAGGTTAGGAGTATTTATACCTAAGCTATATATACTAGCAGTAAATACTTACTTATTTATTTATAATTATTAGTTAATTCTTTCTTTATTAATTTTATTTATTTATCACTATACATGCTAAATGATATTTATTATAATTCTTTATATACTAATTAAGGTCACTAATTACTTAGGTAACTTGCTTATTACTACTACTAAGTAAGCTAATCTAATTACACCTCTTACTTATTAATAAAGAATATGCTAAGCCACCACTAAGATTATTTTAAAGTAAGAACACAAAGAAATGATTAGTTAATTCTATGGATTGTCAACAAAGAAATAATGATATTTAAATACTAGATCTAGTAATTAATATCTCTTAGCAATAGTTAAACCCTAGCAGTTCTAATAGCAGGTGCTAACTAATATTTATAACTCCTATTAATAACTAAGAACTCTGCAGACTGAGTTCAGCCTAGGTAGGGGAGGATGTGATATTAATAGTTATATAAGAAGGTTTAATATAATCTATGAGCATATGGCGCTATCTAAGGGTCATTATTATGGTGTATATAACTATTTAGATCATCACACTCCTTCATAGCTTAGATAGAATTATAAAAGGGGGCTAGAACCCTTTGATATTGATGCAACATGTACAGGGGGCGGCCGCAAGCCTACCCCCTACTCTTGCATGATTTGAAGGCTCTACTCCCATTGCGATGAACATTATCCCAACTAAGTAAGAGAGCTACACTACACTAAACTCTAAGAACTATAAAACTAATTTAACTAAAAAGGCTTCCTCAACTTTATTAGCTTCTTTAATAGGAGCTATGCTCAACCATCTCAGCCTCTACCTCTACCTTAAAGGTTAGTAAGATTAGTAAGCTAATTAGCCTAATAGGCCTTATCCTTTAGATTAAGTTTGTTATTATCATCTTCTACTTTAATAGGGTGAAGAGCTTCCTTAAGCTTTATTATCTTCCTATTAATAATCTTAGTGAAACAGGATAAATCCTTATAAATTAACTAAAGCTAAATAAGATCTTTAAAATTAATAATTAATACTAGCTATAGAAGAACAGCACTATTAAGGGGATTCCTCTTTCACTTCTTTGCAGAGGGAGTAGGGGAGGATATAGTCTACTTAAAATAATATTTATTCACTAACCTAGTTAAAAAAGTAGAAGGATTAATTAAAGCATTACTAGAAGGACTTACTAAGAATTAAGCCACTACCTCCTTTATTAACTCTGTCACCAGAGGTGTACAGGAAATGAAGGGATTAGAGAGTAAAATCTAGTTAGGAATCTTACTAGGGAAGAGAGGTAAATTACTTACTAGCTATCTAGCCTAAGCTTTCTAAACCATAGTGTAATGTGTATGAGGGCTAGTTAATGTAGAAGTTATAGTTTTATTAGTAGTATTACTATAGCTAGCATAAGTATAACATTTCAGATTAGTACTAGGAGCTGGTGTTGCAGTTTCATTCTTAATAGGAGAGGATATAATAATGGCTAGAGTATCATCCTTTACTAGAGTACCATCCTTCACTAGAATCTTAGAGGAGGATGCTTCTGGCTGTTCTTATTTAGTAGAAGTAGGCTAATCACAAACAGGATCACTACTATTAATCACTATAAGGCTACTATACTGCAAAATTAGACTACATAAGTTAGCAGAATTCAAAGGGAAGCTAGGGAAAGGAGAAGTATATATTAAACTAGCTATCCTATAATACTAACTTTCCTAGATAAAAACTGTATAGTAAACCTTTTCTATACTAGATATAGTTGCTATAGGCCCTTATATATAATACTTATAGCTTACTATTTTTATCTTAAAATTCTAGAGCTGAAATGCACTACTAAAATATTATTTTACTATCCTTACACTAGGCATAGAGCAAGCTAGCTTTACCATAGGTCTGTAATAAGAGGGTATTATAATTTAATAATAATTTTGCTTCTTTCTTAATTTCCTTATCATTTTAGGTGGACTAATTAAGAGAATAAACTAGGTCTAATAATAGAATGTAAGATTACTATATATATATTAGCAGCTACCTAACTTTAAGCTTAGTAGTATAAATAGCCCCTACTCTATTAGGAACATTAACCATTATAATTATTAATAAATTAGGGTAATCAAAGGAATAAATACAAAATAAAGTACAGAGAATACTAATATAATCTATATCTAAAAGAGATAAAAGGAGATTATTAATCTATATAAGAAGGAGTTTAGTCAGAGAATATAATATCAAGGCTTAAACTATAAAATATTACACGTAATAAAGTATAAAAGGTTAGGAGTATTTATACCTAAGCTACACATGCTAGTAGTGAATACTTACTTATTTATTTATAATTATTAGTTAATTCTATCTTTATTAATCTTATTTATTTATCACTATACACACTAAATGATATTCACTACAACTCTTTATATACTAATTAAGGTTGCTGATTGCTTAGGTAACTTGCTTATTACTACTACTAAGCAAGCTAATCTAATTACACCTCTTACTTATTAATAAAGAATATACTAAGCCACTACTGAGATCATTTTAAAGCAAGAACATAAAGAAATGATTAGTTAATTCTGTGGATTATTAACAAAGAAATAATAATATTTAAACACTAGATCTAGTAATTAATATCTCTTAGCAACAGTCAAACCCTAGCAGTTCTGATAGTGGGTGCTGACTAAGATTTATAACTCCTATTAATAACTAAGAACTCCACAGACTAAGTTCGGCCTTGGCAGGGGAGGATGTGATATTAATAGTTATATAAGAAGGTTTAATATGATCTATGAGCATATGGCGCTATCTAAGGGTCATTATTATGGTGTACATAACCATTTAGATTATCACACTCCTTCATAGCTTAGATAGAATTATAAAAGGGGGCTAGAACCCTTCAATATTGACGCAACATGTACAGGGCGGCTGCAGGCCTACCCCCTACCCTCGCATGATTCAAAGGCTCTACTCCCATTGCGATGAGCGTTATCCCAATAGATACCGCCATCATCTCAATGATGATGGCGTTGATAGGGAGGTTTTATTTTGTAAGGTTGTTGTCAAGTCTCTACCTATATTATAACTGTATACTAATTATGACCATTCATCACTTAATCAAACCTGACTGCTTTTAGAAGCAAGGCCTAATCTAGGGCTTATAAGAAGTTAGTCTTAAAGCTCCACTCAACGGCCCTTACATACTGTAATTGCAGATTAGTATGGTAATTATGGTAATTCTTGCCTCACACAACCAACTAATCTTTAGGTTTAACCATTTGATATCGACTGGATCATCAACCAGTCTTTGCTCTTAGACTAACCTTTATAGGCTAAACTTAGCTAGTGTGACAAAAAGCATAAGCAACAACAATCAACATTAAATATAATATGCTTGCTTGGCCCGTAACTTACTAAACTAAGAGCTCTTAAACAGTCCTCTAAATGTAATTTATGGTTCACTCCCAGTCTTCTACTTCTACCTATATCAGGTTAAACTCACCTGGTGGGTCAAGAACTCAGAGGAGACAAACAGGAGAAACTACGAACTTATCAGTACTAAGCAGATGTCTAAAATCTTATTATCCTTTTTTTATTTGAATCTTGAAGTTATTTCAAGTTTTCTGCCCCTGGAGGCTTTGAACTTTATTCCACCTTATATAACTTATCCAAAGAACATTATTTTCTGGTCTATGATCTGGACTTAATCACTAAGATCACATATATTAAAGGCAATGTGGCATATAATAAGGTGCTGCAATACTAGCTTATCTTTATAGGAAAGCAGGATTGCCCCCTACATGAGTTTGAAGACTAAAGAGGCCAGATATTAGTAGATTATCTAGAAAAGTACCTTTCTTACTATGATGTCAAGATGGGGAAGAGGAAAAATAATCTTTAAAGGGGGAGATAATAAAAGCACTAAGTAGTAGAGACATTATAATAAACTAAAAGGAATATCTATAGCAATTTAGCATACTCTTTTATTTTATTCTTTCTCTTTTTGACAAGACAAAGGCCTAATAGAATTTACTCTAAGAAAGTATTAAGTAAGTAGGCTATTACTATATAACAGACCATCTTAAACTAGCATATAAATAAGCTGCTTAAATACTACACCTAAAATTAAAGCTTATCAGAATTCCATTCAGCACAGTGTGGTAAAGGCCATGCGAGTGCTATAATATTAAGATAGTAAGAAATTAAAATCCTAGATATATCTGGTAGAGCTTGCTAAAGGAAATAATACTATATATAAGGATAGTAGTAATTAATTTATCTTCTATTAAATTAGTCTTATGAACCACCATGATAACTTTATAGGTAGATGTATAGAGCCTTTCTATAAAATGCTTTGCTTATTATAATATATTTCTTATATTATTAGTATTAGTAGTTAAGACCACTATAGGAGTGCTTATGTAAGTAATAATGTGTCCTAAATTCTTAAGATCCTATTGTTTGTCTTTGCTATTTTTAAGTAGGCTGTCTCTGATATTAGCTAGTATAAGGTTTAGTACTAAATCTTATAGTTAGGACTATATCTAGCTTACTAAGTCTAATCTTTCTATCACCATAAAGTATTATATTCCTTTAAGATAAGTTACTATAAGTAATATTTAGGACTTTATGAATGTATTAAAGATCACTTAAGATATTAAGGCAGGTTGTTACTATCTTAGTACTATTAAAAGCACTACCACTTCCTACATAAGTAGTTTATAAGTTAATAGAAAATCTACAGTAATTATAAATAAGGCAAAGAGTGTCATTTAATTAAAAGGCCTCTATAAGGTTAATTAAGTTTTTATAGCTAGTGCTATAAAGATTATTAATAATATCCCTTTCTCTAGCTAAGCTTCTCTTTTTAATAAGATATACTTAGTGTATTTAATACCTTCTCAGTCCAATCCATTCTGAGTTGCTGATTTTCTAGTCTGTTAGGTATTTTTTACTAGGGTCGCCCTGCTGGATGAACATTCCCTTATTAACCACTTGCTTAACTCTGATAGGAATCATTAACAAGAGTCTATTACAGTGCGCGTCTGCAGTATCTAATGTGGTTAAGAACAATTTCTAATCTGCAAAAACTTCTAGCTGGCCTGGATCAGGAGGAGACTCAATGGTATTTAGAAGGTTGGAAATTCCCTCAAAGATGTGCTCCTTTAAGATAGCCATGTCCTTCGAAGTACTGACTGAGCTGTGTAAGCTCAGCTTGATCAGATATCTATAAAAGGTATGCTGTAAGTTTACATAGCACACAATTTAGTTAATAGCAAGTTAGCTTTATATCTAGTTACACTATTGCCTATTCAACATATTAAATAAGTATTTCTTACTATTACTAGCAAAACCAGCTTCACCACCCCACACACTCTTAGTTTTTTTAAACACTACTGCTAAGATATTTTCTAAAGAGCTTGTTGCACACAAAATGACTGCTATACTATATATATATAATATAATATAGGTCTCATGCCATCTAAGTTATATATATATAGACCTAAACTAACACTGTAGTATAAATAGTTAGCTACTATATCTTCTAGTAGACTAATATTTATACACTAATAAGAATAAAGTGCATTGTTATTCTTAGCCTTATTTAAGTATCTACCCCTCTTTCTCAGAGCTAAAACCTATGATATAGCTCTATTTCAACCTTCCTAGAAATCATCCCTATAGAAATTTCTTATTCTTAAATATAGAACCACTCTCTAGTATAGTAAGCATTATTATAGTTATCTAACTAATAGGGGCTATTATTTAGATATACAGTGCCTATATTAGTAAAGTTAGGGATATAAAGGAAGATATTATTTATCTACAGCAGAATACCAGGGCCCTTATAGTTATATTAGAAGCTCTTAATAACCTCCTTCATAAACTAAAGTAGTTAGAAATAAGCACTTTATAAAAGCTAAGGAGTGATATTACTAACTACCCTTTATTCCTTACATCTATAAAGGAGAAAATAGATCCAGAAATAATACAGAAGCTAGTGAGAAGATATAGATTTTATACTATTAAATAGCCCTTGAAATATATAGAAGTTAACAAGGCTGTAAGTAATATTAAGAGGTACAAAACCTTATTTAGTTTAGGTTTACAGATTAATTAGATATGAGTTATATATATATTACTTAACATTAGAAAACTTACTCTTACTTAGGATGATAATAAATCTTCTTAGTTAAAAAGTTAACCTTAATAGAATATATATTACTAAAGGAGTAGTATTTAATAACTATAGAAACTATTACATAGAATGCCTTCTAGGGACCTAGGTTAGGCAGCTATATAAGATTAATAACTAGACTAAGGATCCTAATGGAAGGTGTATATTTTAGTTAAATAGCATGGCTAGAACTAGAAAGTTAATAATCTCTTAGACTATTATAGATAGTTTAAAATTGCAAAATATACTTATAGGGAGCTTCTTCTTTAAATAGGGGGAATAAGACTAGGGGAATGCTAAAATACTATTTTTAACACTTACTAAATAATTAGGAAGCACTATTCCTTAACTAAGATGTAGTATCTAGAAGGCAGTTAAGGATGATCTAGATATTTCAGGATAGGTGCTTAGGGAATAATTTAAAAATCTTATTTTACAGCTACTTCTTGTAATTAATTAGCAACTAACTACAATCATAGTGGTTATGATTAATATACTAGATGAATGTGACTAGGAAGATAATATCTAAGTCATTCTCTATCTCTTACTATGGGTCTAAATGTTAAGTTCACTATAATTATAATTTCTATTAACAAGTAGACCTAAGTTACTGATAAGGCTAGGCTTTAAAGGTATTAAAAATGATTATTAAGATCTAATATTTTATAAGATACCTAAGACAGTGATACAGCACAATATTAGATTATACTTTAAGAATAAATTCTTATAGTTATAACAGGACTGTAATTTACTATTAGATTAGCTAGGAGATATAATATTAACCACATTAATTAAGAGGGCAGTGCTATTATTTATTTCTACTATAATATTATATAGGTTTATCAGCAATAACAAGTAGAATCTAGAATAGCACCTTAGAGCTATACTATCTAATAAAACTAACTATATATTAAAGATGGATAGTATATATATACTAGTGCTAAACCAGCTCCTTATAGGCTAGGATAAGTGAGAGATAGAATAGCTAGTGAAAGAGTTTAAGGATATTATTAGTATTATTATCCTTCTTACTACTCTACTCTTAGTAAATACACTTACCCACCTTCTAAATAAGAAACTAATCAATATTTAAATTCACTTAAATCTATTTTATTCTATTCTTAATGTCCCTATAGTAATAGATGAACTAGTTAGGATCCTATATCTTTCATTTCAGGACTTTCTCCTTAATAATATAAAGAAAGGAAGCCTATTCTAGATTAATATAGAAGAGGTACACTATAATCTTATAGCATACTATTTAAAAGTTATATAATAGGAATAAAATAGTTTAAAAAAGAATATCTATAACTTACAAGATAATGGCATATAGAGAAATGAGATTAATATATATACTATTAGCTGCTGCCTGCTAATAGACTTATAATACACCTACTAATATTAGGTACATTATCTAGTATAGAGCTATAACCTAGTTAATACATTAATATAAGCTTTCTTATTTCTTTAATCATATTTTCTATATTAGATTGAAGTAATGAGTCTTCTAGATATTATATCCAAAACTATTAAAATTATCTAGAGATTACATTTAATTATATAAGTAAGTATCTATAGATTTAATATACTTATAAAAACTAAAGAGTATAGGATGATAAAAATTCTAAAATATTATAGTTCCTATATAATACTTAGTAATTTATCCTTAAGAATTAATAGATAGTAGATATTACACCTCTTTAGCTATACTTATTAGGACTTATATTTACTCTAGAAAAGTTAGTAATTAGAAAAAATTTTAAGAATAAATTATCAGCCTGGAACTAATTACCTAAAGTTAAAAAGACCTAGAGTAGAGAATTATAGGCTCTTAAAGGTTATTCTAGTTTAATTTAATCACTCACTTTCTCACTAGTTAGTTAAATACTAGCATCTAGCTCTGGGGATCATACTATTAAACTATAGGATTCTAGTATGGGTGAGCTGCATTAGACCCTTAGGGGCTATACTAATTAGGTTTAATCAGTCTCCTTTTCACTAAATAGTTAACTACTAGTGTTAGCTCTAGAGATTATAAAATTATGCTCTAGGATCCTATTATAGGGGAGCTATATTAGACCCTTAAGGGTTATTCTTATTTAGTTTAGTTAGTTATATTCTCACTAAGTAGCTAATTGCTAGGGTCTAGATCTAAGGATCACACTATTAAGCTCTAGGATTCTAGTATAGGTGAGCTATATTAGACCCTTAAGGGCTATTCTAGCTCTGTCTAGTTAGTTATATTCTTACTAAATAATTAACTACTAGTATTAGGTTCTGGGGACTATACTATTAAGCTCTAGAATCCTAGCACTAGTAAGCTATATTAGACTATTAATAGTTATTTTAATTTAATTTACTTAGTTACCTTCTTACTAAATAGTTAACTGCTGGTATCTAGCTCTAGGGATTATACTATTAAGCTCTAGGATTCTAGTATAGGTGAGCTTTATTAGAACCTTATAAACCATTCTAATAGGGTTTAGTCTATTACTTTCTTACTAAATAGCTAACTACTAGCATCTAGTTCCTAGGATCACACTATCAAGCTCTAGGATTCTAGTATAGGTAGACTATATTAGACATTTAAGGGTCATTCTAATTTAGTTTACTTAGTTATGTTCTTACTAAATAGTTAATTACTAGTATCTAGCTCTGTAGATCATACCATTAGGCTCTAGGATTTTAGTATGGGTGAGTGGCATTAGACCCTTAATGGTCATTCCTATTTAGTTCACTTAGTTGCCTTTTTACTAGATAGTTAACTACTAGCATCTAGCTCTGGAGATTGTATAGTTAAGCTTTAGAATTCTAGTATAGGTAAGCTATACCAGACCCTTAAGGGCTATTCTAATTAGGTTTAGTTAGTTACTTTCTCACTGAACAGCTAATTACTGGTGTCTAGCTCTACAGATTATATTATTAATCTCTAGAATCCTAACATGGGTGAGCTGTATTAGACTTTGAAGGGCCATTCTAATTAGGTTTAGTCAGTTACATTCTTACTAAATGGTTAACTACTAGTATCTAGCTCTAAGGATCATACTATTAAGATCTAGGATTCTAGTATAGATGAGTTATATTAGACTCTTAAAGGCTATTTAAATTCAGTTTAATATATTACCTTTTTATTAAATAGTTAACTACTAGTATCTGGCTCTAGAGATTATATAATTAAACTCTAGGATTCTAGTATAGGTGAGCTGTATTATACCCTTAAGGGTTATTCTAGTTTAGTTTAGTTAGCTATATTCTTGCTAAATAGTTAACTACTAGCATCTAGCTCTATAGACTATATAATTAAGCTCTAGGACTCTAGCACATATGAGCTGTATTAGACCCTTAAAGGATATTCTTACTAGGTTTAGGCTAGAACTTATATTAATAGATTATCTATACTAGAAAATCAGTGGGTTTTTTTCTAAGGGAGGAGCATATTATAGCTTCCCCTAAACTAGCACCTAAGTTGCTTAATATTTAAAGAAGGTATTCTCACCCTTAGTTATATCTCTAGTTAAGTTTCCTTTATCTCTATCTCTAGTTAATCACTGTATAATATATTATTGAGTATATAGATTTATCTTCTTATATATATTTTAATTACTTTTAAAGAGAGGGTCTGTAAATCCTAAAGGACTTATATTCTTCTTCTCTATAATAGAATACTTATAATAGACTTCTATTAGCTTTTATAATATTTATTTAGTGCTAAGGCTGTGTTATAAAGTGTTCTTAGGCACAGGTATATAGTTAGTAGGTAATTATATATATTTAATAATACCTATTAGATATTATATATGTAGTAAGTTACAGCTCTAATATCTTAATAGTAGTATCTATAAAGAGTTATAAGTATTTATAGGTGGTGGAGCTAGCTTTGCTCTCACCTATATTATTTCCTACTTACTAATCTTTAACTTCCCTTTATATACTATTTTATCTATAATCTAAGCCTTAATAGAATGTCTATAGTGCTAGATCTAATTTATACCTTATAATTATATAGATATAGGTGATAGAAATACTTCATAAAACACTAAGAGGAATGAGATATATTATATATAAGGATGTATAATTATAGTAGTTACTAAGGGCATAGTACTATAACTCTTATACACTAAGTAAAGTAAACCTAGGCTAGTACCACTAAGTAAAAATAGTGAAGCTCTAGCTATTCTCCTATCTTAATTCTCCTTATAATTTCCTCTAGCTTTATAATTAAATAACACTACTACAGCTTATAATCTTTCTAGTAGACTACCCCTCTAAGGGAGATTTCTAGACTAGTAAGCTTATAGATGATCCTTAACTACTCTTCCTTCAAATGTGCATTATTAAGTTTAATACACTCTTAATATAATGTGCTAATCTTGATTTCATATTTAGTAGGGAGTAAATAAGATAAGGATATTACAATGCTTGCTCCTAGGTTACTGTGTACTGCTATAGCATGCACATTATTATATAACTTGCATTCCTTATAGATGACATAGGACCAAGTAACATTAAGCTGCATATTAATATAAGATAGACAATGAATATCTACAAGCTTAGCTATCTATGCACCCAAACATCAATGCATATTACATACCTATGATTTAATCTGTGTGAAGAGGTCAAGGTGGGAGAATGCTGTTGACTCGACAGAATGTGTATATTCTGGACAAGATGTGAACAACGACCTAAGGCATGCTGCAGGATAGCTAAAATCGGCCCCATGGCACACAATGGGTCTAATGGCCTATCCTCGGATAGGTCCCACACGGGCTGGCCCTGCTGGACCGACGTGCTGGTCATAGTCATCGTACCCTTCTTCTTCATATTCCTCAAATTCCTCGTAGTCCTCCTCATACGCAAAATGACCCTCTTTGCTAGAATGGACGTTCCACGCCGGCGATTGCTGCTCTGACCGCCGTTGAGGAGACGCCCGAGGTCTATCGGAGTGTGCACCCGGACCGAACCGTCGATCGTAGGATGGTACTTCCGCTCCGGGCATGGGCTTAGCTCGGCCTCCTTGCTGCTGAGACAGTGGAGCCTTGAGCGGCGGCTGATACTCCGGAACAGGAGATCGTTCTCTTTGGACGCCACGTCCGCCCTGCGGCATGCTGCCTCTGAATGCTCCTCCCCGAGGACCGCCCCTGCCCCTCATCGACCCCCGGGACGAAGGGCCGTATCCCCGGCGTTGAGGCTGATGACCCATAGGATGATAGACGGGGCCATCGTCCCACTCGTCCGGATTGTAATCATCGGCCCGCAGGCTCCAGTTGAATGCTTGCTCCTCTTCCGTTTCGCCTGTGGTCTCCCAAAGGTAGTTGTCGAATCGTCGGATGGTGTCTGCGACGAGAAGGAAATGCCGGTAGTCCAGGACCGGATTGGTCACAGTGAAATCAACCTGTTTCCCCTCGTCGCTATCTGTATCTCCTTCCTCTTCCGATTCCTTCTGCCACGTGTCCGGCCCGTTTTGAATATCGAAATGCGCAAACGAATAGGCGATCTGGAACGCATTGCGGATCTGTCGACCGTTCCATCGGTGCTGCACATGATTGTCATAGTGCCACGCAGCATAGTGCAGAATACTTTTTTCGTCGATGTCCAGAATCGGTCCTTGAGAGCTGTCGGGATCCGAGGCGCGTTGTCGCTCTTTCTCCGCTTCGACCTTGCGCAGCTTGCGGATATTGTTCCTGAAGATGGCGAGTGTCTGCTCTCTGTCGAGCGGCCGATAGTACAAACTGACGTGGATTCTCGACTTGAAGGCCTCGTCGATGATCCCTACTCGGTTCGTGGTGAGGAACAGAATCCCGCTGTAGTACTCCAGCATCCGAAGGAAAACTATCGACATCTTCAGCAATGTGAGACTCACAGACATACTTTCAGAGACCACATACCTGATACGAGAGCATTGCGGACAAGGTCACTCAAATTCCGACGAGTTAAGAAGATGTCGGCTTCGTCAAGCAAGAGCACACAGTCCCACCGATGAGCTAACCGGAAGATTTCCTTGAGATTTGTCTCCACGTCCTGAGCCTGGAATCCAAGATCTCCGCAAGTGATGGAAAAGAGAGGCTTTTTGTTTGCCTGGGCTACGGCCTCTGCCGTGGCTGTCTTGCCCACTCCTGGCGCGCCATGCAGGAGAATCACCAGCCCCGAGCCTTTGCCCCGAATTAGGTCCAGGTTTAGCCTCTGCTTCTGAAAGTGCGTCTTGACCAAAGCCCGGACCATCCGCTTGTGCTCCTCATTGATTCGCAGGTTCTTGAAGACATTTTCGGAGGGAGGAATTGGCTGCAAATATTTCACGTCCAGACGCACGAACCGCCGGTCTCGAAAGGCGTAGGCAACAACGCGACCCGGTAGCAGAACAAGGTCTTCGGGATCAATTTGCATCGCATTGCCTGCCATGTACGATCGGAGGAAGTCGTTGGTTTCGATGTCATGGTTGCTGATGATCCCAGCAAAATCTTCGTAAAGCTGCAAGCAGTCGCTCTCCTCCTTCACCAGCTCAAAATCAGGCTCACATGCCTTGCCATGGCCTTTGTCTGCGGCTTCTCCTTCTGACCCTTCCTCGTCTTCCCTGGTCCACTGATACCAATGATTGATGGCGACGTTGTCTTCTCCCTCGGGCCAGTCATTCGCTGACCATCCAGTCAGGGTCTGGTCGGATTTCGAGGCAAGATCGCTGTCCGACTTGTGTCCCTCGACAAAGTCAATCATCACCTGGCCCTCGATATGTTCGGAATTCCCTCGGTCCTGCAACTGAGGATTCTGCGTGGGCTCGTGCGTCAGAGTCCACCCCTCATAGTAGAGGTGCTGTTCCGTTAGCGCCTTTTGGAACAGCTGTCCCACCTCCCGGCGGCTCTCGAGCAGCTTCTCCGCATCCTTGTGAAAGCGCAGCGGGTAGATCTGCAGTGTGGTGATGTCCCTGAACCCCTCATACGCTTTGATACTGAACCTTCGAGTGTAAGGCTCATACGACACCCCATTAAAATCGATATAGTAGCTCCAGAGATCCAGTTCCTGGCCGGTGGCCGCCGACATATCGCAATTATACACTTCCTGAAACTGGTCGCGGCTGATTGTGTGCAGCCGCCAGATATTCTGCGACATGGGAAGGGGTTCTGGCCAGATTTGATCCTGGGTTGTTTCCGAGGGTGATGGCACATAGAGCAGTTCGCCCGGCTGATATGACATCCACAGGTCCGCAAAGGCGACCTTACGATGCGTCGTGCCGGTAGCTCGCTTCCACAAGGGGACAATCTCAGTATCCATAAAGTCGACAAACAGGCGAACGTGGCGCAGTGCGGTCACGGAATCTGCGATGGGGCCAATTACCGACTCAGCCGGCGTCCTGATCCGAAAGCTCTCATCCTCCGGTTCGGAAATATCTTTATGGCTGGATGAGTTAAATTTGGCGGTCCATTGTGTCGCGTCGATCGGGTCTTGATGTGATTCATCGACATTGTCGCCCCAGCGTGACTCCAGAAGCGCCAGACATTCTTTCATCTCTGGAAGATAGTAGTACAATGTTGTAAAAGGCCGGAAGAAGACGCGGGGCCCTCGCTTGGCCCACAGGTCTCGATGGCCGGTCAGTCGAGAAAGCAGGAGGAGAAGCTCGGGCGATTGTATCCGAACCCTCTGGATCCAGGTTCCTTCATTCTCCAACTCGACCGGTGTTTCGGGGTATATAAATCCCAACCGACGCCGATTGTTCTCATGCCATACCTCGTTGTAGATGCTGTGGTGGCCTTGGAGGACCTCAATGATAGCCAGTCCATCATCGAGAGAATACCGGTTTTTGAAGTGATGGTAGTCCAGGGTTTGCACTTCTACCTTCCACGGCATCTGCTGGCGTTTCTTCTCCCATTTTTCCTGCCTTTCTTTCTTTATCTCCTCATCTTCTTCAAAACTCAAGTCATCAGCCAGGATCCTGTGCGTCGCGCGCCTGCGTAACAGTCTCTGGGGTTCTGGGGAGAGCTCCCTGCCTGGTGCGTCGGCTGCGGCCATCTTTTCCGATACTAGAATATATTCTCATGGCAGGAAAACCGCGCGCATAATCACAGGCATGCGTGAATATATAAAGGAGAATTCGAGCCTTGCTCACTCCTTCACTGAATCCTGTTAGCCGCCCAAATTCTGTTGGTCAGCTTTGCGGGTTGACGGCAGCATGTGGCGCGCTAAAAGGGGGCTGATTCTTGCTAGTGTAAATCCGCGAGGCGGACAGGTTATTTTGAAGCTATCATTGGCGTGAATTGTTGCCCAGCCACGATATGAAACGAGCTGAAATGCATCCTGCAGCTGTTTAGATGACAGCGCGCCAATCACCCCAGTCCACGTCGGCTTGAACAGGTCAGGCCGGCGAGGTTCTCGATTCTAATAAGCACCATTTGTCCATGTATCTATATGATGATGACTCTGCACCCCGCAGGCCACCATTTGAATAGCCATCCATAATCAACTCAGCTTGAGAGTTTCAATCATGACGCCGAGGGCAGGAGATCCTGTCGGGAGCAGGTTAACCGCACACGCTGCCGCTTTTATCAGTGCCGAAGGTCATGATATCCATATTGCAATGGCGGGGTCCTCGAGGTATGACGATGATGAGCGCCAATTTGTGCCGCCGAACTTTCACAAGTGAGTGTTTTGATTGTAGAATGAGGAGAATTCGTATCGTCAATGTATTGTAGGTTTGAAAGATAAAGGCTAATAGACTCGCACAGGTCGCTTGAAGAACTTCTGATACGTTACCTGCCGGAGAATTTGGGCTTGCAGTTCCAGGAAGACGCAAAGAAACTTGAGGAGTTAGCCGACAAGCTCGCAAATACTGAGGCTAGATACACGGATCGCCAAAAGACATTCTGGCATTCGCTATGGTACCATGTAGGCGATACCAAAGATACTCTGGATGCATGGGTTGCCCTCATTCCCAATGAGTATGGGTTGGCAGTCGTCAAGACTGGGCTGGCAGTGGTTTTCAAGGTATGCCTTTGCAGTCTGGCCAACGTCCACGGGCTAAGATCGTTTAGCTGGCCGAAAAATCTGCAGAAAGACGACAAAGGATCGAAAAGACGTTCGTAGCCATCCGAGAAGCACTTACTCGGGCCGATCCGGCAAAGAGGAGCTTTCGGAGTAACGAGGATATCTGCGTTTCTGCGGACCATTTGAACCAGTCTATCGTAGAGTGCATCGAGGATATGATCTTATTGACCTCTAAAGAAAAGACCTCGTGGAGACAGAAACTGGCCACTGCTCCCAAGTTCAGGCATCGAACGCCACCACCGGATCCTGACGTGATTCTGGGCAAGTTAGAAGAGGCTCGGAAGGAATTCGAGCGCGTGATCGATCTGGTACGGGACAATGTCATTGAGGGTACAGGGTTTCTTACTCAGTCAATGGCAATGAGACTGCCCGGCATGCATCGCAATATTCTGGAGACAAACGAGAGCCTCAGGGTGTTCAGTGAGAAGCAGGATGAGCGGGATAAGGATTACAAAAGGGGCTATGAGGATTTCTACAGCATGCTCCATCAAATTAGGGCAGATACACAGAATATCGTTGCAAGGGAGAACAATAGACAGAACAGCCTGAGGATAAGGGAGCAAGAGACTGGTCAGGTTATAACAAGAAATGAAGTCCTCCAGATTTTGCTGGAGTCCAAGAGTAGGGCGGACTTTCCCCCTTGTTTTGAGGCCATGTCACTGACCGTGGGGAACAATAGGACAGCGTACCGAGATTGAAAGACTGCGGCGAGAGATTCGCTACACCCGCAAGTCCAGACAGCTCATCAAGGGTGATCAACTCCTCCACATTCTCACAGGGCTGCCGATTTCCGACAATTGCGAGCTAGCAGACCTAAGACAAATGCTCCAACGACCAAACGATGACCTGCAAAAATGTCTTTCGTATAAGGGCAAGCTGAATACAGAGACTCAGGGGCAGGTGCAAGAGTCAGTGTTGAGAAACAACCGAGTTCTAGGATGGTTAAATCGCCCAGAATCCGATCTTATTCTCGTCGATGCAAATATCGACGACCCCGGCATGCCCAAGACAACCCCTATGTCCGTATTCTGTGGCACCTTGGTTACCAGTATGGTCACTGCACATCCGGAGGATGTTGTCGTATTCCATTTCTGTGGCCAGCATTTCTTACCTAAGGACGCATGGTACGGTCCAAATGGACTGGTTCGCTTTCTCGCAATGCAGCTGCTGGTCAGGCTGTTGGAGATGAAATGCTCTGATCTCAGTTTTATCGACGATTGGGACTTCGTCGAAGGCCTCGAGAACCACGACTTGTCCTGTCTATGCGATTTGCTGTACCATCTTATAGCACAGTTTTCCGCGCAGACTACCGTCTACTGTGTCATCGATACTATCTCTCTCTTTGACAACCCGAGGACGCTGCCAGATTTGAAGGTCGTAATGGACTGCTTCCACAGCATTGTTCGGGACACCTCACTGAGCCCAGCAGTGAAGATTCTACTCACAAATCCGATGCACAGCAAGAGAACGATGAAGCAATTGCCAGTATTTCAAGATGACCCAACCCGCCTCGTCAATCTGATCCCAGATACTCTTACGTCGGCAACACCAATATCGGATCGAGTAGTTGGAAGGACCATTTCACGACAGTCTCCAACCTCCAGGTCCCGCCTTCGGGGCAGATATGGAGCCGAATTTGACAGCACCTGGTGATCGCGGACAGAGTGCCGGAAGGAGCGCCGGAGGAGACGTTAAGCTCGATGACTGGCCTCTGCACGTAACAACCTTCTGCTCTCCACATCCGCCAAGCGCTCTCTGAGTGCGTATATTTCATCATCCAATTCTTGAGTCGAGGCAACACGATACTTCCATCTCAGGATCAACGCAGAAATGAGCAACAGCCCAATGGAAACCAGGTATGACCATTGTCCAACCTGCTGAGGATTCTCCTGGGAAGGTCCATCATTGTGAATGTACCACTCAATCCAGACTACAAACGCGATCAGCGTCAACGGGCTGATGATGATGCTCAGTAACAGTCCAATGAGAATGAGCGAATCTGCTAATAGACGGAGGCATTCCTTGGCAAAGCGCCTGCTTAGGACAGATCGCAACCGGCGCCAAGTAGAGCTTTTGCGTGATGGGGAATCGTTCTGGCATGCAAGTGCCTTCAATAGACAGTATCCTTCCCGAAAGCTGGTCCGTATGGCCTTGCGCTCTCGCCAAACAACCACCATCTGCACCGACGGGATTCGAGAACTGTAGGGGAAGAACCTTGAGATAAGCAGGATGATGTTCAGGATGACAGTGACGCCAAGAAGACTGTATATGTAACGCCGTGAATATATAAACTTGTTCCAGAACGAATGCGGATGGTCCAGTTCCGAGTGACTGGTCGCAACCCACACGTCTAAAGACGTCTGCTGACGAAGAATCTGACTGGTGTTGAAGCAAGGGTTGAAGCAGATGTCACCGAGTTGGTTCCAGAGTGTGATATTGGAGAATATGCTCCAGACAGTATTGTTCCAAGTGGATGTTCGCCACGAGGCCTGCCACCCATCGCTGGATGATTCGTCGAACGGAGGCAAGTCAGGATAGCAAAACATGTATTGGGTTGGTGTATTTTTTACAGTACTTGAGTAGATCAACGCGCAAATGGAACCAGCGAACATGAGGATATTCCAGAGGTAGAAGAGGATAACTCGGATGCGCTCTTGCGAGAGAACGCGGGACCAGCATTGCAAGGGCAGAAACACAAGATAGCCTGTGATTACAATAGCATTGACTGCGTCTGCATCCAACTCCACAGCGGCTGGCTGGACTATCACATTGTCTCTCTCGGTGATGAGCTGAGGGAAACTACCCCAGAGGCTGGTATTCTTGGGGAGATATGAGATGGTTACCGGCCCGGGGTCCACAGGCGACGAGGGACTGGAAACAAGAATGAACGCCTGGATGGCGGCGACTCCTGCGTATGTTGCTGCAGCACCAAGGAAGACGTCGGCCAGCCATCCTGTCCATCGTGTCACACAGCTGGCTAGAAGAAGAGCGTAGAAGAGATAACGCGGACAAGAATCATAAATGGTGCTAATGGGATAGAAACAGACGGCTTCCTGGGCGATAAATAGAGGACCTTGCGTACTCATTCTGAACACGCTGTGCAAAGAGCCAGCAGGTATTGATGTTTTTACAAGAATTCATTCTATTTTCAGACTTTCCACATCATGTACTCTAAAGAGGTTGGCAATCATTTCTAACTTTTCAGCATGTGGAGACTTCCCCGAGTTGTGGGGATGGCCTCGGTTCAATGACATCAGACATCCCCCCCATTATGGCCAACATTGGATTTTCTATTTCTTCGTAAACGTTCCATGGATTATGGTACTCTAAAAAGTCCTAAACTTTGAAGATATCCATGATAGTTGGCGTGCTGTTGATCCTCCACTTGGACATCGGCATGGATAGTGGAAGATGACACCCGGGCTCCTAAGCAGTATAGCTTCCAGGCGATGACAGGTTGTCAATACGACCGAGCAGGAATTCTAATTGACGGTAAGCGGCTCCAGGCGTATATTGTGGAATCTCTGTCGCGGTGTCAGCACGTAACATGTAGCTATAGATGATTCTCTTACCATGGCCAGCCATGTAGACTGTTGAGAATGTCAGGCCACGCTCAGTGTGCGCCGTACCCAAATAGCCAGCCCCCGCATCCAAAATGTATGGATCCGGCGCAGTAGATGTCCAGAGCTCTGCAAGGCCATAATGATAGGGAACGTAGAGGGGTTCTACAGGCGGGTGCTGAAAGCCCTGTGCACCGTTCCACGTCATGTTCTGAATCGTGGCGAGAGATCCGTTCACGAATAGCAGGTAATCAAGCCATCCATGTCCGATAAGGACATTGTTGGTACGCTCAATCACACTAGGGAGAGGACCAAGGGCGCTGGGGACAGATTGATCGCCTTTTGCAAAGATTGTGGTTTCCCCACAGACGGAGTAGTCCGTTGGAGGGACGTGAAGGGCCTTTTGGACATCCGAGCGATTGAAATAATTATTGGGACCTCCAGCCAGCGAGGGGAAACCCATCTCATCCCATAGGTACGGACAAAAGTCGGTGAGATGGTAGAAGTTGAAGCAGGGGTTGACGTAGTAGGCCGCCTGAACGATTTCATCCCAGAGAGCGCAGTTGTTCTTGGATGGGTCTGGGGCGACAGGGAATTTCTTTGGGGGTGGGTAGGTAATAGCCTCATCCAGAAACTTGTTGTATCCACATTCCTCAGCACGTTTGTTGATATGCTTGATGAAAGTATCATTGAGAGAGAAGACGTTCAGGTACTGGTTCAGATGGCTGACAGCGGGGGCTATTCGATATGTTAACCTTAGGAAATAATGAGCAGACATGACGGAAGATGTACCATATATCATCACAGAATCGTCGTTGATGGACGGATCGTTGATCTGGATGCCCTTCACATTGAAGTACTTTTTATCTTTCTCGTCCAGCATGGCCGAGGCAATGTAGGGAATATACTGTCCAGCATAGCTTTCTCCAGTAATATACACCTTGCGGCCATGCAGATTAAACGTATCAACGAAGTGCCTGAACCAGCTCTTAAACTGCCTTGCAACATCCTCCTCATTGTTGACTGTGGACGGCCCCGGGGAGAAGCCAGTTCCGGCCGGTTGATCCACATAGACCATGTTGGTCAGGTTAGTCCACGAGTATGGATTGCGGATGGGCTTGTAGGTGCCCGACTGCCAGAGAAAAGGGCCATTTTCCTGCAGCAATCCGTCAAGCGAACTACATCCAGGGCCACCATTTAACCAGATGGTGATCTACCGACTGTCAGTCAGGTGCGCCAATTTCTATGCTGGATCTGCATCTACCTCGTCATGTGCTTTGGGGTTCTGAGAGGGGAAGAACCAGAAGAATAGGCTGGAATTCCCAGCTGGCGTGTTGGGAAGAGTACCGGCATAAGATTCACCCACGTCGAAGTCCACCTCGGGAATGCCCGTGCCATTTACCAGAAATCCTAAGAATCATTAGACCAGAAGACTTGTAAATAGATTAAACGTACGCTGCGTCTTCTTATTCAGATACTTATAGCCTCCGTCATCTGCGACAGTGACAGCCCTGGGCTTTAGATGGCCATGATCTACCTTGATTGGTCTGACTGCTTTGCGATGCGGATTTTCCAGAGCCAGGGCGGTGCTAGCCACGAGCAGGGAGATGGCTTTGAGTGCTAAATGCATTCTGGCGTGATTGACAAACCAACACCAGTTACTCTTGGGGAAAGCGCATCCTTTTTATTTGCGACCAATATTCGTATCCCCTCCTATTGGGGAACACGACTCCAAGAAATGTGGAGTAAAAGCTTCGCCCCGCTTGGGAAGCTTGTACAGCAGATAACGATCTTCACTGTGTGACTGGGTAAGCCGATCCTCAACAGGACTTGCTAGTCTTCTTAATGTTACATCTGGTGCTGCGAATGGACCTATATTCTTGTGCTAACCCACTGCCCTCCGCCGGACGTCCGTCTTCTGGACAGAACTGAGAGTGGGATCGATTATTGCATAATATTGAACCAATAGAATACCTGCTGCTGCCTTGGATGCAGGGAACGAGATATATTTCTCTGCACAGTGGACTAAATGCATTATAAAGCAGTGTTGATGCGCAGGATTCCACTGAATGGACCGTTATACTTAATGTGCTAGCATTACAGCATAGCTGGTCTCATAGCCTACCAGCTTGAAGCAGTCCATGGATTATCGATCACGGACTGAAGATTGGAGCCATTATTATTGACCTTTTCTTCAGAGTGGTATATGAGGTAAACTGTCGTTGATCTTATATTTTCTAGACGAGGCATATCTGCATTACCTGAGCAATATAGTTATACTGTGGTTCCTGGTCGACCCAGTCGGTCATTTCCTATTGGGGTATCATTGGTCAGATGGAACTGCAGAATTTGATAAATAAGCCAGGTTGAGAACTCGAAGCTGCCCTGGAACCTCATTAGATTTGGAGTACGAAGTAGGGACTCTCATAGGAGGCCTCATTGCCTGATTCATGAGGGATTTATTGCTGCCTGTGCCGCTCAACCAATCAGACAGAAGCATCGGAACTTCGGAAGCCGGCAGGCGCACATTTGCTGCCTCAGGTTTATCATCCGGCACGGGCGGGTATTCCCGTATTCCCACCTCCCAAACCCACTCCATCGTCCATCACTTTGCTTATCCACCACCACGGCATCTGATCTCTCCTCCACGATCTCAGTTGGTTTCCCATCATGCCCCGATGGAAGCGCAAACAGACACCTGTGGCCAGCGCCACTGGCCCACAAAATATATCAGTAACAGCAGGCGAGAACGGACGGAGCACATCGGAACTTCACCCGATCGCCCTGACCACTCTTCGAGCAGTCTCCGGTGAGATCTACAATGCAACCGAAGCGCAGAGACTCGCAAAGCAGCACGCCGAGTTTGGTCCCCTCAGCGACCCGTCGCATCTCTATGTGAGCAAACACAGCGGGGGCGAAATCCCCGACCCGGTCCTCGACGAGCCGCCGTACTTTACCGCTTTCACGACCTACATCAGCTTCCTCATTTTGATCTTCCTCGGCCACTTCCATGACTTTTGCGACAAGTACTTCCGGGCTCACACCTACAAGCACCTCCGCCCGCAAAATGGCTATGCCTCGTTGTACAGTGATTTCGAGAGCTTCTATACACGACGCTTGAAGCGGCGGATCAATGACTGTTTCGAGCGACCGACCACCGGCGTTCCAGGAAGATATATCACGTTGTTGGATCAGCAATCGGAAGACAACCTCCATTTCCGGCTCACAGGGACGACCACGGACACGTTGAACCTTAGCTCATACAACTATCTGGGATTTGCCCAGTCCGAAGGTCCCTGTTCTGATCTCGCTGAAGAAACAATTCGTCAAAATGGAATCACTATGGCCGGCTCAGTTGCCGAACCAGGCACCCCACAACTTCATGCAGAGGTTGAGCAACAGGTTGCGCGGTTCGTGGGCAAAGAGGATGCGATTGTTTTTTCCATGGGCTTTGTAACCAATGCCACGATTTTCCCTGCCCTCGTGGAGAAGGGATGCTTGATCCTCTCGGATGAATTCAATCATGCATCCATTCGTTTCGGGGCACGTCTCTCAGGAGCTGCCATCCAGGTCTTTTCGCATAACAACATGGCGGATCTGGAGAGACGACTTCGAGAGGCCATCTCCCAGGGCCAACCGCGCACTCACCGGCCCTGGAAGAAGATTCTGGTATCGGTCGAAGGCCTATATTCTATGGAAGGTACTATGTGCAATCTGCCTCGCATCTTGGAGCTTAAAAAGCGATATAAGTTTTACCTCTTCGTTGACGAAGCTCACTCCATCGGCGCGGTCGGGCCTCGTGGGCGGGGAGTCTGCGATTTCTTCAAGGTCGATCCTGCCGAGGTCGATGTCCTCATGGGTACATTTACCAAGTCTTTTGGTGCCAATGGTGGGTATATTGCGGCAGACAAGGCCCTCATTAAGAAATTCCGAGCCACAAATGCTGGACAAATCTTCGGCGAGGCCCCTGCTCCCGGTGTGCTGGCACAGATTTCCTCATCCTTGCGACTGATCGCCGATGAGGATCCCCTACACCCGGGCCAGGGCCTGGAACGCGTACAAAGACTTGGGTTCAATTCGCGATATTTGCGATTGGGCCTAAAACGGCTTGGTTTTATAGTCTACGGACATGATGATTCGCCCATTGTGCCGCTAATGCTGTACAACCCAGCCAAGATGCCGGCATTCTCCCATGAGATGCTACGACGGAAGATCTCTGTCGTGGTGGTGACCTATCCAGCGACCCCACTGGAGCTGTCCCGGGCCCGACTATGTGTGTCTGCTGCTCACACAAAGGATGATCTTGACCACATACTCCGAGTCTGTGACGAAATCGGCAATATTTTGAGTTTAAAATATTCCACAGGCGTGGCTGGAGGATTAAGAGAACCGCTGCCGCCGGGACTGGGTGCTAGAGATGCCCGGAAACTAATCAGTCCCCCACGCTGGAACGTAGAAGAGGTCATTGAGCGAGGTGCTCGGGATGTACATAATCCTCTCTATTGACCGTGGTGTTAGAGGGAGTAAATAAGTAGACACCAGCATACAATTATAATGTGTAATGTTTAGATATATGATATGTAGATACTAATAACGAGGGCATGACAAAGACTATTACTTATCTTCTGACACCAGCAGACTTCAACCTGGTCATTTCCGCTCAGCCCAGGGCACCGCCTCATAATCCTCTCTAATGAAGGCTGCCAGTGCCTCCAAGGCAGATTCCAAAGCCTGGGTACTTTGGCCAAAGCCCAGTCGGACATAGCCCTTGAACTTCTCTCCAAAGCACTTTTGCCCCGGCACGAGTAGCACACCCTTCTTTTCGAGAAGAAGGATACAGAATTCAAGATCATCAATGGGCACGCCGTTTCGGCTAAATTTGACAAACCCAACTGGTCCAGCGACTGGACGAACCCACTCGCAGACCGGAGAATGCTGGTCAATGAATGACTGCACAATCTCCAGATTGTGCTTGGCAAGCCCTAGGTTGCGTTTCATCAATTCCCGCAGACGAACAGGCTCGAGGGCCATAGCAGCAATCCGCTCGTCGATCTGGCTAACTGTGATAACCGTATAGGAGCGCGCGTTGAGACAGAGATCGAGAATGGAAGAGCTGTGAGAAGCTATCCAGCCCACGCGAATGCCGGCGAGGGAAAAGGTCTTGGAGAGAGAGCACGTCACCACTGATTTCTCGTACCCAAACGAGAGCAGGGAAGGGGGATATTCGGGGTCCCTCGGCGAGGTTGAATGGAACAGGCCGCGATAGATCTCATCGCTGAAGATGGTGATGGAGTGTCGCCGGGCCAGGTCGACGATCTTACCAAGAGTTGACTTGGTAATGATGGCGCCTGTGGGATTCTGAGGGTTGCTGAATAGTGTCAAATGAATAGACTGGACCTCAAAAGAGAGGAGTCCGCTTACTTCAAGACGATCATCTTGGTATTGGGCTGGATGAGACGCTCCAGTTTCTCCAAATCCAGCTGCCAATGGTTATCCTCGCTTGCTTGCCAGAGACTCACCTCAGCACCAAGACAGGATGGAAGGGAGTATAACTGAGGGTAAGTTGGATGCTGAACAATGACATGATCTCCCGGTCCGATCAGGGCAAAGAACGCGATAAAATTTGCCAGCGATGCACCGGGTGTAGTGATGATGTTGCTGGGAGAGATGACAGCCTCTGATTCACTGCCGTACAATGCAGCTATATTCGTGCGTAGCTCTTCAAGGCCGGTAAAAGATGGGCCATAATTCATTGGCAGTGACAGAGCCGTGGCCAAGGGGTTATCAACATATTCAGCCGGGTCGGTACCTAGCGAGCCGAGCTCCTGGATAGTGACAGGAAGGGAATATGAATGGGCCAGATTGTGTCTGGCTCCTGGACTGCGAATCAGAATCCACTATTGCGCTCCCGATCAGCTGGGTTGCATTGATGCCAGAAATTGCATATCTCTTACATGATCAATCTCAAATGTATCAAGTTTCACCATTTTGAATATTGTGATGTTGAATTACTAGTGTTTTACTGAGCAATCTCGAAAGCAGAGCTGCAAAGATGATAAATATATCTCATATTTTGTGCATTCGACCCCACTCTTTGCATTGATATTCTGACTCATCCTTGTCTCGCACAGGGCGTGCGTGTGTGGATTCCCTCCTAGATATGGTGGTGGTGTTGGCAATACGAGAACCACGTACAGCAGTTTGCCTAGGCCGATATTAGCCGTACATGTATCTAGCCCGAGATGGGTCCAGCCGCTCCAGCGGCCGGGTTCAGAGTCTAGGTCTTCTTATTCAAGTAGAACTCCAACTAATGTTGGATACCTATGTGACCAAAGAAGAATTGATGGCTTATACATTATGCTGTAAATGAAGTCGTGCCCATTCCTCCGCAGTCAAAGCATGGATCCCAACCTGGCAGTTCCAAGTCTCGGACAAATCCCACGCTACACCACGCCCTTCACCAAAAACGACCTGATATTTGAACAAGGTGTTGTCCGGGTCCTTTCTAAGATCAGCCCGAGCAGCCTCCACAGTTCTTATATGCCTGGTAAATTTGCGTCCGGTGATCCTCTCCACTAACTGTGCCAGCTGTTCATAAGTCAAGGTATCTCCAGCAACATAGATCGGCTTGTTACCGAAGACAGAGTCAGCTCTCGGGCCAAGCACAGCCTCAGCAGTAATCTTGCCAATATCCTCCGGTGCTGTTACAGACACCTTGGTATCCAAGCTTCCAAGGGCCGCTATGGTATCATCTTTGAAATTGACGACACCAAACCAAGGCTCAAACAAAAAACTAGTGAACATGCCGGTCGATATTATCACCCATTTAGTCCGGTTCTGGGAGCGCAGGAGATCCCTCACATCAAGTTGCTCATCGAATAGATCCTGCGCGGATCCCCTTCCGATAGTATCGTAATCGACTCCAAATTGCCAGGGCACGAATCGCGGAACTTGAGCCGCCAGAACAGCACGCGCAAGTTTGAGCTGAGTGCCAGAGCCAGCTGCAAAGCCGGTACAGCCGATGATTGTGTCGTATGCACCAAAGATGTCGGAGAGGTGCTTTTCGGAATCTTTGGCAATGTCGCCAGGAATAAGTTGCACATTCACATTGCGCAGTTTCTCCAGCTCCTTGACCTTGTCGGGGTTGGTGGATGAGATACTCGAGGGCCGTAGTAAAACAGCAATAGTTGCGTCATCTCGATGAGGATGCTGAGCAAGAGAGTGTAAGACTTGGTTGCCCAGCTCGCCTGCGCCAATAACGAGGATCTTCGCACGCCCAGACATGCTGTACAAAAATAAGGTTATATTTCTCAGTTTGCTAAAGCAAGCCCTCATATACGGAGAGGCTGTTGTGATATTTATAACTTTAAGGTATATGACCCATGTCAGCTTCGGACTTAAGTGGTTACATCCATGATTACACGTCCATGTGGACTTGGTAGGGCCTTTGTCCCCACGGGCGCAAAACTCATAGGCCAGTACATGAGCTAATTGCATTGGCACTATCAGACAACCTAAGTCAAATGCAAGCTATGAAACAAATGCTCTTAGTTGACGTTTCTTGATGCTTCGATTGGTAAGCAAGACCCTCATTCGGAGACTTTTGCTAAAAGTTACTCCACCCCCCAATGAAATTCCCAGGAACACTAAAATAGTTTAGACACAACATACTCACAGTCACAGCCTTCCCTTTCGGCAGTACCCGATCCACCAGTTCAAAGAGAACGTCAACCTTGCTTTAATCGATCCGCCATACTTAGAAGTATGAGAACTGATGACATTATGAACAAGCTAATCTAGCAAGTAGCATTTACGCCATGGAACTTGACGCCGTCCAACGCAGCAATCTCAAGCCTGCGGAAGCTGGCCTAGAGTCTACTTTGAGCTTAAAGCACCAGTATTCGACGTCGTTAAGGATATGAATGCAGCTCATGCGACGGCGGTCAAATAGTCATCGTCTCTTCCTCTCCCTCTGAATTCCTTGTACTAGGACCTCGAAGCAAGTCTATCTCGGAGATTGACCACAAGGCTGGCTGTCAATTGCGCTCACCATCCGCCTGCTATGATGAGATTACACCCCGTTCCGAATGCTCGACTGGTAGCACAATATACACACTCCCCGGCAACCTGGATATACGTCCCGGTAATATGACGATCTGCCCAGAAGAGGACCATAGGCAGGTCTCCGGCCGTCCAGTGGTAGACCGTCTCATCATACCCAATGTGCAGCCTCTCGTCCACTCGATACTTGTACATATTCACCAGTGGACACCCATTGAAGCTGGACCCGTTGATTATTTTCTTACGATCGGCTTGATTGCACCCGCATGGCACACCAAAAACCCCCTGCCCACCATAGGGAATCGGCCGAAAGTCGCCAAACTGCGATACCTTGCCTACCAGCTGCCCCCCTGGTGTCCTTTTGATACTGACGCCAATCGTCTCCAGCTCGGCAGCATAATAACAGTTGTTCCCATGCACATCCTATTTCAAAACATCCCGCCCCAAATTGCCCATCTTTCTTAGCAGCGGCCAAGGGACGAAAGCCTTGCCCACATCCTTTGCGAGTCCGATGGTGAGGTCCTTTGCCACCGAGCGGGCATGTGGATGGCTCCGCGGCCGGCGAAGAAGCGCTTCGGCCCAGCCGGATATCATGTAAATGGGCTCACCATGCTTTGGACCTGCTCCGCGGTCGATCCTGAATTTTACATTTGGCATGTCCTCAGCTCGGGTGAGTCGGGGTTTACCGTATTCCACCACGCCGACTTGCACCAGTGAATGGTAGAAATTTGCCGCTAGCTCGGCGAAGTTCTCAAACGGGTTTTCCAGACTCCCTAACAGCTGTCCGTTAAAGCTGTCGGCCAACGCGAACCCCGTGAAGACAGTATAATGCACTCCGAGCATGGCAGCAAGATAGCGTCTCGCCACTCGTTCATAGTAACAAGCGTGGGCCATCAGCTCAATCAGATCGGCAAGACTCACTTCCCCCAGACCGCAGAACTGTGCCAGGCCGAGGATCCGGGCGAGAAGGAGATCATAGTGCGCCGGCGAGCGCAACGACTTGCGCACCATGCTCCGCGCATACCGGCCCAGAACGTGCTTCGCCAGAGTCGGCATAAACTGAAAGGGGTTGATGCGTTTCAGCATCAATTCTCGATACTCCGCCGGCCACGTTGCGAGTTGATATTCACGATAACCGGTTCCTGCAATCCGAAAGATTTAAGGCGTCCAGCTGAAAGCCCGAATTGGTCGCGCGCACGACTGATGTCTGTGTACGCGGTGAAGAACAACCTCTCCACTCCGGCTGGAGTCATGATCCATCCGACCCGGGCTGTTTTGGCCTCTTCCTGTGAGACAGGCACCAGCGGTGCGAGATACCCCAGCTTGGTCAGGCGGACGAAAAGCGTCTGCATCTCTTCCAGGAATTGCTGATAGGCTCGGCGGTCGAGGTAGAACTGGGTGATTTTTACTCCTCCCCCAACGAGCAGTGTGACCGCGGCGGAGAGGGGGTCTCTGTTACTGCGTCAATGGGGTTGCACCTTAAACAGAATGATCTGCTGACCCAGAAAGGAGGGCTCCTGCCACCACCTCAACTGCCAACTCAGCGACATCCGCCATTTGCACTGATCAGGCTGGATGATGTCTCGAGCAAAGTAAGCTGTGCGTGTTGGTGATCGTAGTGTCTGCCCTGGTGGCAGGGTAGACAGAAGAATAAACGAATACAGGTGCAATGATCACTTTTAAATAACTGGCCCTCAATCCCACAGTCCCCAGTCTTGTGTTCACGCGCTCGGCCTGAAGAGAGTATAGTGGAAGGCTTAGGCCGCTTGAATACGAGGTTTCTTCCTGTTAGCGAGCAGCAAGCTTCAGACGGACAGACGGTCACTTCAATGGAGGGAAGAACTGCCGAGTCGCGGCTGTGGCATCTGATTTTACTCATTTAAGTGTGTTTCTCTGTACTCCATGGTAGATTTATTTAATAGACTGGTTAGCCACAGACCTACAGTGCTATTTTCTAGCCTGTATACTGGGAGGGCTTGATATTCATAAGTAAGGAAAAGGACAAAACTAAGCACAAGTACGGAGTGGAACAAATATTATCTTCAAATAGAGTTGAAGAGGTTGTAAAAATAATAACTATAACCTGTGTTAAGTTTCATATTCCGGGATTTTTCCAGATCTCCTGTCGTGTACACCAGCGTAACTTTAAGCATAAATATTCAATTGGATGCTCCAACCATGATCTAATTAATTCAACCGGTAAGAATAATCAACAGTAGGGACAGAACCGAGGGTAGCTAAGTGTATTTTCAGTGGCCAAAGTAGTGACTGACGACAACTGGTGAATCTATCCTCAATTGAGATGTTGTCGAACACAGACTAGGTAGATACAATGATAATTAATGCCTTAGTAGATGTCTCGTCCAGTCCTCCCTCTCCTACCCTCGTAACCACCACACTAACTACTCCTTCCAGGGTAATTTACTCATTCCTAAAATCCTGAAGCATTTGATTGCGTGCTCGGCAATTCCAAGGTTTGAAATGGGGTTGTTTAAAGACCCAGTCTCCTTGCTCGCGGGGTTCATGTCGTCCACTGATGTTGTATGTACTAGAGTTGTTCCATGAAAAGCTGCTCTATAAGACATCTCTAAAGACGCACTGCTGACAAGTAGCCTCTACATAAAGACGTCAACGTATGCAGGGGAATGCATGGGTGGTGTGGTGAGCGCCTCTTCAATTCAGATTACTCTGCTTTTATATATTCATGTGACAGCACTGAAATGATGGTCGTTATGCAAAGTGTCAAATGACCAATATTGTTTCTTTCACCCATTCGAACTAATTATGATGATTGTGGGCAGACTTGGCATCTCAGTTTTTGCCTGCATGCTCATATCTATGTGTAATTGAGTCCCAGCCTCGGTGTCGTTGATCCTCGAAATCTGACATGCATTGACATCACTGTTTACACCGGTCTGAACAAGGCCATATTAACGTCGATCAGGGACCTTACGGCGTTCGAGAAGCGTAAATGACGGACGGATTGGAGGGGACAGGGCGCCTGACGCAGTCTCGGTGGGGTCCCCGTCGGTCCCCGTCCTCGTTGGGGAGGAGGCAGGGGCTTAATACACTAGATTAGTCAATAGCGCGCATGTAGCACCATAATATAACTGCAACGACAGAGCTCTACCTTCTAGGTTGCTAATGCAGATGGTAAGCAAAGAATGGGAGGCCTAATCTAGCGCAAGGATTTGGATCCCAGAAATTGGCGATGCTAGCAGATCCCCACAAAATCAGAAGCGGCGTCATTGGAGGGTGTATCTAGACGATTGGTAATGGTACAAGAGTAATATTTTTAGGAGTAGGGATCGCCGCGCGATGAGGACCATACAGCGCCTGATTTTATAGCATTGAGGCTGTGGTGGCTGCTGGGTGGTCGCTTAACCTCAGGAGTACATTTGAAAATTTGACAACTCGACGGGCAAACGTTGATGTCCAATTGCGAGGGACTTTGGAAGGGGAACGATATAGGAAATTGCTTTTGGGTTGTCTGCCCAGCTATCGTACCGACAAGCATAGGAGGTCCTCTCCATCGTCGCAGCCAATTCTGATGTTTATAGTCATTATGTCTCAGAAGATTACGCTACATAAGCCATATGAGATAAGAATTCAAAGTTGGACCCTCTAGATAGCGGCATAATGCAACAACAAATGCCTCACGTCTCCGGGCATAACAGGTTGTCGGCAAGAGCGTCAGGCGCCCAACTAGGCGTGCCATGATGTACAGAGCAGCCCTCGGTTACTTCATCAAGATGGGAACATACGACGTGATCCGAATTGAAATAGGAGAGCGTTGGGGTATAAGAAAGAGGACAAATCCGCCTCTATCCTGTCCTTTTATCTCATCTCAATTCATCAGTATCTCACTTTGATTCCAATCCCGATCCCGATCAATTTATCTGCAACATCTCTGTCTCTTTAAACTATATATTATCGTCATCATGGTCAAGTTCGCCATTCTTCCTCTCGCTGTTCTTGCTGCCTTGGCTCCCTTTGCCGCCGCAGACAACTGCAAGACTGGGCTGAACTACTGTGGTTATAACCTGCTGAACATTGGTATGTGAACTTGCCACTCCCGTCCTGACTTAATATCCTAATGAGGTATAGGCAACTACGGATCCCAGGTTAATGGCGCCCTTGAGGCTGCCGGCCAGCCAACAGACGACGCGCACATCCGGGAATCCCTCTTCCACTGCAATGGTGGTATGAATGGTGATATCTCCTACATCACCTACTGCGGCGGTGGTTGCACTGATGGTGGCTCTGGCCGCAGCGACTACTGTTGAAGAGTTGGTTGCACATTGTTATCGTGATTCATAAGTGAAGGTGTGATATGGACGTGGATGTTGTACTTTGCTCTATCCCATTTAGTCATATTCAACATATGGTAGAGTGGAAAGACTTTAATATTAAGAAATGGAAGAACTATTTTCTGAAAATCAATTTTGGTTGCTTCATGTCATATAGATAGAGCATACTTTCATAGGAGCATGATATTTGTATCAGCTCCAATTTGCCTTTCTCGGTATGTGGGAAGTGTAAGCTTCCAAATGACAGATCAGTAGCAAAAGGAATGCTCCAAAGCCTCGATAAGATTGTGGGATTCATCTTAGGTCCCCCGATACATAGATAGACAAAGCTTAGCGGTTTATGCGAACGGAACCAATCAAGCTAAGCAAGATTGTTATGTATTCTTAGCGGCGCCCTACTTCAAAATGAAATGGCGCACTCTAGCTGTCAAGTCCTCCGAGCCTATCCTGTACAAAGTATATCCCTGTTAAGCCATGACATGAATATGGCCTTGCCTCAACATAGAACAATGATTTCTGCGTCAATAGTCATCGCAGAGTATTCTAATGGAGTGAAGTCCTCTTTTCTTTATCGGAGCCGTTTTCAAGGTAATGAATCAATTTACACTGCCCAATTTCCTTCCTCAATAATGCTCTGATTCCCATACTCACGAGAAGAGGCAATATCCGACAAGAGCGAGAGACATAGACACCCCCTCAAATTGCTGAATAAGAAACAGCAGATGGTCTCATATGAGTCCAATCTAACAAAGCAACACCAACCTTAGAGAGTAGCCAGTGTGCTATTAACAGCCAGGTTCGCGGTTGCAATCTCCGGGTATTGTGCCTTGGGGTCGAAATTCAGACGCCTTGCATATTCACGCTCAAAGATAAGGCAGTGGGTTGATCCACCACTATGGAATGCCCCAATAACATCTCCCTTGGTAATAGTGCACCCTTCAGCTGTGCTATCCTCCCACTGGCAGGTGGATACCTCGGACATTCCAACTGGTACGAAGCCCACTAATCCAATCTGTGAGCCATTTTCGACATTTGTGTCAACAATAAGAACACCCCGTGCTGCTATGTGGGTGATATAACGCTGCGACATATCTGGGCCAGCTGGATCAGGTCCACTCGAACCTCCGAATCCTGAAGCAGCTGTTTCGGCAAAGTATGTTCCATCGATGAGGGATCGGTATACAACCGTGCCGTTGACAGGAGCATTCCAGCAGTGGTAGGAGTCTGCACTCAGGAAGGCCTGATACACAGTACCGCCGACAAATTTGTCAACATACTGACTGACTCTGACATCCCGCGTGGCTCCTAGCATATCATGCAGCGAATATGGCATGCCCTTAAGCCAGAAGGTAGTGCGGCCCGAGACGTCGGTGTCAAACGAAAGAGGGAACGATTCGCAAGCATTGACAAGCGCCCCGTCTCCTACAGGACGAACACCGGCCCTAAACTTGCGCGTAAAAAATGCGTCCCAGTGAGGGTAGTTGAAGAAGTTCTCCTGCGTGCCGCCCGCGGGGTGTTCGAATAGTTCTGTAAACTTCCTTTTACTATCAGGCGTAGCATCATTTGCCTTCTTCTCCAACTGTTGGACTGCTATGTCTGAGCTCCAACCAGCATCGATCAGTGCTTGGTTGCCACCACCCTCCTGCCCGGTCCTTCCGTTGGGATTGCTGAGGAACTCATTCCATTTATTCAAGATCGCTTTCAGAGACTCATTTACTCTGGGATCGAGGAAGAATTGACGACCGCTCTCGGTCCCCATCGGCCAGTCAACGATGACATTGAATGGGAACCCAATAAGACCGCTGGGTACTTCGGGGTCCTTTACCAAAAAGTACTCTGGCACTTCAGTCAAGAGGGTATTGAAGAGATATAACATGGTTTTGTAGTTCCGGACTTGTTTCTTGAGTGTGGTTGGGTCCCGATCGTACGGGGCCTTTTCAGGGACCTCGTCGAACATGGAATGGGCAAGCATATAGAGAGTTGAATTGTTTTCAATTAGGTTCCTCAATGCGTCGACGGGGTTCTCCTTGCCATCTCTCAATTTTCGGGGAATTTCTGGCTTAGCCTTCTCCAGAAGATGAGACAGCCAGGCTCGGCGAAGTCTGACGTCCTCAGGCATCCAGTGGCCGTAGCCATGAGTGGCACTCCCGGTTGCGAGTCCACCCAGGCTTGGCTTCGCGTACGTGGATAGGTAGAATTTCTGCATCTTTTGAGGAATGATTGTATCTGTTTTGAATGAATGGTGCAAGGGAGAAAGTGTTGGTGTCCGAGATATAGAAGACATCGAATTATTTCGCCTTGACCTGGTTATTCTTATACTTCGATCTACCAGTATAGAGTACGTATTACATCAATTCTAACTTATGGTTACACGTACATTTACAACTTGCGAACACTGTGATTGATGACGTTTGCATGCAGGACACGTAACGTCATATGCACGAAGACGCATCTTTCCTACATTTCAGCTGAAACCAAGGCAGCCCTCGTAGATGGCACGATCGGCCTATGAGCCGTGTAATGGTACGGAGCAGGGAGTCGATTTGCGGCAGATTGCTCAGGGTCTTCTGTGAGTATCAAACCATGGTTATCTCTGTATAAAGTGCATCCTAACTAACTTGACCTAGCCTAGAACTTTACTTTCATTTTAGGCTTGTATACTTTCCCAGGAGCACAGGCATTGAACGCTCCAAGCTTAGATTAATATGTCTAGGGCAGGTCTATGAAATCTCTCTACAACTTAGCGTAGGGTTTCCCCACAACGATTACCTTTCCCCAAAAGAGCTAATTGGTGGCCAGCAAGGCAGTCTCTACATCATGCAAGCATCCCAACATATGCTATGTCACATCGGCCAGTTCAGCTGATTATGAGTGTGATGGGAGTTGTTGTTTTCGCAGTAGTGTGGGAAAAGAGGCGTGGATGACCAATATTAAGATTTCTTTTCAACATGGACCACCGCGAACCGGTCTGGAGAGCCGGAAGAAGCAAATGGGTGGAGGAAGCACGTGCTTGTGACGCTGCAACACTACAGCTACTCACCTTCAGCAGGAAAGGGTGGCGTCAGAGTCGCTCGCTGAATCTTTCAGCAAGGCGGCCAAAGAGGCGTTATGCACCGTATCCATTGATAGTTCTCAGCCCATCTCTGTTCTGCGATACAGAAGGGCTGGGGAATGGACTCTTTTGGCCAAATGCAGTGCTATCATGCAGTGTGGCCAGGTTTATTACCATCAGTGGATATGTATGAGCTTTTTACCAATATCAATTGCTGCGGTCAAGCTATGGAGATCTCTGCGACAACGCAAGATCTACTAAGAATGCTAAGGTAGTCCGTATTGCTAGCATTTACATCCCTTTTTGTGAACAGGAGCGGTCTAATTGCCGTTCCCGATTACTATCTAACCGAACCTTGCCGTTGCAGTATTCGCTAGTACTAAATGTCACTGGAATGTCGTCGGAGCGTTAATGCTGGACTATTTACAGGAGATAGGATAGCATTTTTGATTAGTCCCGAATCAATACTGGATCACTGCATCTCGCTGCAGTTGAGCTGAAAGATCGCCGAAGGATCTGTGGAGCTCTTTCCCCTAAACGCCTATCAGCTCTCGCCTTTTGATGAGGTGGTTGTCGAGGTGGCAATACAAATCGCATTAAGTGCATTTAGAGCATAATGGAATGCCATTTTTGGCTAGGAGCAAAGTACCCCTCGATTGGGAGAATCCAAATGAACTGGTCAATTGCTACCGCTTCTGAGCTTGCCCGGTCTATCTGGGGATCATTCCTGCGATCTGACATGACTATTGGTAGTACCAAGCATGCTTTCGGCGTTCCATTAGGCATAGATTATTCTTCCTTCCCGGATCTCACAAATGGACATTCGATTTTGCCAGTATGTCTAAGGATTGACGTCAAAAGAACACAATCCACTTTGACTTTAGTCGCTTGAGGTGAGAGTGGCATAGGGGAATTGCTCATCCTTGTAATGTCAAAAGAATGCGGGAATCGGGATTTCGTTACCTACAGCAATAAGGGACGGAAGGGACGGGACGATCCACTCTTTCAGCTCCGCCACTGCGGATTCTCCAGCTGCTGCAGCTTCCACTACGCATAGTGATGGCACTAGTGACTAATATCATGTCCAGTAACTAGTCTAGACATCATGAAGTTGCCGGCTAGTCTTCCTTAGCGTACCACTGATCTCCACAGCAGTAGATCATAGATGTGTGAGAGTTTAGTGTTCTCAATTCTCTTATGACCGGCGGTTTTCAGTTGTTGTAAAGCCGTGTTTTTAACGGTGGGACTTAGGACATTCAACCGCCCGTATATTCGAATTCGATCCCCTCGCCCCTCCCATGGACATGTTAAGCTCCTAGAGTCCTGACGACCCTCTTCCAGATCCAACGCTAAGGCATACCAGTCGATCGACTGCGGACAACTGTTGTGTAAAAATATATATATGTAGCATCCGTGCATTTCAGCTGGACAGTTACACAATCACATACCATGGCTCCTGGAAATCCTGAAGCCATCAATTGATGCAGCCGAGAAATGCAGCTCTTTCCTATTGGGGAACTAGCTTAGATGTTAATTACCTCATCTCACCTCTTTTGGTTATTATTTTCGACACTTTCATAATGATTTTCTGGTATATTTCAAATAGTTTCATCTATGTCATCATCTCACGTAGCATTGAGGTCTTGATACCTGAATTCAACCTTTCTTCTCATTCTGGTCAAGGTGATAAGGGCTGGATTCGGTCCTGGCTATCTATATATCGGCCCCTACTCCTTGGATATGTTTATGGATACAGGTTCATCTTCAAAATTTTATTCAATTAGAAGCTTTAGGGCCTTGAATCTTTATTTACTATCCCATTCTCTATAGCAACTACCTATCTTACCATGGGGTTCATTCCGTGCTTGATTATCCTAATAGGCGGACTCCTCCCCGCCATTGTGTTAGGGGTTGAACCACCGACACCATTTTTCCCATCATTAGACCCATTCTACACGCCGAAGGATGGGTCTTGGAAAGAATTGGACCCTGGAACAATCATAGACCACCGTCAAGTGCATATCAATTCCCTCCGTTACGGCATCCAGTCTACCGCCAAAGCATATCAACTGCTATACGTCACCAAGGACCTGAACAACAAACCAAATCACTCAGTCACAACGATAGTCATCCCCAAAAACGCAAAGAAGGACCGACTTTTATCGGTGCAGCCCGCTTATGACTCGCCAGACATCAATTGCTCCCCCTCATACGGGCTCCAGGTTGGCGCGGTCGGACCCTCGCTATCCTGGAATATGATGGATTTATCCTTCGTGGAGCCGTTCGTGCGAGACGATGGTCCAGTCCTGAATCTTCCTGATTACGAGGGGTGGAACGCTGCCTTCACCGTGGGCCCGCAGACAGCCTACCATGTACTCGACTCGATCCGTGCGGTATTCAACTTCAAGGAAGAAATCGGCCTGCAGACTAACGCCAGAACGGTACTGTACGGGTTCTCCGGTGGCGCGTATGCTACCGAATGGGCTTCCGAGATGCAGCCCAGTTATGCGCCCGAACTGACCCAGATTGTGGGCGCTGCGATGGGCGGTCCTCCTCCCAACATTACGAACACCTTCATTTACTGTGATGGGGGAGATTGGGCTGAGCTGAACGTGTGGGCAGTGCTGGGCATGATGAACGCTATCCCAGAGATAAAAGAATACATCGATAAAGATCTGCTGGATGAGCACCGCGAGGAGTTCTATGGTCCCATGAGACGCTGCAGTCGCCACTTCGGCGTGGAAGAAGTTCCCCCGTCGCTGGCGTTCAGGAACATCTCCTCCTTTTTCGAGAACGGAAACCACTTCTTGTATAAGTTCCGTGAGGCGCTGGATCAGTTTGGCGTTATGGGGAGAACTGGAGCCCCCAAGTTCCCGATGTATATCTACCAAGGAACGAAGGACGAGATAGTGCATCCTATCGGAGTTACGAATCAGCTTGTGCGGGACCTTTGCGAGAAGGGTGGCAATGTACGCTACGTCCAATACCCTTGCACAAACCATATGAATACCTTGATCAAAGGGGGCACTGCTGTCTGGGTCTGGATTGGGAATCTCTTATCGGGCCGCCCTACGGTGCAGGGATGTCAGTATCGGGACTTGAATCCGCCGATCGATGGAGAGGATGATGGCTGCCCGAAAGACGGGGAAGAAGTTCGAGCGATGGATGAGTACTATTCACAGTTGGAAGCTTTCGCACGGGACGAGCTGAAGTGACCGTGACCTAGCAATAGCGGAGTGCATGTTTACCATATAAAATAGTCCAGCAGGGAAATGCAGTGTTTTACCAAACCACTTAACCACAACCTCATATAACACACCCAGAACTATTTGATGCCTTATTTTAAGCTTTATACAGGCATTGATCTGGTAGTATTGAAGTAGAGTGATATCACGTATACTTACATTGGGTGGTCTTGACTATTCTACGCATCTGAAATGCCTGGCATACACAGCAAGTTTTTCCAGCTGTTGCTTTTCAAGTAAAGGTCAAGTCTCTGACCGCTCGACTGATGGATGGCCATTCATGGGAGAGTTGCGGAACGAATATAGCATCACATTCCGCTCCCAATTTCGGACACAGCGTGGATCTGGCCTTATCTTTCGCTTAATTGGCCGCCTGGAGATTATCTTTTGCACTTCATTGTATTGAAAAGCTCATAGCCTTCAGCAGCCTGGGACTTCGGCAGGACTGTGTTTACCATAAAGCTATTCCGATCAGTGATGATCACTTGAAAGGGATGAGACGGAATTCGTAGCCGAGCACATGTTGCATTTTTTGTTCAACCTGCAGTGTCTGGGGAGCAACTGATCTTACTAGGCATCTTCCCAAGGAATAGTTGTCCCTCAGCCATAACATTGAGAATCAACTACTTTTTTATACAACATCAAAGGAGTGCATTCAGAACAGGTAAATTACTCTCTACCCCTAAAACCATCCTCAGGCTGACCAGCCATCAGTTGCTAGAGCTCAGTTGACAAGAGGAAGCCTTGCCACCTGCAACGAGCCCCCAGTAGCGTTTGCTGCTGCCATGCCAGCAGCCGCAGCCGCCTTAATGTGAGGTGCTTTGAGTATTGACTGCAACAACGTAGAAAATGGTTGCAGTTCTCGATGCGACATGGTTCACCTCACCAATGATGGCTGCTGAGCGCTCTTGGCCTGCTGGTTTCGGGCTCAATTCATAAAGCGATAACCAGTAACTACAAACGCTGGGATGTGACCAAGACCGAATACTCGTGGCTCGTCCGTCATTCACTGTCAGTCCCCTGAAGTTGTTGTTAGAGACGGCAAGTTGATTTTGAACAGACCCCCAGAAAGTCAAGCCTGTCGCAATGACAAGGGTGGATGTCCCGATGGAATGGACAGACCGGTGAACAAAAAGAGTAGAAATTAAAGCAGATCATCCGTCGGATCATACACGTTGGTCTCGGCCGGCGATGATGCCGATAGATTCCTTTCCCTTGTACATAGCTCCCAATGACGATACATGAGATATTAATGACTTTGAAGTTCATGCGCTTTACCTACACCTGCCCTCGGAGGCATGATCAACAATTGAGATTCATGTTCTTTCGTTCATAGACAGCTAATCCCTAGGCCTTTTCGTTGTAATCCCAGTGTAGACGTCGCCACTGCTGTCAGCATGGTACACCCCGAACACTACTCTCCCCTTGAGGTCCGTCTCTGGCAACGCATATAGATCGTAGTCGTCCATCCCAAACTGATTCATCCGAATCCCTCGTGACCAGTGACAATAAGGCCTTTTCCGCTTTGCAAAGTAATCGCCGCCCAGTGCGTACTCTGTGGTCTCCCCTGCCCGTATTCCAGCGCGTTCAAGCGCCAGTCTATAGACAACCAGAATGTGCTCTGCTCCATTGTGTCCGAGTTCATGAGAGTCCTTGTAATTTCGATGCCACGCGCTAATTGACCGAAGTTTTGGAAAGCCCTGTGGGTTAAAATCACGAAACATGTTCTGGAAGTCCAGCGTATCCGCTCCTGGAGGGCAGCGAGGAGCCAGAATTACAACGTCCTGAATGGAAGTGGGAAGGGTCTGCGCGAACGGGAGCCATCCGTTTCCTTCAAGATTGCTAAACAGATCAATGTCGAGGGTCAGCCGCTCTAGCCGGGTGAATTCATTCCATCTCCAGTTTGTCGTTGGCGGCGCGATTGGGTTGATCGACATATAGGGACGGTATGGCTTCAGGCAGGGTTCGTGGCGACAGCCACAAATGGAACCGTACTCCATGAGTTCGATGTGGAGGTGTCGTAAGCTAAACTTGGTATGGGTAAGCAATGCTATACACACGGCCTCGATACTCATGTCGGGTAGAGGCTTTCGATATTGTACATCTCCAAGGCGTTGCCCAAATACCTCTGGCGTGTGGAAGACCATATATTTGAATTGCTTCAGGCTGGAACATCCGTCGATAATCCTGGACAAGGCGCGACTGGAGATGTTTCCCCGATCCACAACGACTGATTCCAGCCCGGAGTTTGCGGGTGGCAGGGGATACGCCGGGTCCATTGCATCATCCCAGTCATACGTGATGGAGCTTTGCGCACTCATATCTTCCTGCCAAACTGGCTGTGAGTAGTAATCCCAGAGCGAGAGATGTTTAAGAGTTGGCAATCGAGCCAACGCAGTTAAGAGGCGAATGGTCTGCTGGAAATGATCGTCACTGAGAACTGCCTGTAAACGTTGCTCTCGTCTATCCTCACTACTTTCGGACCCATTCCATTCATCGTCGCCTTCTTCCTCGTCGTGGTCATAATCTAGGAAGTTGACTCGCACGTCAGTCAAAACCGACAAGGGCTGATCCTGGAGTCCCCTATAAGACCTTGTTGCTAGCCTACTCAAGGCGCGAGGGACATAGGGAAGGATAGTATCGTAGGCGTTGACCTCCAATTCCATCGTCTTCAGCTCTGTCAGCTGCCCAAGGGCAAGTCCCAGTGCAGCTCCCCCAGTCCCACTGGCCACTGCATGCATCCAGTCACACACTTCTTCATCCTCAACGATGCGTGATGCCTGAACAAGCCGTTTAATCCACTTTAAACTCGAATCCCAAGTCAAGCATAGGTACTGTGGCCAATCGAAGGACTCCGGGCCGAGTTCCTCCACGTACGGGGCCAAGCGGGGCCTTTGGGCGATCTCGAGCAGCAATCGCGGAGCACCATTGCCAAAGGCCTCATTCGTTCCGCACCGGCGGATGTTTGATGGAGTTAAAGAGCAGAGGACTTCAGCTTGCCATTTTCTGTATTTCTTGTGTTCTTGCAGGTGGTTGCGGCAGAGTTCCTGAAGATATTTACAGCTTGATGAAAAGGAGGGTAGGTCCTTTGGAGAAATGAAGTCTATAACTTTCAACTGTAGCTCATATGGAAGTAGTAAAACCATGGCGGTGGGAAGACACTGACAGGAAAAGAGTTCATGACGACGAGCGCATTACCCTGAGAAAAAGCCTTGTGTCCCCGCGCCCCCACGCTTGCTACGGCGGACTGTTGCTACAAAATGGACTTTTGGATTTGGTCACTGTTTGACGCATGTATTACCTATTACAGTAGCGCACTGAAGCGAGTAAGTTATACAAGTATGTGAATGGATTATCCCCTAAGCAAGTATGGGAATTATGAGACGTGAAGATAAGGTATAATGCCCATTCTCAACCATACAGAACAAACAAGCTTAAGTATTATTTCTGTATGTTACTGTCCAGTGTGAAAATTTTCTAAGTTATACGTACCATGATAATCGAAATTATATACACATGACCAAATGCAATTATCAGTGTGTAACTGTGGGTCTCAAGGATTAGACATTGCACAAAATCTTTTTTTATGCCTGTGCAGTTCTTGCTTTTGACACAGCCTCGAGCTCTTTTTGTAGAGCCCTCCATGATTTCATTCCCCTCATTGCAGCAGACTCTGGTTGACTGTGCCTATCCCTCATGCCGCGGTCAAAGATCTCCATCGACACCCAGCCTTTGTAACCAATTTCAAGGATCCAAGCTTCGGCAATCTCGGTAATAGGCAGATAGGCGCCATGGTCATGCTCCAGGGGAAATGGTCGTGCATGTTTGGACCAAGTAAATTGCGGCGCCTCCCCTTCGACAAACCACGGGTGACCCTTGGAGAATGGAGGATCGAATCTTTCGCCATCAGACAGCTGGAGAAAGAATATCTTCTCAACGGGACAATTGGAAACAAAGCGCTTGAGTGATTCACGAAGGGCTTTATCAGCGTCGGGGAAGCGGCCCGACGCGGCGAAAAGGTCACCCCATAGCTTCGTAGCTTCATGAAACGTATCGAGACATAGCCCGAAGTTTGGTCGATTGACTTCGTTGACATATTGTAAAGCGACCTCCCATGTAGAGCAGTGTGTTCCCCAGGACAAATACTCATATGCAATTGATACGACCGGCTGCTCCGCACTTCCGATATCAGCCAACTGCTGTAGCTCACTGATAACCACGTCTTTGTCGCCGATAGCGTCTGGTTTGTAATTTGAAGGAATCTGCAAATAGGACGCATTAAGGACTCTAGCGACTCTAACCCAATGTCTGGCCTTCTGTAATCTGTCACTAAGAGGCGATCTGTCTCCTTCGTAATTCTCGAAGGGTGCCAAAGAGAGAATGTCCAAGTTGAGTTTCTGGCATAACACGCGGATCTTCTCAGCGCCCTCGAGAATCGAAATGTTTTGAGCTTGAGAAAATACTTCCAACTCGAAATAGACGATTTCAATGCCTTTGTATCCGGCGTCTGCTGCAGCCTGAATTTTGTGGTCCAGGCGATGAGAAGGGTGTTGGCCGAGAGATAAGCTGGCGATAGCCAATTTATTCGAGAGCATGATGTGGGCGTCTGGGCAGGGAGAATGACAAACTTCGGCTACTAAGATAAGAGAAGCCGTCAAAGCAGCACTTTCATTAAACTACACGCAACATATATAACAGGGAGCAAGTGCGGGGTTTCGGATTCTGTTCTCCGCAGGGCAGATGAGACAGACAATAGTGGGTCTTTTTGATTATATGACGCTCAAAGTGAAGTCATATAGGGCGCGAACGTTGAAGATTCGGATTTCATGAAAGTCATCTGTTAGGGTAGAGGTATCCTACATGAAACAGGTTCTTTCACTTTTCCTCGTATTAGTGGTCTCTCATTATTGCGGGTGTTATTCTCCGGACATGATTTTCTGTCACCAGAGGTCCGAGCATTTCCAAAGGCCTGACATGACAAGGTCTTCTCAAATCCGCTCAGAATGCTTTCAAATGGCTGCTCTGGGAAAGCGTTTTCCGCGTCCTGCTACTGATTCAACAATGATGGATCCTATAAATCCAGCGTAACGTTCGAGGCGAGCTCTGTTGAATTCATCACCCATCTCTGAAATCATTACTCCTCTCTGCAGTTTTATTCCATATTTCCGTCGACAATCAAGTGTTTTCAAAATGGTATCCGCTGTCCTTCCTCCAGCTTCGACAAATATTGAAGCCACTTCGGACAATATCGACGCCGTCAATGTCCTCAAGGCAAACGCACAGCAAGCCGCAAAGGACCTGTACGAAGAGTCTGAATTCGACAAATCCAAGGACAAGACAACTTTCCGCCAGTTCAACGATGCTTGTGACCGAGTCAGGAATTTCTATGCTCAGCAGCACACCCTACAAACGGTGGCCTTCAACTTGAAGGCCCGTAATGACTTCCACAATAAGACCCGCGCACGCATGACTGTTTGGGACGCAATGGAGAAACTGAACACGTTCATTGATGAATGTGACCCCGACACCCAAGAATCCCAAATGACACACCTGCTCCAGTCCGCTGAAGCTATCCGCAAAGATGGCAAGCCACGCTGGATGCAACTTGTTGGGTTGATCCATGATCTTGGCAAGCTCCTTTTCTTCTTCGGTGCTCAGGGCCAATGGGACGTTGTGGGAGACACCTTCCCCGTCGGGTGTGCGTTTGATGATCGAATCATCTTCGGGACTGAGTCTTTCAAGAAGAACGAGGATTTCAACCACCCAATCTACAGCACCAAGTTCGGCATCTACTCCCCTGGCTGTGGTCTAGAGAACGTCATGCTGTCTTGGGGACATGATGAATACCTTTACCATATCGTCAAGGATCAGTCGACCATTCCCGACGAGGGGCTTGCTATGATTCGGTACCACTCATTTTATCCATGGCACCGTGAGAACGCCTATCATGAGTTTATGAATGAGCATGACAAGAAGATGCTTGAAGCCGTACGGGCCTTCAACCCATATGACTTGTACTCCAAGAGTGATGAGGTGCCAAATGTTGAAGAGTTGAAGGTGAGAATAATTTCTAAATAACACAACCTGTCACAGCTGTGTGCTAACGTGATTCTAGCCTTACTATCTTGAACTTATCGATGAGTATTTCCCAACAAAGGTTCTGAGATGGTGATAGCTCCTCTCCATGGGTTTCACTCTAGGTTTGGAGTGTTTATGTGTGTATGACAAGACGCAAAGTATTGAGGCCGCTCAAATGGCCAACAGGGGCATCTCAATTTATGCTTTTAGTTCGCTCGCTAGAGCTTAGGACCAATTCATTTGTTTGGCAGTATGCTATTCGTTTTCACAGATATATGGGCTGAAAAATAATACTCTTCGTTGTTTCTCGGTCTCATATAGCATTTAAAAACTAAGTTAGGCAGGATACAGTAGCCATGACTGCCTGTTGTTCATGACTTGTTTCTGTAGTTTTCGGGAGCACCCTCGTATGATTGAAAGTGTTACAACAGAGAGATTTGTTTCTGAGATGCCTTCGTCTTGGCCTCTATTTGACCAAGGGCCAGTACGGATACATCGACTTCTAGGCGGGGATACTTGACTTGCACTCACAATATGGCAGTCGGCTATTCAGTAATAGTCTGTTAGGTGAAACGAAGTGACGACATCTCATCATGGAGATTTGACTCTCATGTGATATCTGCTCATCTAAGCTTTTCCACTAGAAACTACGGCAGACGCTGTCGGAAATTATAATCCTGTGCAGCTGCAATGTTGCCATGATGGGAAATGAAATAAATTCTATTGGCTGGTATAGTGTCAGTAACCTCCCATGCACTTCGGTGGCAAATTCTCCCGAGCTATGGGGCCCAATAGGAGATAGCCCCGGAATGCGGGGTGCTCATGACATTGCATTGATTGGTGCTCGGAGACATAACACCGCCCTGACAGTGGAGTATTCAGGGTCCAGTTTGTTGACCGTGCAACGAAGCTTTTCTGAAGGGGAGAGAACCCAGAGATGTTAACAGGGACGTCTGGGACGGCCTTGCAACCTACTTAATATTCTCAGTAATAGGTTAACCGACTTTGCCACCACCCACATCACGAAGCCGTTTTGGATCTACACGAAAGTCTACGTAGTATTTGTTCTTGGAGTGGAATATATGAAGTGGCATATTATCTTGGCAATGAAGCAGAACTCCTCTGTGCACCTGATGAAAACCATAGGACAGGTCGGGTCGCTGAGTAGTCAGACGTACAATCTAGTTTTTGATGGTTCTTCCATCAAAGCAAATCTTCTCACCAGTAATAAGACTTCGCTGCAATGCTTGCCCGATAGAAACCGCTTTGACGGAGCTTTGCAAGCTTATTGGAGGTGGGGTGTTATCCAGGCAGCAAGCTGTGAACTCATAAGCCTCAGTGATAAATGCTTCCCGGAACCTCTCATAATAATGCTGTGGCAGTTCGCGCCTCGCCCCCTGTGAGTCATGGATTTCAACATGATTCTTTCTCACTTGCATATTCACCCTGACAGAACCTTTCTCGCAGATGATTTCTGAGGTGTCCTCCTGTCCAGCCGCCATCATACGCGAACAATACAAAGCCGCCATCTTTCCGCCCTCAAACTCCACAGTCGCGATTGCATTATCCCGATCGTTGCTCGCCTCTAGCCCCGGATGAACGGCACAAACACCAACTGCCTGCAAGCTCTTGATCTTGCGATTCTCTCCCAGGAACCAAAGCATGAGGTCGATATCGTGAATGGAACAGTCCACGAAAATACCACCACTTGTTTTCGCGTACTCGACGAAGAATCCTGATGAATCATACAGATCCGCTGTTTGAGATCGGAAAAGCACCGGTGATCCAAATTCGCCCTTGTCGACTCTCTCATGGGCTTCGCGGTATGACGCATCGAAACGACGAGAGAAGGCGCACATCACTTTTTGCTGCGGGTATGTTTTGAGGGACTGCTCATATGCGGAGACAACGGATTGGGCCTATGCCATAGTATCGCTCGTCAGCATCCAATCTTCACAAGGATAAGTGGCAAATCAACATACCACTTCAGCATCAATGCTCAATGGCTTCTCGCAGAGAACATGAAGGCCTTTCTTAATTGCTTTCAGAGCTTGCTCTGCATGCACAGCAGTGATACTCGCAATCACAACAGCTTCCAGATCAGCTTTTTCAAGCATTTCATCGTAGTCCTGGAAGATTTGCACCCCTTGAAGGTTCTCCGCTGCCCATTGACGCTCCTTATCATCGGGAGTACTGGCGGCTACCACGTTTGCGCGGGCAGTGAGCTCATGGAAGTTGATGGCATGTCGCTTGCCTTTTCATGGTAAGATATACTGTCAATAGTGCGGGGTGGGGATGCCTACCCATACGGCCAAGGCCTGCGATACCGACACGAAGTTTTTGGGTGACCATTATTGCGAAGGTGGGATATCAAGGAAGAAAAAATATGTTCAAGAGCTTCGGGAGACATAGAAAAGGTGAGGACGGGGGTCAAGACTATATACATAACGAATCCCATTTTCCCTGTGTAGTTCTGGTGTGGGACCTTTCGCTCACGTTTCGGATTTCAATGTCCGTGTGAGTATACGGAATGCTACGAATAGTCTGGTTATGAGTACCTGACTCCCAAAATCCTGAATTATACCAGTTGAGCGGGGAAATAGATCCGAGGTAAGTAGAAATCAAAACGAAACGACAATTGGCAAAGCTATGTACTCCTTACTAACTGGATGTACATGGAGGTTTAAGGCAACTGTTTCCAAACCAACCCACCCCGTACCCCGCTCGGCCGTATTTGGATTTTGCCATGTCTGTTCAGGGAGCAATTTCGCAGTGCTCTGCATTAATAACGGCATCCTTCTCGACAGACACCTGCAAATCATCACTCTCAGTACGAGCGATCCGCGTTGCGTCTGCCCAACTCATGTCTTTCCCTGCATTGTGCTTGATTTCAAAGAGCCGATCAACTTGTTCAAGAGATAATGTCGCAGTCTCAATGTAGAAGTAGTAAATGAGTGGAATAAAGCAAAAGTTGAAAATGGCGTAGAGCATATAATACCGCCACTGGATATTTTGGATGGCGGTAGGGGTGACCACAACAACAACGTAGACGAAAAGCCAATTGACTGTTGTGGCGAAAGACGTGCCGATGTTGCGCATTCTCTGAGAATTGATCTCGGCAGGGTATATATAGGGAATCGAGAGCAGCGACATTCCATAGAAGACGTAGTAGACGAAAATGAAAACCACGGCCATGATTGACATCCCCTTGTTGTCTGGCCCGCCATATCGCAAACCCACAGCAACAAGAGCAAAACAAACACTACTGGCAGCCACGCCCATGAGCATCAGCCTCTTTCGCCCAACACGGTCGATCAAGAGAGCTGCAATTGAGCCCCAGAACATGAGCGACATGGAGTCCACAGCGGACAAGATCAAAGCCATGCGACTGCTCAGACCAACTGATCGTGTAAGGACCACGGGGAGGTAATATGCAATGACGTTGGTACCTCCCATCTGTTGGAAGAATGCGGTACCAGCTCCCAGAAGCATACGGCGAAGTGTTTGCTGCTTACTCTTCCAAGTGAGAATTTCTTTCAAGGCCACCGACTCCTGCACCTCAGCGTCATGGTGAACAGCAGCAACTAATGTCCGAATCTCACTAGTAACAAAAGGATCATTATCCGGCTTTGATAACAGCCTAGCGAGAATGTTTTGTGCCTCCCCAACACGATTCTTCATAATAAGCCACCGAGGCGACTCAGGTGTGATATGGACTAGGGCAATGGTGATGATGGCAAAGAAGCACTGGAATGCCAGAGGAAAACGCCAGCTCACATCTGAGTGCGGAATGAAGGTAAAGCCATAGTTCATCCACTACATCTAGTGAGCAATTAGGCTTGGTCATTGAGGCTGATGAGTACTTACATTTGTGATCACAATGCCAAAAATATTTGTGACCAGCTGAAAAACGATGAGCTTACCCCGATCTTTCGGCTGCGCAGTTTCTGCCTGCCAGATAGGTATAGCGATGGTATTCATTCCGTTTCCGATTCCTGCGACCACACGGCCGACAATCATCTGCGCGAGAGAATATGACGCCGTTTGGAGGATTGCACCGACGATCAAGATCGCGCAGCCGATGAGAATGCATCTTCTACGACCCAGTTTGTCGCCGGCATACATGGATGCGAGTGTCCCAGTAATGCAGCCGATATCGTATGTTGCCACGATCTGACCTTGGATCGTAGCCCCCGGGAAGCCGAAGGTTCTCAGGAAGGGTTCATTGTCCAGGAGGCCACCAAAAACACCTTGGTCATAGCCGAAGAGAAGAAACCCAGCACCGCAGGCGGCAGTAATTCCATACTGAAGCGCTTTTCCCTGCGCGTCCTGTAGGAACATCGTAAAAACGGTTAAATGGATGATGCGGTGGTATCAGTTATGAGAAAAAGCGAGATAGCAGGTCCAATTCAAAGTCCATCCAGGCAATGTCCGACTAGTTGATTTATATGAGGTTTATATTCGCCCGGTGAAATGCAATAATATGAAAGCAATCCAATCTGAAGAGAAACTTCCCCGGAATCCATTCACCGAAAGTCAATGGTACACTAAGCCGAGCCGGCTTTATGACCAATTGGATCTGCAGAACAAGGCGAACCGCCCAACGCCACAATCTACGACCACCATTGCGGGGTAGTCTGCATACCCCAGATTTTGAGTCTCTTTTGCATCCTGCTCCTGCTGTTTCCACCTTGACAGGGTGTGGCACAATAATGAGCTCTATGAAACAGTATGTGAAGCGACAACATGCCACCATGGCATGCATCTCATGTCGGGAGAGGAAAGTGAAGGTATTTCCTGCCACGCCTTTTTACTCTTTGCTAAATTAATTCAAAGAATAACAGTGTGATGGTGAATTACCATCTTGCTCTCGTTGCGCAAGCAAAAACAAAGAATGCAGTTATCAAGCTTTTGATAAGAGAAAGTGAGATAATTATACTAACCATGCGATCGCGATGGAGCCATCTTGAGACTAGGAGTTGACCATGATGATAGGTTACCTCTTCGTGTCGCAATAGAGTTGCTGACCTGCAGAGTCGATCAACTGTGTCAATTTATCCATGAAAATGGCCTTCAGCCCCCGAAAATGCCTGATGATAAGGATGCTACCCTGCAAACCATTCTTGACACCCTTGGAATGACAAAGCAAGCCGTCAGCCCAATACCACCTCCGAATAATGCAACGATGAAGCCTCCAAGAACGGTCAAGGACAATGAGTATTCTTTACCTACTTCTACGATGGCCCCATTTCATGTCTCTTCAGAGGGTTTCGGGGGCAGGAACTCGGATCAACAACATGCTACCAGTCCGCCCTTAACTGAGCAAGGTCACTCTTTACCGGATTCGGCGTTGTCGTCAATTGCACGAAATAATGACTCTTCAATCAGTGCACTTGAAGACGATCAGTCGGTCTGGAGTCTCTTGAGAGAAGACAGCCCGGGAAGTATATTCAACGACTGGCTTTTTGACATAGACTTCGGTACACACATTACGCCCTCTGCATCCGACATGCAGCAACAACAATTTATCTTGGGCTCTTCGCCCAATGATGGACTTGCTATACCTCCAACGCTCCAGGCAGAATCTATCGAAACTGTTTATAGCGAAAGTAGCTCTACCCTTCTCAAGGAACCGGCCAGCGCATCTGATATTGAAGGCCTGGTTGATGAGATCTCCGACAGGGTTGGTACCTTGAAAATCGGCCCTGGAGGGAAGACACGTTTTTATGGCCCGACCTCCACCTTTAATTTGAGGGAAATGCCATCCTCAGACAGTTATGAACCCGATCAGTCAAGCCCCACCGATCATTATGGGTCAGAGGAAGAAATTCCTGCGGATGTAGAAGATCATCTTCTCGACCTTTATTTCACCTGGCAGGACCCGTCATTCCATGTCGTTGATCGACATATCTACGAAGAAGCAAAGGAAAAGTGGAAAAACAGGGAAAAGACTCCTTTCTATTCAGAGGCACTACGGAATGCAATGTGAGTCATTTCTATTGCCAATGCTCTCTGAAGCACCCACCCTGACATTCCAACTAGGTGTGCGCTAGGTAGCGCCTTTGAATCGCGATACCATCCGACTGTTATCACGTTTCCAAAGACGCTTGTTGAGTTTTTTGCCGATCGCGCCAAGTCAATACTTGAAACAGAATTAGATTCTCCTTGTGTTGCAACCATTCAAGCAATGGTCATCTTGAGCAGCCATGAGGTTGGAAACGGAAAAGATGCAAGAGGGTGGCTTTATAGCGGTAAGTCCACCTTGAAACTCCATGACTTAAAACTTACTTGCTACCTAAGGATCGGCATTGAGGCTGGCATTCGATCTTGCTTTGCACCTTGACATGTCTAGTTATGTGTCTGCAGGGATGATCTCAGCTGCCGATGCAGACCTTCGCAGGACTGTCTTCTGGACCGCATACATTGTTGACCAGTTTGTCATACCCTCCCACTACACGTACTTGAGTACCTAGTTTTCCTGACTATTTGATAGTCAATTAGGATTCCATCTAGGTAGACCCTTTCGCACCAGCATGGAGGATGTGACGGTTGAAAAGCCCCGACAAAAAGCAGGTTCCAGAGGGCATTGCGGATGGACACCTTGCGAGCCGTCGTCTTCTGCCAGCCACGACTCTGGCTTGCTGGACATCAAAGACGCAATCAGCCAACAACTAGTTTCCCTCTGCGAGCTGATGGGTCCATGCGGGTATATCCTGTAAGAATATCTGTCGATATCACGTCCGGCCCCGATTGACATTTCCAACAGATACGGTACCTCCAGTATCTCAAAAGAGATCCTTCAAGCGCTCAATGCAAAAATTGTCGCCGAGCTCCACAAGTGGAAAGCTACCCTTCCGCCTATTTTACAGATTGATCTTGACGACGTCACCTCCCCATACCCTCCGCATGTGCTGCTTCTCCAGTATGTAACTTGTTTCCTTGCCACATCTCTCTTTCCTCCAATCTAACCGGCACCAAAGCATGCAATACCACCAGAACATAATCTACGCCCACAGACCATGGATATCAAAAAGTCAACTACAACCGCAACCACCAAGAGGACCCGGATACACGCACGCCCGCGAAATGTGCATCCAATCCGCCATCGCAATCTCCAAGATCCTCAATATGTATGAGTCTCGCTACACACTGCGTCGAATCAATGTACAAGCAGTTTCCATCACGTCCTCCGCCATCCTATTCCTCCTCTTTGCCGCCGTCTCGAATTACCCCTCCCACTCTCAAGGCAATATCTCACTGTATCTAACGACATGTTTCAGAGCCCTGGATGAGTTCACCCTCTCCTGGAAAAGTGCCCAGAGAGCAAAAGACCTTTTAGTTGGTTTACAGCGTCAATGGGATCTACGGACGCGGTCTAATAAACTGCCACAGCAGGCTGACGGGATGTTGTATCGTCCGCAGAAACGGCTGAGGACATCTAGCGAACTTCATCGGATGGCGGCTGTTTCCCATGATCCAGCTTTGTAGATAGACTGTTATTTGGATGGTATGCAGATATTGGTTGAACCTGCCTAATCCATATAGATATAGGTTAAACAATTAGGTGCATGTGACCTGAGGGCTGAGGCCTCTAAGGACTGATAGGCTTATCTAACCATATCTAGAGCTAGATAGGGGAATACTTTTATATATAGATAGATAGAGAATAGTCATATCTATCTATATATATAATTAAATGGTAGACTTACGAAGAAAAACTATAGTTATAGTTAATTTAAGATTTTAGGTATGGGTGATTCGGAGGTAGTAGTAAGATATATATATCTCTATACTACTTTTTAACCAAAGCTTAGGGGGCACCCCTACCACCTCTTATGAATAGGTAATATATAATATTTATATACGGACTTATCATATTATAAAGTAAAATATATAAATATCCTAGTGATATAGCTAGAGTATTAGAAAAAGAGGCAGAAATCTAAGTACTATGGTTACTACCTTAGTATTATGGATTTATCTGTTATCCGCAGTCCAACCCGCATGGATATAAGGGTGGATGAGATAGCTAGTGGATCAACCTATAGTCCACATGGGTTGCATCAAACATCATGTGGATCAATCCATATCCAACCCACGACCAGTCTAACTAGGACAGAGGCGGAAGCTCTTTTGCGCAAGATATCGGCAGGATATCTTTGATTCAGCCTATATGCTTTCACCCCCACCACAGGAGTGTCCGGCAGTCCGTTCCTGATTCCTCTAACCCGATCCAGTAATTACGCCCGTCATTCAGACCTTCTTAGCAAGCCGCCATCCAGAAAGCCGCACGCGTAGAGCCGCAAGGCCGATGGTGCCCAGAATAAAGCTCACGCCTGAAAAGACACACGTATAGGTGTAGCCGCCCCCACTGTCGGCCGCAATCGCGCCCCCAATAGGCGGACTGGTCAAGGTTCCCACCGCAGCAAAAGCCAAGACAGTACCCATCCGATAACCCAACTCGCTCATCGGTGAGATGGACACAATCAGGACGGGTCCTAGACCGATGATCGCTCCTGAGGTGATGCCAAACAAGGCCGCAAAAATGATGAGCGCGCCATTGCCTCGGGCAGGCAGCCACAATGCCAACACCAGGATAGCCGATAGCGAGGTCATAACGAGCATCACGTTGAAGCGACCGACTTTGTCCGCGATATAGTTGGGCACTGTACGACCGAAGAAACTGGCGCCATTGAGAATCGGAACTAATGACCACGCCATTTGCGACGACAAGCCGTAGTGAATGGCTTCGACGACGATATGATCAAATGGAATGAACAGTCCTCCTAATAGCGAACGACTGGTCAGTGATGATGCAACGTGTCTTTCCTCGGTATGGGTGTGCTGTACTCACAGTACATGAAAAAGCTGGCCGTACACAGGATGCCGAAGTTAAGCTCCCGCAACGGCGCGAGATAGTGCATCACGGAAAACGGACGTGGTGCGTGTCGGAGATTGGAGGAGATGGTGAGATTAGCGATGACCAGCAGGCTCAGGATTAGAAAGGCGCAGATGCGCATCGTCCAGCCAAAGCCCACCTGCGGCAGCAGATGCTGTACCATCAGCGGGAAAATGACGCCGCCCATGGAGCCGCCAACAATTCCCCGCTTCTGGCGGAACCACGTCTGGGGCTGAAATGCTCGAGAACATGGTTAGGGGTCGTCCTTTTTCAGCGCGATTGGATTCATTTGAAAACTTACTGCACTGATCGCCGGCGCGAAGATCAGCGAAGAACCAATTCCAGACACTACAGACTGGCTCAGCATGAACTGATAATATTTGTGCGAGAGACTGGCCATCATCAGTCCAAAGACATGTAGGACCGATCCGATCGCAACAGGCAAGCGCGGACCGTAGCTGTCGAACAGTTTGCCCGCCACGGGGGAAGCGAAAAGCATGAAGAAAACTGGAGTTGTCAGCTCGTCGAGAGGAGGACGCGAGTATATTGCGCATTAACATACATTCCATAGATGTGATCCAAGATACATCCGAGCTCGAATATTCCTTCAACTGGTCCGTTTCGTACTCAGCCTGGAATACAGTTGACCCAACCGAACGAGACAAACAGAGCGACTGATGCGCCAGCGACTGTCAGCCATGCCTGGAGGCCACCGTCAGGGACACTTGCAGGTGGCCGTGCGGCTTTTGGGGCCTCTGCTGCAGGCTCGTTGGGGCCTTTCTCCGAACAAGGATCCGACATGGTGAATATGAAGCGTGTTGGTGAGCAGTGGGAGCAAGATCAAGCAGACCGTGGCTGTCTAGTTGACTGTGAACCGGTATGGCACCTACGGCAATAGACTTCCATGATCTCTTTTAAAAGACAGCTTCTTCTGGCGATCCTTGCTCACAATTCTCGGCCATTTCACCGGAGTTTAGGATTTCCGGACTCCGGAGTTAATGTGACTGGTTTGTGATAAGTTCGGCCCCGGGCCCGCCTAACGGTATTCTGGCACATTGCCCCTCATTTCTCGGGCTTCATCTGACATCTGGCCTCACCTCACTTGCGGTATCCCCTTTGCTCGTCCTATTGCATATACCCCTTAGCGATTATGGCGCAGGATCATGACAATCCCTCGCGGACCACGTCTCCACCACGCAAACGTCGGCGGCCCCCCAAGTCCTGTGACCCGTGTCGTCGTCGCAAAGTCCGTTGTGATCGGGAATTTCCTTGTGGCCCATGTGAGCGTGCGAGAACCTCGCTGCAGTGCTTCTACCGCCCAGCCGTCGCTGTCAGCAGCCCCTCTGTAGACGAATCCTCCATGCTCGCGGCTTCTTGCGTGCCGGAGGGGCATACACCTCCTCCCCAACCCGTTGACCGGCAGACGCAGAGCCGTCCACCTGCACCCACATCGCAATGGCAGCCTCAGGACCAGAATCAGTATCAAAACATGATCAGCCGGGATCTGCAAAGTCGTGTTCGGCGTTTAGAAGAACAGCTTTCCAGCCCTCAGCTCTCTCGAGGCACGACCGGTCCCAATCCCAGCGCCTCTCAAGCTCAGGCTCTGCGACACCTTCACGACCGGGTTCTCGGGGCCGAACAACAGCTGTCTGATGCATCTCGTCCCAGTCCTCCGGCCAATGGATGGGCCATACCGGCCACGCTTCCTCGTCTGCGTATCGCCCCGAATAAGACGAAGCTTTTTGGCCCCAGTCACTGGCTGCATACCGCTGAGAAAGTATGGTATATCGGATTTACTTCCCTCAGTCTACAAGAGACTTGTCGCTGACTAATGTTCAATCACCAGTTTCAAGTCCTTGGCAAATTCGACGCCAAAGAAGTAGAACCATCGCTGCAGGATGTGGATACCAGATCGGAGTTCGCCAGCATCTTCAAGGACTGTCGGCAACTTCGCCAGGCTATCAAGGACCAAGAGTCGGTTCGACTCAACCATCCGGTTCCGGACTTGCTGGGCACGCTCCCCACCCAAACAGTGTGCGATGTTCTGGTCAATGCCTATTTCCGCACTTTCGAGCTTATTTCCGTGTTATTCATATCCCATCCTTCTGGAAAGAGTATCGTCAGTTGTGGACCCAGCCGCAGTCGATCCCGACGCATTTTCTGATGAAACTTGTTTTGATTCTCACCCTGGGTACCATATTCTACCCAGATCGAAACAATAGGGTGCATCTCCGCCGTCTCGCACACACGTGGATCTATGCCGCACAATGGTGGCTAGTCGGACCATCAGAAAAGTCGACCGTCAATCTGGATGGCCTGCAAGTCGGTTGTCTCGTATTGCTGGCCCGCCAGACGAACAGCCTTCCAGCCACGAGCTGGCTCTCCGCAGGGTCTGTGCTACGTATGGCCATGGCGATGGGACTCCACCGCTCTCCTGACCTCTTTCCCGCGCTGTCCGTTTACCAGTCCGAAATGCGAGCCCGACTCTGGGCGACGGTGCTAGAATTGACTTTACTGTCATCGCTGGATGCCGCCATGTCATTACCGTTCTCTCTACAGGACGTTGACTGCACGGCGCCGTCGAACTCAAATGACGAGCAGTTCGATCCCGAGGCTGAGACGCTTCCCACCCCGCAGTCGAATCAGCACTTTACCGACTCGTCCATTCAGAATCTGCTGCTCAAGTCTCTTCGGGTGCGAGTGGAAGTAGTCCAGCTTGTGAACAACCAGCACGGCCAGCAATTATCGTACGACACCGCATTGAGGTTGGGAAATGAATTGCGCTCGGCGTGTCGCGATATTGCCGCCTTGTTCTACACCAGTCAAAACCAGTCAAGGCATTGGGCCCGCACTCCGGGCATGACTGACTTCCATCTCCGATTTTTAGACATGTACTTGCGTCCATATATCTTGTTCCTGCATCGGCCGTTCATGATCCAAGCTCGTAAAGACCCACGATTCTACCTGTACCGGAAGGTGTGTCTGGAGTCCTGCATCGTGGTTGCATCGTATGCCGATCATCTCAATTTACCATCAGACACCTTGGATGACCTCATTCATCTGACCATTGTAGGAAGAGGTTGCTTTAAAGGAGCCTTGAGTTTTGATGTGATTACCTCCCTGGGGCTGGAAATTGTCACACAACTCGAAGAGGAGGCTTCTACACGACCCGTGGGATCTTCTTCCCCATTTATCGTCGATTCCCTGGATAAAATGGCCAAGACCCATCGAGCGCCCTTGATCCAGAGCCTAGAACACATCCAAGAGCAGCTGCTGCAGATTATCGCCCTCGGAAATCCCAGTCTCAAGCGATACAACTTCCTGTCCGCCATCTTGAGTCAGATCCGTGCAATGGAGTCGGGCCAGCCAATCCAACCCGCCATTTACGAGACGGTCAAAGAAAGCCTGAAGAAATGTTATTCCTTGCTGCAGGCTTCTCACGCAGCTAGTCCGCCGCAGGACTCGGTTGAGTCGCTGAATATGGGGATAGACAGCCCTCTAGGTCTTGACTTCGACGCTTTAGTAAGTATTTTTTTTCCATTTCTTCCCCTTGGTTTTGCTCCTTTTCCACCTCCCTCCTCATTATACGTGCTTGCCATCAGACTCACGTCTAGGACCCTGCCTTGGGCTTGGAAATTCCGAGCTTACTGTTTTTCCCGGGCATTATGAATACGTTGAGCACAGACGTAAACAACCAATGCTGAAACTGAACCATGAATGATAATCAAAGGGAGTATCATAAGTCAAGGTTATCTCTGATATTCGGAAAGAGGGGGAAATTCAAATCTCACAGTATAATTAGCCATTATTGGATCAAACATATGCTTGACCCGCAGACTAGGGCTCAGGCCAGTGACAAGCCACGCCTCCTTATTAGTGATAGATTTGGCACTTATGGACGCAACTTGCAAGTCGTAGACCCCATCTCTGCGGGGAAAATTACATGTATTGTAAAGTACAGCAATTTGAAAATTAAGTCATTTCTTACCAAAAAGAAAAGAGATGAAGCTATCCCATGTGGGGCCTTGTGCATGAGTAAGGGCGCCTGGCTGGTCGATTCCGACCTGCATCCTGTCAATGCAGAACAGGGCCCGGAACTCATATCCTTTGGTAATCAGGATTCGAATTCTTGAGGGGTTGATTCTGAATTGTACCTATGCCTGTTTCCAGATATGGATTGCGGGTTAGGCTATTCACGTGATGAACCATGTCAGGCCTTAAACTGTCGCTTTGTTTTGCAATGTGCCCCTTCCTGCCTGCTCTCTCAGCACCTGAATAGACACTATTTGTGTATGTCACCCGCTTAACACCGATGTCTTCCATTGACGAGACTGTCACCCACCCAGTCCCTATTGTATCTTCATTCGAGCCGCAGAAATTGTCAGGCAAAGAGCCCATGGCTGCGGCGGGAAGCGAGAGTGAAAACTTCGCCCAACAGCCATTGGAAAATGCCATCGGAGACAGCAATCCAGATGTAGTCCTCGTGGACTTTGAGGAGAACGACCCGAAAAACCCTTTGAATTGGACGCCAATGCACAAGTGGCTGATTGTGTTCGTTATCTCGTGGATGGGTTTTGTCAGGTAGGCGTCTTTTGTTTCTCGCCAGTCTCTGTATATCTGCCGCCGTCGACTGACCGAATTAGCGTCTTTTCGACAATGACGATCGTGCCCACGGCGCCGCAGATCTTGCAAGAGTTCCATTCGCACAATAAGATCCACCAGACCTTGCTCGTCACGATTTGGGAGCTCGGGGAAGGGATTGGCCCGTTTTTCATCGCGCCGCTCTCCGAAAGATTCGGCCGGCTTCCCGTCTTCCATATTGGAAATCTCCTCGCGCTCTGTTGCTTGATCGCCAGCGCCCTGAGCGTAAACATCCCCATGCTAATTGCGTTCCGATTCCTAACGGGCTGCTTCCTGTCGATTCTCACCCTTGGGCCCGCCATCGTCGGGGATTTGTTCCAAATGGAACACACCGGCCGGTCCATGGCATTAGTCATGGGAACTCAGATGATAGCAGATTTCATCTCACCTATCGCAGGAGCGTATATCGCGCAGAGCCTGGGCTGGCGATGGTCGATCTGGCTGGCGGCCATCGTGCTCGGATTCTTCAGCTTGCTCTTACTGGCTGTGCTCCGGGAGACATACGCAGTCGTCCTTCTGAGGCGGAAGGCGGAGCGGTTACAAGAGGAGCGCGCGGACGACAAGCAGTATCGTTCCAAACATCAGGCCCGTGTTGATGCATCCACCATGCTCGAAAGTGCTATAAAACCAATGCAGATCATGGCCCAGTCTCCCATCCTCATGCTGACGACGAGCTACATGGCCACAACATACGGCTTAGGCTCATTGATCTTTGCCACACTCACGGAAACCATGGAGTCGACGTACCCCGCCGTGTTTTCTAGCGGCTCCATTGGCTTGACGTTTTTAAGTCTCGCCATCGGCAACACCATCGCTTTGATTTTTTACAGTCTCACTTCCGACCGCTACGTGATCCGTCAGCGGGAAACCAAGGGCGACGCATTCAAGCCGGAGTCTCGGCTGGTGCATCTGCTTCTTGCCGCAATCATTCTTCCTCTGGGCTTCCTCATCTACGGATGGACATTAGAGTCTCATGTTCAATACATCGTGCCGCTCATCGGAACGTGTGCTGCGGGGTTCAGCATGACGCTTGCCGCCATACCGGCCGAAACATACGTGGTAGATGTGTATGAGATCCATGGGGCATCTGCTATCGCTGCTGGGGTAATCTTCCGAGCGCTTGCTGGGGCTTTTCTGCCCTTAATCGGCCCTCCTTTATACCAAGGCATTGGACAGGGCTGGGGTAACACTGTTCTAGCCTTGATCGCAGCCGCTTTCATTCCCCCCTTGGGCTTGCTGATGAGATACGGAGACTGGTTTCACAGTAAAGAACGGTTTGGAAAGTCTGGACGATAGATTGATCGTTATCCACAGCAAATGTTACTCATTCTACATCGCTAGTGTGTGATGAGGATGCTTGAGACTCGGGACATTCAGTCAAAATAAACAAACACTCTAGCTTCAATACTCTCGCGCAACTGCTTGTTGTCACTATTTCGATTATCCCGAAAAGCCGTATGGGGAACCCCTGCATTCCAGTGTCAAGGGACAAATCCTCTACAAGGTAGGGGTATAGACCATCATACCTGCTCGGTTCTCTGCTTGGGAATCAGCCTGTATGAAGGCGATTACCTCGTCGACTTGCAAGCCGTGCCAGTAGTACCATTTGTGCTTCTCGTCAAAGTATATCCGAGTATTTTCGTTGACGTAATCACGAGTAACGATATCCATTGCAGTGACCTGAGATGCGTAGTCTACTGTACGGCGGTCGCACAGCGTGAGCGGAAAGTCGTATACTGGCCCTCTTATTGGCTTCCATATGCTGGTGAAATGGAGAGTAAGCTCTTGGACACAGCTTTCCGGGGGTCTGGGGACAGAAGTACTTTACAACGACGAATCTTGAATAACTCTTCGGGTCGATATTGAACTGCTTCATACCGCATTTTGCAGCCGAGGAGGCCGTCATATCTGCATTCAATAGAACTGATCAGTGTACGGATTCCAAAAGGTTATATGTACCGTTAAGAGCCCGTACCAATGTGCACATAATCACTCGGTTGGTTTGTCTTAAGCTCGTGTCGTTGTAAGCCCTCAGTTAGCCAAAGAGGGTGACGTTTGCGAACCTGGATTCCGATCGATCAGCCTTTTGAACCCCTGTCTTTGGGTCTTTGCTTACCGCGTGCTCTAGGATTTCAACCCGCGCAGCATTTGGGAACAAAAACTGGGCAATCGATTTGTATTTGGGGTATAAAATTTCTTCCACTTTCTTGTCATAGTAATACTCCTCAGGGGATAAAGGGCAATCAAGACGCAGCTGGGCAAAACCCCATTCCAGGAACATATCTCTCGGCGGAATGCCCAGATCCCGAGCATTACAGATATGGACAAAACGATCATCGCCGGCTGTGTTTGTTGGAGCAAACTCGGAGTCGTACTCGAAGTACAAGTAATAGGGTTTCACCAGCTGGTGCTGGTCGTCTCTGGCAAGATACTGGATCTTTGCCTTGAACGAGTCATCAGAGTCAACTGTGGCCATTGTTGTTGAATTGCTTCCTCTAGGCTCCGGCATTCCTTCAATGACAACGCTCTTGTTCTGATATTCCCTGGAAAACGAGACGTGTTTCCAGCGATATAAGCGGATTCGATTTCGCAGTTTGCCGCAAAAGCCGGTTACTGCGTTTCGAACCGGAGGACGGGCTTACGGCCCCGTATTGGACATCGAATGCATGGCGGAGGAAATGTAACGCCGAGCTAAAGGAACCTGAAATTGGCGAACGTGAATGGGCGGGTTGGGTAGATTCCTCGATTCTCTACCCCGCAGTTTCTCGCACTTCACACCGGCACCAAGTAAGATGAGCGCTTGGTCAATGAGATTCTACCAGTCCCCGCTAGGTCCATCCATGCCCCTGACTTAGAGCACAATCGCTCATACAAAGTACGACAAGTGAGGGGGATAGAATGCTTATCCCGTCCAAGAGATCTAGCCACAGCCTAGTCAAGCTCTCTCACTCCGCTTTGTTAGTCGATCGTCCTCCGCCATGCCCAATTAGGCCCTCAACCCCCCAAAGGTTATCGTCTGATTGGCTAGGTTCTTATCTCCTCATGAAACTTACGGGTTGGGGAGCCGATCGAAGAGGGTTACATATGGAAAGACCAACCTCGCCCCTAAACAATCCGCAGCGCCCCGAAGGCCTATTTAGGTATGACCCGCGAGGACTGGATGAGGATCCAGACCCTTGAGGCCCCGGGGATGCTTTACTGCGGTTGCGCACAGATGCACCGTAACCCGCGCCTATTACGCTAGACCGGGATCTCATCCATCTAAATAATGGGCTTTTCTCCCCGTACATATGTAGAGTCGGTATTAGAGAGAGCTGGGGCGGCTCGGAGACGCTAACAACGAATATTACGCTGCATATGTACGCACTATATACTCCGTACCCCGCGTGTGAACCCAGCTAGACTGGGATTTCACCCTTCAAAAAGTCTGACCGGCATGAGTGGGCGTAATGGATTGCACACTACTTATTTGCTAGCGAAAACAACATGATAACCAATGCAACTTGGTCCAGTGTTCCGACTACATGTGGAGGGCATCTCCCTTCCATACCTACTAAGTAACAGACAGTAGTCAGGGTCAAAAGCTGATCAGTGACTGGCTATCAATGCCCCACAACCATGGCGTGCGGGTGGCTGTTACAGCCCAGGATGCTTGGCATATGTCTTGGGATGCTTGGTATATGTCTTAGGATGCTTGGTATGTTTTAGGATGATTGCTTGGTTGCCATCAAGCATCAAGACCCTGGTGATCCAAGACAATACGAATAGCACTAACTTATCTTGGAATCAAAATTGACGATCCCCTAATTTCAGTTTGTCACCTCAAGATACCACCTCATATCAAGTAGCGTGCGCACAGCTTGCTAGGGGTCTGAATGGTTCTATCCTTCCGAATATCCCGTTATGGAGTCCGCAATGCGACCAGGCACTTATGCAAGGCCCCCCGTTGGGGGAAGCGAAATGGGCTCAGGAATACGGCTGAAAATGCCAGCAAATGAAAAGCATCCGATAAAGTAACAAGGAGCGAACAAATCATTTCGAGGGTCGAATACTGGGGCCAAGCGCTCGGACGGGGTCGAAACACCCGAGGGGACATCTGGATTATCACCTCCTGGCTATCAGCATGGGTACATACCATTGCGCCCACATTCGGATTCATCGTCCACGTCACCTCACGCATACTCGTGTGCTCCATGGGGTTCATGTACGACCAGCGAATAAGTGTTGGTGAAGATATCAAGTCACCCACGCATTGAACTGGGATACAGCCGCCTCAAGTGCTTATAAACCCCGCGAGCATCTCCATCATTCACGGATATCAATCTCAGATAAGACAACTCCTTACATTATCCACCCACAATTTACAAACACGCGCTCTTCAAACATGGTAGGAGAACCTTGGAAATCTTCACTCATACAGGACATACCTAACTGTGCTCCAGCCTCAATCCACCAACACGACCGCGACTGAGGAGAGATCCCAGCCATGGAAGATGATGCAGGAAGTCCAAAACCTGTTCAAACCGGAGATGGCTGCCGCTTCTGATGCCAATGCCGAGTCCAACGAGATTGAAGAAGAGCCTTTGAAGCTCAATTTGGCCAGGCTCCAATTCAATTCCGCGAGACCCAACATTGCGAATGCGGAGGAGCAAGACTGAGCGCCGTGTTATCAGAATCGGGACTGTTGAAGGAAGAGTTGGCCTGACCTTAAGGCATGACTGACCCATTTGTCATTCCTTTGCTATATACACGTACTAGCTAGTCTTCCCTCTCCTTTGTAGAGAGGGCAATGAATCCTTTGTGCACACAACCTGAATCACCTTTCGCTAGTGACTAGCCTAATTCATTGTATCTGGCTTTGAACGTAATGCTGTCATTTTCCATAGTCTTGATCATGTCTCACCAATGGACAAGAATTGGTTGCTGACGGGATAGGCTGCTTTCTGCCTGGAGTAGTCGTTGACTGTATCAACGTTGCACATATAGCAGGCTTTTATTTACACGAAAGTGAACATGAAAGCTTTCGATCAATGCTGCGGTAGCATCTCATCTCTATGAAAACCCACTTGGAAGTCCCTATTCAGCTTTATCTTAGGTTTGTTCGCGGTTGTTATTTTTGCGCGTGAGGGATTGTATGTTATGGGAGGTGTCTGGAAATGACCTTCCAATCTATGCTGCTCTTCGCGTCGGCTGTTCTATGCTTCTTTGCTAGGAGTTAAGTTGCAACAGATTCTTATATGTAGGTGTAGATCCATTGTGCTTGAAGCCCTGCAGAGATCTGGAATAATAATGCAGAGTCATTCACTTTAAATTCAAAGTCTTTTGCTCTATGCTTGATAGCATGGTGTGTGACGAGCGCAGAGCACACGTTAAAAGATAGCTGTGAGAAGGTTTCGACGCCTTCCAAGGAGGTACCTGACAGTGATCCCATATGGCACAGCCCGACGATAGCACAGCACAGTAAGACGACGATATCGCCAGCCTTTGCAAATTGCTAGTAAATCAGCTTTTCCATCCGCGTACGGTATAGTGTTGATCATAGTGAAATGTACACATGCAGCTGTGATCTCACGACGGTATTGGGTAAACGGGTGACGCGCTCCAGGGGAATCTTTTTCTCTGGACATAAATGTGGCAGTATACTACTCTAGGTGTACATAGTCATTGTTGTTAGAAATGGGCCGGGTGCGCTCCCTATCTCTGATCTAGACCTGGGACAAAGAGCCAATCATTGCATGACTGAAAGGGGCACCCCCTCTCGGACACGAAACAGCTAAGCATTTTAGCCTCATGCATAGGGCAGCCAGGCTGATCCAACCGTGCTCCGATTCTTCGTTGAGCTGTGGTACGTACACTCCACTCCAGTGTCCCCACTTCGCACTGTTCACTTAGGCCTCGAGGAGAGTCCGACGGCCCTCCAACGGGTGGACTGTCAACCAAGGATCCACAACAGTATCACTCCCTTCATACAGGATGTATGTACATTCAAGGTTCAACCAGCAGTGTGGGTGATAGGTTGTTACGATTTTAGCGCCAGACGACTAGCTTTGGTCGAAAGACGCTGCGGAAAGGAGTGCTTACGCACACCAGTGTGCTCATTGATGGAATCGAACCGCCCGGAACCATCGATACCACGCTGCAAGTAGTTCGCCTTCGCAAGTCCAAAAGGCGCAATGTTCCAGGGCTCTTATCTTTTAGGATGCATCGCCCGTGACAAGAAGCTCCTCCGTATGTGGATCTATGCATGTAATCCTACGTGCTACATCTTCAGCGGACCAACCAGCTCAAGGTGGCTGACCGACAAGGCTTCGCTTAACAAGAACAGCGCGTTTGCCTTCGGAAGAAAAATTTGGAACTTTTGAAGGATTTGAGGGATTAAATTACACATGAGACTAATTGGGGACTCCTGCGTCGCCTCGCCATCGGTTCGTGGAGGACCGAGTTAGACAGATAACCACCAAACTCGTTTTTACAAATACAATTCTAAAAATTAGCACTCCGTCTGAGATGATATTCCTAAAGCAATCTACCTATGTTGTTTGTCTTTATTGGACGATTTTTTATTGATTTATCTTTTCAAATTACTCCTTCCCAAAGTTGCGACCTGTATGCCATGAGCCACACGGCAGAGCTACTGCTGCGTGGGCGCCAAATACACTGAAGTAGACTACTACAAGCAACTTCTGTAGCCTGATAGCTAGTTTATGGGTGTTTCTGGCTATGTGAGCCGATGAAATTTCAGCTTCAGACAACCCGCCAGAGGCCCCGCCGAAAAGGCATCCTCCTGTTCCACATTTTCCGTAAATCCATCATCGAGGGAAGTCTCGTAATCCGTATAGACAGCGGCAAGAAGCTCTTTCATGACTGGTTGTGATTTGCACCGTCAGCACGTCCTTCGATGAAAAGGACATCAGGAATCGTGAAAGGGTAGGACCTACCACGCATAGAGTAATGAGTGCCAATGCACACCCGCGCGCCGCTTCCAAATGTCCAAATCCACTTCCGCATCTCCGCGACCGTGCCCTCGTCTGCTTCAAGCCACCTCCCCGGTCGCCATTCTTGCGGAGACGGAAAGGGGACAGGATTAAAGTGGAGGGCCCAGGCGGAGGAGCTGACGACGGTGCCGCCGGGGACATCGAACTTCCCCGCGAGCCGGCAGCCAGTGGCCGGCACGACACGAGGAAAGGGGCCAGGACAGGGTGCACGGGTTCGCATGGTCTCGGTAACGACGGCGTCAAGCACCGGTAAATTTGCAAGGCGATGGGACAAGCTTTGATCGCTAGGTTCGGCCAGAGTGAGGAGCTCTTTCCGGAGCGCCCGCTGGCAGTCCGGATGTCGAGATAGCTCATACATGGTATATGCCAATAAAGTTCCCAGGCCGAGGTGGCTTGCCGAAAGATGGTCGTCGCACTCCACAGCGATGAAAGAAGCCACTTCGTTACGCGGCATATCTGGATTGGCGGCTTTGAAAGAATCGTAAAAATGGTCGTACAGGCTCGCGGTGGAAGAAGGCTTCATGGGGTGCCTCCTGTAGCAGTCCGTGATTACTCGTGTGAGCCACGCTTCCCATCGACCCCTGACGTCGGGATCGGGCAGCCCATTGCCAATCAAGCTTGCAAAATAGGGAATCGGCCAGGCGAGGCTGGTTCGCACGGAAATTATCTTTGAACCAGCTGAAGCCAACGTCGTGAGGTCGTTCTCAAAGCCTGGGTCTCGTAGAGCGTCGGTCGCGTTCTCACTACCGAAGAGCCAGCCGGAGGCAACGTCAAGGGTGCAGCACTTGGCCTGCTGGTAGACATCGACAGAGACACCAGTGCTTGCCCACCCCGCTATTTCTTCTCTAAGGCGACGCGATACGCGAGAGAGGACACTGCCGAGGGTCTGAGAGTTGAGAATGTACGAATTGGAATAAGGGTGGGAAAGCATACGTTTACGCTTTCTGTGCTCGTCGTTACCTGTCATAGTGACCATAAAACCGACCCTGTACTCGGTTAGACGTCGACTTGCGTCATTTGATTGGAAAGTTGCGAATGCGTCAGGAAACTTACTGGTCGAACAATTCATGGTAGAAGGACGCATCTTTGTCGAACTTGCTGCTGTATATTGTGCGAACCCCGTCATCGATGCAGTTCACACTCACATCACGGGGTCCAATCCGAACGACTGGACCGAGGCGACGATGGAGATGAATTCGGCTACGATTCTCCATTTTTCGCCATCGGACCGACAGCAACCACAGGCGTGAATAGGGAACGGAGAAATGAGCATTGGGGATGTCTTTTAAGCTGGAGTTGTGGTTGCGATGGATTGATGCAATGATCCATGATACGAGAAGAGCGACGCCGATGACCACGGCAAGCATGTCTTGAGAAAGGTTGATTGGTTCTTATGAGAATAAGAAGATCACAGCAGCGCATTTGTTCGGCAGGCAGCTAGCCACAGTGACTGGAAGCGTCCCACTCGCGGTACTTATGCCTCCAGAGCTCTAGCTCAGGCCCGATGCTTTCTGCTTTGGAAGGGATTCACCTACCCCACTGCCCAGATCGACAACTCCCATCCTAGATTCGCGTCAAATGCTTGTTTCAGCGATCCGGTACGGAGCCGACACTTGGTCCAACGTGACCAAAGAACATGCATGATGCAGGCTTGGAACCCCTCTTCCTAAGCAGCACCTAAAACTGGAAGCCCTGCACCAGGTCATCCCATTCGGCATTGCTTGCTTACAGTGGTGGATTTTGCCTCACGCTGTCTTACTGTGCCGTGTCATCCGTTCTATCCTCAGGCTGTGCCGTATGGGATTGGAAGGAATGCGAAAATGGATAAGCGGGGTAAAAAGCAATGAGTAAATGTGCTTGGGAATACCAGGTTGCGTAAAATCTGTATGGGTTCCATGCATAGCGTGGTATTAGTGGCTTAGTGCAAGACTTTTGATATGCACATCTGTATAGTACCTTTTTTCAACTGTGCCGCCCCTACACGCAACATTCAGTCCATCGCTTCACCAACCTCTGTTGCTTTCTTGTCTCTCCGTGAGCTTCAGATTCGGCCGTCGACGGAACAGCTCAATTTTCTAGGTTCAGTGAAACCTCCAAGTTCATCATCACTCCCATCATCCGTTGTCCGTCTCTCCACTAGCATAAAGCATACTGCAGCAATTCCAGTTCCCAGTCACAACACATTTGGCTCGCTATCGCACCTGGTTACAAGAGAGGTATCGCAGAGAAGCTACGAAGACGGGGGCAAACCATAGGGGAAGCGCTTCGTTCCGGCTCTGTTAAGTGCATCTCGGACACAATGGAGAAGCCGCTGTTGGACGACCGTTCATACCGAGTGATCCAATTGCCCAATCAATTGGAGATTCTTTTGATCCACGATCCAGACACTGATAAAGCTGCCGCTGCAATGGATGTCAACGTTGGTAGCTTCAGCGATCCGGATGATCTGCCGGGGACCGCACACGCGGTAGAACATTTGTGTTTCATGGGTACGAAGAAGGTGAGCGACAAATATACAGACCCATTGGAAACTCAACAGCGTATTGGCAAAACAAATACTGACATTGCGTCGCCTAGTATCCAGAAGAGACCGAATATAGCACTTATTTAGCTAAGTATGGTGGCTACTCCAACGCCTATACGGCCTCGACATCGACCAATTACTATTTCGAACTATCTGCGAGTTCAACGTCTAATAGTCCGGGCTCATCTACAAATATAAAGCGACCCAATGTCACAATCTCCAAAGACAAGGCTCCTCTCTATGGCGCTCTCGATCGTTTCTCGCAATTCTTCATCCAGCCCCTCTTTCTAGCCGATACCCTAGATCGCGAACTCCGTGCTGTGGATTCAGAGAATAAGAAAAATCTTCAAAGCGACTCGTGGCGTCTGGAACAACTGGGCCGCAGCACTTCGAGTGAGAAACATCCCATCCATAAATTCGCCACCGGAAATTATCAGTGTTTGCGTGAGGAACCGGTGTCGCGGGGCGTCGATATTCGGAAGCGCTTCATCGAGTTCTACGAGGCCCATTATTCGGCTAACCGTATGAAGCTCGTCGTTCTGGGTAGAGAGCCACTGCAGGAATTAGAGAGCTGGGTTCAGGAGCTCTTCTCTGAAGTACCGAACAAGGACCTACACCGTTTGAGGTGGGACGGTATACCAGTCTTAGATGAGCCCGGGCTCATGACTCAAATATTTGTTAAATCGGTGATGGAGCAAAGACAGTTAAACATTGATTTCATGTATCCTGATGAAGAAGAACTCTTTGCCTCCCATCCCAGTCGGTATCTGGGACACCTTATTGGCCATGAGGGCCCTGGCAGCGCTCTTTCTTAGCTGAGGGAGCTGGGTCTCGCGGACTCTTTGTTGGCTGGGGCTTCTGCTCAGTGTCCTGGCACAGCAATTTTCTATGTTGACATCAGGCTCACTGAAAAGGGCATTCGGCAATACCGGGAGGTCTTAAAAATCATCTTCCAATATATTGCTATGCTGAAAGAGAACCGACCGCCTGCCTGGATCTCGGACGAAATGAGTCGCTTGGCTGAGGTGGAGTTCAAGTTAAAGGAGAAAAGCCCTCCATCACGAACTGTGAGCGGTCTCGCCCAGCTCATGCAGAAAGCTTGTATACCACGCGAGTATTTACTCAGCGCTTCCCTCATTCGCCAGTTTGATCCGGAAAATATCGAGCAGGGCCTATCCCACCTACGACCTGATAATTTTCGATTCTTTGTTGTTGATCAGCAGTTTCCCGGAGACTGGGACGCAAAAGAAAAATGGTACGAGACTGAATACAAGCTGGAAACAATTCCTGAAGATTTCATGCAAGATCTCTGGGCCGCCGCACAGGCTCCAGCCACAGAGAGACAGTCTAGATTTCACTTACCAGCTGTGAACAAGTTTGTTCCGCAACGATTAGAGGTTGAACGGAAGGATGTCACAGAACCAGCTCTGCACCCTACAATAATCCGCCATGACGACAATGTCCGTTTGTGGTTCAAAAAGGACGATCAATTCTGGGTGCCCAAAGCCAATATCAAGCTCCTTCTCCGGTCCCCCGTGGCCTCGCTCACTCCTATGAATGCCGTCATGACCCGTTTATACGTTGATTTGGTCGAAGACAGCCTCAATGAATACGCTTACGACGCGTATAGAGCGGGCTTGAGTTATAGTCCATCCGAGAGCGCACAGGGATTGAGTATAGAATTAAACGGTTTCAACGACAAGATGTCGGTGCTTTTGGAGAAGGTACTACTGGGATTAAGAGATTTGGAAATCAAGCAAGGGCGATTCGAGGTGGCCAAAGAGAGAGTGAGGAAAGCGTATAAGAACTTTGACTACATGCATCCGTACCGACAAATCAATGCCTTCTCGCGCATGTTGATCAGCGAGAGATCTTGGGCCCCATTTCAAATGCTCGAGGAGCTCCCAGCTGTGACAGCCGAGGATATACATTCGTACTTCCCCGAACTGCTGCGACAGATGCACATTGAGATCCTCATCCATGGCAACTTGTATAAGGAGGACGCACTAAACATTACAAAACTTGTGGAGTCAACACTCCGCCCACATCCATTACCAGAGAGCCAGTGGCCGTCACGCCGCACGATTGCGCTCCCAAGTGGAGCAAACTATCTATACGAGCGGGTACAGAAGAACCCGGATAACGTCAATCATTGTCTCGGGTATATCATCTCAGTCGGCACTGTCTCGGATCGTTCGCAACTAGCCAAGCTGCTACTTTTTGGCCAGATTGCCGAAGAGCCGTGCTTTGACACGCTGCGCACAAAGGAGCAGCTGGGATATATCGTCAACTCGGCTGTAGGCGTCTATGTGATGACCGGCACATGGCGCATCCTGCTGCAGAGCGAGAGGGAGTGCAAGTACCTCGAAGAGCGTTGTGATGCATTTTTAGTGAAACTTGAGCGGGATTTGCGCTCGATGACGGACGAGACGTTCGAGGAGCATAAGATCGGATTGATCAACAAACGCTTGGAGAAATTGAAGAATTTGGGTCAAGAAACGTCGCGTTTTTGGACTCATATTACAAGTGGGGTGTTTGACTTTGAGCAAGGTACGTTCGCTACTTTCCAAATCCTTCCAATCTATGTAACCTGCACACTTACTCTGCGTCCCTGCACATTGACTAACTCGATCGACCAAATCGCAACAGTCTATCGCGACGTCGAAAAGATTGAACCACTTACGAAGAAAGACATACTCGAATTTTTCAACCAGTACATCCATCCCTCTTCTTCAACTCGCGGGAAACTGTCTATACATCTTATTGCACGGGCACCTACTGGAGCTTCTGCAGGAGCAGGAGACAGTGCCGCCGCCGAAGAGAATCCTGACGCTTCAGTGTTGCGTGAAAATCAAGACATTGTAGCAATCAATGGACATGAGCCTTCAGTGTCCAGCGCGAAGATTCCCGTCAAGGTTGAAAATGTCAAAGAATGGAAGGCAAGTCTGCACCTTTCGGCGGCTGCAACACCAGTAAAAGGCCTAACCGAATTCGAGGAGTTTGGATCGAAGCCACGAAGTGCCTTTCCAAGTCCTTCCCTCGGCGCGGTATTAGAGCCATCAGTACCGAGTTGCAGTGGCATCGTTACCTTCCAGTAGAGAGCGGTCTTCGAGGGTTGATTGTTACCTTTGATTCCCTTCCATAGAGGATGTCAGGGGAGATCTTTGAGAGACAGAGTGCAACGGCGATATGAGAGTTCGTCAGATATACAGATACAGCAAAATACTCTTCCGTGTGGTACATAGCAGATCATTTGGGTCAAGTCTCAGATATCATAAGTCGTAATCACATCTCGTGAGATTTGAAGACCGAGTGTTGAACTGTGCAGCCGCCATAATATAAGAGCTGTCAGGATGTTCAAACCACGTCGCGCCAGACTGTCAGTTGAACGCCTCCGTCGCCTGTGTGTCCGTTCTGTCCAGTATCCGAGGCGTGTTGTCGCTTCGCCACCCAAGCCTTGAAGGTCGAGCGACCCGTTGTTGCTGTACTGCCACCACACAGGAAACGCAATAAAGTTAAAGGACTTCAATAGATGGCAAACTTACGAGCGAATGTGACTATAGTACTCATAATCCAAGACAGTTACATTATCTTGGCGTTCATTGTCGTGGCTATCATTGGGACTGATATGCGACAGTGGGCTTCACAGGAAGCAGAAGAATTGCTGAATCAGTTAGCCCCATATGTCTCTCATTTCGAGAGTTGTGATTGACTCTGAGGAAGTAGTGGCGCTTATATGCGAATTGAACACAGCATCTCCAAGCAAATTCAGCCTTCCAATCTTGAATGCAACAGAGATCAATCCCCATTCTCAAGTATCAAATAGAACCGGCCGGTTTCCCTTGCTTCAGCTCCGCATCCAATGAGTGTCACTCATTTCCGCTAATCCATCACTCCCAACAAGTTCAACGGGCCTTCGATTAGGGTTGTATTGTGATCCGAAAGTCCTTGTGGTCGCTTGGAAAAGGTCCCACTAGGCTTAAGCTTTCCTTGAGCACCGGCATCACTGGGGACTGCTGGGGACTCGGTTTTTGAGGGCTTTTACAGGCGCCGATCAAACAATACCCACCCAGAGACTGCAACTAGCGCCACACGAACTAGAATGCCAACCACTATACTCGCAATTCTCATCTCGATTCCGTATTTTCGGAAGACTGGTCAACCCCAGTGGGGGCGTTCATCACCGCGCTGGCGGGGGCTTTGTTTGTCATAGTCCAGATGGCGATGACACAGAGTCGCTGTCATTGGTGACCACTTTAATCGATCGAAGGTTGTGGAACGTCACATTCGCGTGCCGTGGCCAATATTTGCAAGTATATCTCAGATGATTGGACCGTATGTATGCTGGTCTCTAGTTTCATAGTTTTGAACCGCCAATGTGCCCAATTGACACAATGCAACCCAACTCGCATCGTGATGCTATTCATAAAACTGGTCTACACCCGATCGCCCCACATAACTACCTATCAGAGCTATTTCAACAAGGCAGGCAGCACATAAGACTCCGTGAAATTCCACAACATCGACGAATCCTGCGTGTGGAACGCCGCGCCTGTATACCACGTATTTCGATACCCCTGCAACCCATACAACTCCCTATAAAACCCATTCGCAATTTGCTCCGGCGGCACCGTCAACTCAAACGGAGTATGGCTGTTAAACCGCACAAACTTCGGCTCACCATGTACTTTCTCCGCGAACCCGTGGTCCTGCAATTTCTTGACGTACGCCAATATCTCCTTTCGCACGTAATTGGCCGGTAGGCCGTAAGGACTGCCGTATTTGATATCGAAGATGTCTGCTATCGCTGTCGATGTCACCTGGTAGATACCTGGTAGCTTGGGGATGTTGTATGGAGTATCAGCGCCGACGGAGAGTGAGCTGAAGTTCGTTGGTAAGCCGGTGTTCGTCACCAAGCTCGTGTAATACCCCGTGTTCAGGAATTCGCCGAAGAGCCGGGCCTCGTGATCATCCAGATCGAAGGGACGCAGATTGTCGAGTTTCTGAGGGATAGCGATCAAAAGTTTCTTGGCTTTCACGATCCGGGACCCAGACGGTGTTTGCACCTCCAGCTGGACTCCGCTGTCGTCTCGGTGATGTGTCGAAACAACGCAGCTACTCAGCAACACGTCTGACCCTAGGAGTGTGGCGGCATGGTCGTAGATCTCTTGATTATCCTGACTCGTCGTGACCAGGAATCCAGCGGAGATATCTTGGATAATATCCAGACCGAAATTCTTGAACACGTACAGCGTGGGCTGTGCAAGGAAATCACCCAGTCCCTGTCCGAACCTGAATATCGTAGAGACCGCATCGTCAATGTCCGGGTATTTAGCGAGAAATTCTCCGAAAGGAAGCAGCAGGTCCTCTGGAACAGGGTCCGGAAGGAAGAATCCGAGCTCGAGCTGTGCATATTGAGCCAGATGTGTCGCATACGCAACCAGCCCAGCCCGAGGATCGGGACTGGTATAGTTTACTAGTTCGGCCGTGTTGCCATCCAAGTAGACTGGTGCCGCTGCACCAAAGTTTGACGATGCAATTGTCCAAGATACATTCAGCCGGTCGAAATAGTCCTTGACAATTTGTTGATTGTGGAAGACTACCACGCCGTAGTCAACCGTGACCTTAGTGACGGGATCTTGATATGTATTGGTATGGCCGCCGAGGATGCTCTCTTTCTCGATGAGAATGATGGATTTGCCTTCGTCGCGCAGCCTGACTGCGGAGAATGTGCCCGACGCGCCACCGCCTATGATAGCGACATCGCGGATGATGGTGTTATCCTTGCACTGGACGAACGGAATCTGAGATAGAAACCCGAGGACAGCGAGCGTCTTGGATGCTGGTGGGAACATGATGATTCTACCACTTCAGGTGTACGGCGTGCCTGAAAATAGAGGACTCCAGGAAGCCAACCTCGGAGTAGGTAAAGGTCGTCTGGGTTGGGAATTGATAGGGACACCGCACAGGAATACCATGGAAACTAACACAGTTGGTGTAGGTTAGAGTATCCAACCAGATTGGCAAGCTAGATCTCTGTCTGACAGTGTGGAAAGACTGATCCATGGTGACCGAACGGGAGGCTTCCGGTTATATACAGAATTTGGAGCCGAGAGGAGTCTGACATATCACATAACTCCATAACTGGGACGGATAGAAGCGTTACACAAGACTTATATAAATACGGGTCTCGGAACGGGGTCTATTACGATGAAATAATTAGAATGCATCACAATAATTCTTGAATTTAATGATGCTAATTCTTTATATTTATAATTGAAGAATTTAGTTTTATTGACATAGAACATTGTTATCATGCTGGACTTTTGTAGGAAAGAGATCCCATCTTCAGATATAAAGCCTTCAATTCCTGACTCTGCACCGCCCTAGTGTGTTCTGATACTAGAAGGAAACAATACTAGAATGCCACGTACCAGGTCAGGAGCACGCGAATGACCAATAAGAGCTGAGAGGCCGGAGAATGACGGTGTGGGTGCAAGGCTGGCTGGGCTTGGAGTTGGCCTTGGGAGGTCCAGCCATGCGGCCCATGCCCTTGCATTTTGTGTCGTACTGTATTACGCAGCAGACAATAACAAGATAAATCATTGGTGTTACCTGTTCAGCCCATCCGGTTACCCTGTAATGATGCACTGTACATTCTCCCCTAGACTGCTGTTGATGTGCATACCATCCGGATTAGTGCCTCAACACTATAACGTTATGTATTAGCCAGAAGTACTGCTGCCAGGATTCTGAGTTTCTGACCCATTACTGTCCTAGTAGCAGGGTATGACAGCCAGTTAAAGTATATCTCAGGCCACTGCTTGCAGAGGCCTCAGAAAAAGGGGAAAAAAAAAAAAAAAAAAAAAAAAAAAAAAAAAAAAGGGTAAAGTAATTCTGGTCGTATAAGTTGTGTATGGGTACCATTTACAGTACGAAACATTCATTGCTTTTTTTGCTCGTCCTGCTTTTTCTGCTGAATTAGTAGTAAGACTCTCACTGTTCTACCCGAGCGTTATTTGCCTGCTGGATGCTTACAGGCTATATATATTCCACAAAACAAGATGTTGCTGCGCCTCACTTTATTGGTTCTAGTACCCACACTCTGACGTGGCAGCCATTGATAATGCTGCCCATGTCCTCTTGGGTGCATGTACAGGCATGCATGCGCACGGACGTTGAGGCCATCAGCAGTGTTGTCCACATCCTCCTGGTCACATTGATAGTTCGCCAGTAAGAAAGCATACAGCCATGGATCTTTAAAGCTTTCTACTTCCCATTAGTACATCAAATAAGCTGTCTCCTCTTATTTTAAGTTCGCATTATCCTATATCTGTTAAGGCCATTACCCGCAGGGACACTGACACTGCGTGCTGTTAGGACTTCCATATGCTCCAGAGCCATCTACAATAGTCAGCCGGTCTTCTCAACCCCAGGATATGTCAAAGTATGCCTCTAAAAGCGCAGAGACCTGCGCTTCCCGGGCTGCACCATACATGCTCTCAGCCGTGGGAAGTAAGAAATCCACAAGTCTTACGTTTCCCTTCTTAATACTGGCGATCGTGTCATTTGCATCGAATTCCATGCAGTATATTCAGGAACAAAACCGAGTGATCAGTAGTATGAAAGGCTATCATGGATAAACGCTGTTATGAGGCAGGACATTTGGGATATTTTGAGACTTCTGTATAGCACGGTGGAACTCGCAGATAGGGTGTGACGGTAGTACTCAATTCGAATCCCCCAAGAAATAGATGCACCAACCATCACCAGCTGCCCGGTCCAAATACTTGCCTATGGGGTCGTCGAGTCTGATGCAGGCACTTGGTGTCGAACCGCTCTCTGGATGAAAGTGGTTGGAAGGGTCTGTCCAAGTGAAGTACCAAGGGTCAAGAGCGGACACGGATCGAAATATAGTGGAATAGATTAGCATTGAAGATAGATGCATGATTGTCGATTTCTCGTATGCCGGCCTTGACAATGATTTGTGGCCATGGAAATAACCGGATATACCTGAGGCTTACAATTGAGTTTACTAGTCATTCACATCCCATGAAGGGCGCGCCCCTGCAATGAGTGCCAACTAGAGTCGCTCGTTGGTATGGATTGGATAAAGTCTGACTTGCAGCTCAACGACTGCAAGCATTATTGGTTATTGCGAATCAGTGCTTCACATGAGACGACTATGCATGAAGGGAACACGCAGATCACCTTCCCGCACCGAAATTATGTTGGGAATTGAAGAAGCAGAGTATGGACGAGATGCATAACAATATATATGGAACCATGCAGAAGCGAGGAGCGGACATTGTACAAGAGAAGCATGCAGAAGATGTCTGGGAAACATTGCTTATCACTCTGTACCTTAGATGGTAAATATGAGGCCTCCTGTCCCCGCAGATCCTGTGGGCCACCATGGCAGAGCAGTTTTTAGGATGTCGGTTTTACCACCTAACAGGTATTACGTACGACCCAAAATTGATTGGACAGTCAAGAATCCCCACGTCTGTCAACAAGCTAGTTGAAATTGGGATAAGCAGAGCCTCACATTTAAGGCCTACTTCCATAAAGTAAGCGGCTGCTTAAGCATTGCCGGGACGAGATGGTCAAGGAACGTTCGGCCTTAGCTCCCATAGCTGACGAGAGCTGGGGGTTCTCCGGTAGACACAAGGACAGCGTCGTTCTGATAGATCATAGCCAGATCAATATAGGATGTCTTTCCGCTACAAGACTCACCATCTTAGACCCGAGTTTGTCAAGACTAAACGGCTTATTGAGAAACGTCCGGCTGTCTGCCTAGACACTACTGACATATTCATCCATCTGACACTCCAGCGGTTGGCTTAATACGAGACTGACAACATGGGGACTGCATGGTCCCCGCGGGGGCCCCTGCCAAGAATCAGCAAAGTGCCAATTATACTCGCCGAAACAGGCAGACCACCGTTAGTTGCAGCGAGTGGGGTACTGCAGCTGCCTCTCACTCGGAGAGTTTTGGATGGGCCGCTGCGAGCCAACAAGGCTCCTTGCAAATGAAGTGACGCGAAGATAATCCTTGTCTGCTGAGTGTCCGCATTGCCTCTGGACAAGCAGGGCAATCTTGCATCCCCGTCAATGACTTCTTTGCGTAGGTAATGACTTAATGACTTGAACCCTCGTATTCTGAGATTTGCCTGCCCCAGAGACGCCGGCCTTGTATTCAAATTGTTGGAGGGCTTTGCCGACAAGGCTGACCACAGCCCAGCCCAGTAGGTAAAGTATAAATCACCAACCTTTTCCAACTTACTTACTGTAGCCGCATTGCTTATTAACACTTTTCCATCATACGCGAGTCACTCATGCCAATCTAGTCGTTCCAGACATGTACGCCTTCGCACTCGTCGTCGGTTTCAATGCTGGCCAGCCATGCCCACGCTGCCTACCAGGTGCGGTCGCCTTTCTCCGGAGCTGGTCTCACCAAGCATCAGATAGTCTTTCATCCCGGATACGACCTAGGGTTGTCCAGATAAGTGGCCGGTTTGCGGTACCAGTAATATCTGCTATAGTCCGAGCCGGGGGGATACCTGCTGCCCCGAGGGGAACTGTATGTATCGATCTCTTAATTGTTCATTGAGACGCAATACTGAATAGGATGTTATGTAGATGTCTATCCTAAAGGTTCCTTCTGCCTGAAGGATCCTTACTGCTGTCCTGATGTGCTTACCATCTCAACAACGCAGCAATATTTACCCAATGGAGCATCAATAATAATATAGAGTACAGGGTCTCGACAAAGAATCATACGCCAACAAGTTTGGCGTAACTCTCCAACCAACGACCACTGCTGAGCCAACTGCCAGCTCCTCTTCGTCGAGCACCAGCAGCAGCACCAGCTCGACCTCGTCGAAGCGCTTGATCCCGGCCTCAACCAGTTCGTCCTCGATTACCCCAATTGCAACGCCTAACTCTCCTGCGGTCCCGATCACTGGGATGGCCACCGGTGCCGCGACTTCCAGCCAGCCGTTGTCCACTGGTTGTGCGAACGCGCCGGTTCTTGGAGGGGGGCTGCTGCTGTTTTAGGCGGGTTGGGGATGATAGGGAATCTGCTTATTTAGGTCCAAAATCTAAAGCATGAGGTCGGATCGCGTAAGTGGTCAGCGAGGAGGTACGGCAGTAACAGGAATGGATGATTTATGTTTGAAATGTTGAAAGTTGATGATACTAAGGGACGCTCAATTCGAATTGACGCGATAGTAACCTCTTCAAGCGGGTGCAGTACATCTAGAACTTCAAAAGCTTGCCAAGAGTATTGAGTCTATTGACATATATACTTCTTCTGTATGATTTAGTTTCGCGCAACCGGCCCGTGCGTTCCCGGTCAAAGTTACCAGGGGTGGGGGCATAGGAAGGGGTGCTTTCTCCTTGATGAAGATCGCGGAACTGAGAAGCTGAATCACTAAAGGGACTAGTCACTTCCTCAAGGCAATAGATACCACCGAGTCTAACAGTGGAAAACCCTGGAATGTCAGCGAGGAAAGAGGGGTCTTTCCTTTCAGTTTTGTTAGGGGGCTGCTGCTAACAGGCTGTATAGGATAATAAGAAGGGCTATATTGATTGCACGGTTTGCACCTGTAGATTGTAGAAAGGTGCCGAGAAGGATGCTCGTGAGCAATCTGCCGGCGACCCTGGAATGTTTCATGCCAAGTGGACAAACTGGGACAAAACACGTGTTGGATTACTCCGTACAGTTCCTCTCATGCTTGCCCGCACCAACATTCCTTAACCCTCATGCACTTCTTCCTCAAGCGAGCAGTATGGGTGGTGCAATCCACATAGCTCTGAGCCGGATTACAAACCATGCAGAATTACACAGCAGATGATAATCAAAAGGGTAGGGCATACAGATCACAAGACAAAAACCACGGTGGGGCCCATTCGGAGCCAGACACCTAGACTAAGGCCGCAAGCCCGCAACTTGTAAGGACCGAACAGAATACGCGATTGGCCCCCTCGTATTCTGTGCCTGGCCGGTGCTTGGTAGCGGTTTGGGGACCCTCCAACCAGTTAGCGTGGTCTTGCGAGCGATTCAAATCGAGCGGTGGGCAGCACAGTCAGCACTAATAGCAGGCCGCTTCGGCTTCAGCTGTCTGTGCGTTTCCCGTAGTGGAGAGTGCATTGCCAATCCCAGGCGGCAAAGCAAAGGATCCTGCAGGCAAGGCTCAGCCATGGCCCACAAACAATTGGCCTTGACAGGGTTGCTATTACCAGCTCTCTCAGGAGCCGCATTTCCTATAAGAGCGGCTGAAGGGCCTCTGTCTCCCGACGGGGCCAGAGTCCGCTCTTGTCCGGGCACCTCAATATAATATGTCTCCGCCAACTTATGATCACTACGCCGATTGCGACCCGGTCCCGGACAAACGACCCCAATCGCCAGTGCCAGTCCAAGAGACGGAGACTCCGGCCGCATGGGGCATTGGACGGAGGTGTCCGGCCCTGATGGTCGGGCTCGTCATTTCCGGTGCGATGCTGTCGATGGGTCATCATTTATACTACGAGAGCCTCCACGGCGGTCGCGTCGCGTCTCGCGAGGAACAAACGTGGGCGATCCGGATCGGGACTGGCTTTGCCTTTTTGATCAAATCATGCCTGGCGTCCGCCGTTGGGCTCGCAGCGGTGCAGGAGACCTGGGCCACCCTCCGCCGGAAGAGTGTCCGGCTCAGTGTGATCGATAGCATGTTTGCCGTCCGGGACAGCCCTCTTGCTTTGCTCACCCTGGACTTGTGGATCTATGCAAAGACGCTGACCGTGCTGGCGATTGTTTCCTGGTATGTGCACCTCCATGACTCGTGGTGAGCCTATGATTGATTCTCGATCCGACCAGGCTGATTCCCCTGACGGCGATCGTTACGCCTGCAAGTTTGAACGTGGTTACATATCCAGCCAGGGATGAGATCGAGCGGCTCGTACCAAACGTTAACTTCGACCCATCATTCTGGCGTAATGAGGCACAATTCGATGAGAGTTGGCACATCACCTCCCCATCTGCCAGCATGGCCCGCGTCTTCACAACCTTGGCCTCATCGGCCCAAGTGCTTCCAGTCCCTGCACCGTTCTCCAACTCGTCTTACGAACTCTCATTCTGGGGTCCTTCGTACAAATGCCAACGACTGAGTGAAGCTCTCATGGAGATAGACGGGGTGACGCAGAAACTGTGGGATAGCGAAATTCCAGAGCCGCAGTTCCAGACAACGAGGCTCTACATAGGGACTGCACCTTCGGTTCTCAACAATACCGTCTTCATATCAGCTGCAGGCAGCAATCCGCTGTGGAACGACAACGCCACACAGCCCACTGAGCTTGTCTGCCAGCTCTGGAATACCTCCTACGTGGTCGACATGCATTTCACCAACGGCATTCAGAAGCTGACGCCAATCTCAGTCGACCACATCGCGTATGCCAATTGGAGTGAAGGGGCTGCTACTAGCTCCGCAGCGCCCTCCTACTCAGAATTAGCTCCAACAGTGAATGCAGGCTTTTACATAATGCAGATGATCCTCTCTGGTCTTCTCCAAGATGAACTGGTTCAGAGTAAGAGAGCGGGAGTGTATCAGAATAAGGCTGTTGCATCTGCGACGACATACACCGATACGTCACTTGCGTACACCAGCCTCTTTGCCTGTCCAGAATTATGGAACACCAGCAGCTATTATTATAAACATGGCAGCGACTCCACTACTTCGTGCCGGAACGGAACCTTGGCCCAGGCCATCGAGGACCTCAGCCACAATTTCACCTACAGCCTGCTCAGCCTCAATGGCGGAAATACCACCGTCAAAGTCATGGACTTGACCTACCGCAACTACTATTTCTACGGCCGTACGTCCCTGCTAGGGGCTTACATGAGTGCGCTGGCTGTCACGATTGCGTGCGTCGTCGTCGGCTTCTTCGCCCTGCGACGAAACGGCGTCCCCCAAAACAACTCGTTCTCAAGCGTCTTGATGACGACTCGGAATCCGGAGCTGGACCGCTTGGCCGTCGGCCATTGCTTGGGATCCGAGCCGCTGAAGGGGGATATTGATAAGGTTCGGCTGCAGTTTGGGGAGGTTGAGGGCGCGAATCTGCGGCATAGGCATGCGGCGTTCGGATCCAAGGGTTCGGTGACAGCCCTCTCTAAGGGCGAGGATTATTATTAGGTAGGGCTAGGTAGAAAATGATGCTACATTTATGGAAACCGTGGAGGCGATTGGCTATCAGGTAGTTAGTTGGTTGGGCTACCTCATTCATGGCATATTCTGGTAGGCCAAACTGTTACCTGTATATCTCACGTATCCGCCTATATGGAAGGTAGTCGCGACGGCCCCACGACCTCACTATTCTAACCTTAATTATCCGCGCAACATTCGACTTGAAAGTAGTCTTACTACACTTAATGTCTTATGATAATAGCAGCCTTATCATGGCAAGATTCTCCCCCTGACAGCAGTCAAAATGTGACTGCTGTTAAATACAGTCATCACAGAATGGAGGAGCCATGGCTTGTAAGCTGGGATGAGGTGTCTGGTGACCTTATTTGTGATCTTTTCATGGCATGACCCCTGGATGATGCTGTTGTTTCAAGAGACATGTTAGTAGCACTAATTAGACAAGAATGCACTGTACCTAGACAGATGGGCCTATGATCTGCTTTCTGCCTATGAACTGCCCATGCTTTCTGCATATATGAAGTCACGCACGAAAACACTAGTAACTACTTCAGTGCCATAGTTTACACCAATAATACATAGGCATTCCTAAGAATGGCGTGTACATAGTAGTTTCATTGGCCAGAAGTGATCAAGCCCTGCGTTGTTCAGCTGCCCACTTGCCTACTTGCCCACCTATTTCTTCGTCCCTCAAAGGTAAAAAATAGATGTAGTGGTCCTTGTTTTGTAAGCACTAACGTTATTCTATAAGCGCTAATGTCGTTCTGTAAGCACTGATATTGCTCTGTAAGCACTAATGTCGTTCTGTAAGCACTAATATTGCTCTGTAAGTCTGTAAGTACTAATGTACCGTAATCTTGAGGAAACCTCTAGATGTGAATAGGTCTAGTGATCTCTACACAAACACATATATAAGGCCTCTCGAGTATGAGATAGATTATAGTAATCACAGCGTCTTCACTCATCTCTCAGACCCTTAAAGTTTACGGTCCACCATACCGGTGCTTCGGTCCTCCCTCTCTAGCCAAAAATAGAGCCTCTATACCAAACCTCTTCCTGAATCATCAATTCACCATGAAGGCTCATCTTTTCGCTTTAATCTCTGCCATTCCTTCAACCCTTGGCTGTCTTCACTATGTTGGCCAAATATACTTAGCGCCAAATGGGCCGGAGCTCAAGGTCGCTTGGATTATTGATGATGGGGTCCTTGTGTGTGAGGCAGGTTGGGGCTCTTCACGGTCTATGGCAGGTTACAAAGTAAACTGCATAAGTGGCTACTCCTTGGAGGTCGGGGCCGATGGGGCCGCAGCTTGGTACGGCACGCCGCACGGCAACTTCCGTTGGAGACAGGGCTACGACCGTAGTGATAATTTTATCGTCTGGGACAATTGGCAGTTTTGCTAAGGAAAGGTATGCTTCGTCTGAAGCCTTAGACCCCTGAATTATAAGTATGCTAATGGCGGTATTGTTTAGATCGGGACTGTTCGAGATGGCTTAAATTGGCAGATGCTTGGTCCGAAGAGCATGCTGTTGAAGATCGCTTGCCTGAATATCCTCCCAAAAATGATCTTTCCAATCAGCCTGATCTCTTCTTTAGCACAAAGTCGGCGAAGAAAACCAAGAGAGAGCAGAAGAGACAGGCCACTGCAGATGGAATAACGAAAGTCAGGGCTGAGGTTGCGCGAACGTGTCTCTCATTTTATAAGAGTATAAACTAGGATATGTCGAGGGCTTCGCTTACACCTCAGTGATATGGTGATATAACCTGATTATGATAATTAACTTCACAGGAAAGCAGAATGGTATCTCATATCTATCCTTGCGTAAAGCATTAGAAAGTTTAGTGTCACGGAAAGAACTCCTTAGTCCTTAGACTCCTTACCACACCACGTGCTCAAAGTTTATCGACTCAAACCTTCACTCAAAGCCGCCCTATTCTTCCTGATCGTCCTCCGGAATTAAGCTCTGGTATTTCTCGTTCTCAGCCTCCTCAGGACGCCGTTGTCTCATGCGCTTTCCAGCTACGTCCACATATCCAACAAGCACAACCCCTACCACCAGCCCCGCTGCAGCTAAGAAGATATTTAAACAGAATCGGACTTCTCATTGAAGGGCCTGTGGGTGAGGGGAGTTCAGACCGTATTGGAAAAGTTCACGAGCCCGGACAGGCAGATTTGTACCTTGGCAATTTGTTCCTCACCATCTGATATATGTTCGGTCTGCGCCGGGCTTGGCGATAAGCTGTCAATGAGCTCAGTTGCATCGCTTGTCGCCACAGAAACCGCATGGGGATCAATTGGGATCTCTGGTCCATCATCAGTTCATCTTCTCCGGCAGGAGTAGTACTGCAACATACCAATACTGTCACTGGTGTGGTGAAAATCATAATAGAAAGACACTAGTGTCGCTCTCTACGTCCTAAGAGCATCAACATCAAACCAGTTCTCCGAGGAGCGTCAGTATACATGCTGAGATAACTGCAGAGATGCTGCTTACCAAGACTTAACCCTAACTGTCAGTCTAATTGAGGAGTCTCTTCAAGGATCTTTCTTCTAACCTCCCCTGTGCAGCAGTCAAGGTCACTTGAGCTAGACTTGTGAATGTTCTTTATCTCAAAGATGAATGAGAAATCCGCTGTCAACCATGGATCGCTGCCAACCGTGTCACTTGCCAAGCTCATCGATGGTGATGCTGGGACGGTGAACGAGCTCACTTCCGCCTGTCGTGACATTGGCTTTTTCTACTTGGACCTGCGCAATGTACGAACAAATAATATTCTGGAAGACGTGGATAGGACCTTTCCATCACCGATGGCCTGTGCCGATTGCCTTTTGACAAGAAACAAGAGTATAGTACGGAAAAATTCACAGTTTCCAAGATAATAGGGTGGGTTAAATGAGATACTCTATTGTAGATCACTAACTTGCGCTCCGGAAAACTCTCTCGGTTCCAGATATAAACCGGCGGGTTTGACCACGGGCCCGTATGGTGGGAAGAATGATGGATTCGAAAGCTTCATGGTATGAGCGATATCGAAAAAAGCTGTGGCAGCGCCGCTGATGTCACCCCAGAACCCCAGTAATGCGCTCTTCGACCTCGACCCCAACATGCCCATGACGGCTCCCGAGCCACTGACGTCCAAGCGGGATCTATTGGGACACTTGCTGGGGATATTCACGAGCAAGGTCTTTTGATCCTCTCGACATTGTCACGGCCATTGCAGCTCCATCTCGACCTGAAAGACTGCCATCGCAAGTGCGAGCTATCGACGACGGGTCTTGGTCTACTCAAGTATCTGCCTTACGGCAGTATGGACGCGAATATTGGCCACATTACACATAACGACCTGGGAGCCTGGCAATCGTCTTCTTCAACAAAGGCGGTTTGCAAGTATTCATGCCAGGCCTGGAGGACTGGCGGCACATTGCTCCCAAACCCGGGCACGCGATCGTAAACGTGGGAGACTCCTTGACTGCCCTTTCGACAGGCGCTCTCCGATCGTGTTTGCACCGGGTTGTGTCTCCGCCCGACGCTTGGGACCAGACCAAGTTCTCCCTCTTCTATCTCATGCGTCCGGGATATGACACGTTTCCACCGCGAGTGATGGGAAGGAGTGGAGGAGATTGGACTGGCACAACCGGAAGTTCACCGTATTGAGAGCGACTCGTTTAGTTCAGAGTCAAGACCCAGTCTTGACCGGCCGTCGTGGCTTCATTGGCTTCGCCGACACACCAGCATGACCAAGTCCTAACCAACGCCGTGTAACAGGCACTGTATCCATACGTGACATGATCAAATTGCTTGAGACGAAGAGATACAATGAAGTGAGCAGTCCAAAGACAAGTACCTCGTTGCGTAGAATAAAAGAACCTCGGTTTGAAAGTTCGTTCTTGCTTGTCCCATCTGTCATCAAATCAACAACGGCCTTCACTCCAGTAAAAGGACGGAAAATTGGATCATGTTAGCATACAGGGTATTTTACCTCACTGCCTCCGATGACACAGACACAGCAGCACATAATCCAAATAGATTAGACTTTGGCCAAATTCGAAGCCCTCGCTCGGATACCTAAAAAGCAATATAGCCTATATAGATATGTCTTATAAGTGGATAGCCTCAGCTAGATTCCGAAGACCAGACCAATACAGATTAATGCAGGCATACAAGGTCTTACAGCTTATCACAGATCATCTTCGACTGGATGTGGGGGTCGTGGACTCGTGGGCTCGTGGCTGAATCTAACTACTTCTGGCGGGGAGAACATATCTGACGCGTCCACCGCTGTGATAGGAGTTCGCCTGCCCATGGCGTCCTCTAAGCCCAGCAAAGAGCTGTTTGTACTGTTATTTCGCCTTAGGCCATTTGAAGTTTGCCAACAGTAGTCTGCGTTCGTTGTGTCCGCACTGGCTCAGTCAGTCTCTTGCTGCTGTTTTCTGGTTCACTGGTGGCTTTTCTCCCTCTGTACTACCATTCTTTTGTAGTCTTCATTGTTCACCTGAACACTCGAGCGATCGGAGCGACAAGAGATCGAAGCGACAAGGACGAAATCACACTCGGATCATGGCGGTCTCAGAAGAGAGACGCGACGATAATGATCTTCCCGCGCCTACAGAATGGGAAAAGGAAAATCTCAGACGTGTCTGCGATAGATCCCCTCGACAATATTCTTAGTTGCGGTGGCAGAGCTTGCCGAGCGTTTTACCTACCGATGCATCACGGCTCCCATGCGTAAGTTCTTTACTTGACTAATCTCTGGCGAAAGCAATAACAATAACTGAACGCATACAGAGAACTATGTAGAAAACGCTCACGATGACCCATTACGACCAGGAGCTTTGGGTAGGGTAAGTATCTAGCCATGGCAGGGAACGGCAGCTTCGAAAGAGAGCAGATTTGGACACTGACATGCGCTCAATAGGGACAGGGAGTTGCGACTGGTATCAACTACTTCTTCACCGGCCGGTGCTATATGGCGCCTATTCTGGGAGCCGCCGTAGCGGACAGCCTGCTTGGCCGGTTTTGGACAATTTGTCTAGGGACCGGGTGATTAGGTCCCTGTTTGCAAGTAGCGATACAAAGGAGAGCATATCTGACAAACCTAACAGAGTCGCGAGTTGTGGTGTCTTGATTCTTTGCATCACTTCTTTCCCTGCAAGTCTTGAGCATGGTGCTGGTCTACCGGGCCTCATCGTTGCATTGGTCTTGATTGGTTTGGGGTTAGTGATTCTTGATGATTCAAGATTTTGATATTCCATCATACTGACTTTCTGTTATAGCTTTGGAGGGATCAAGAGCAATGTTGCTCCTCTAATCGCTGAGCAGTACGCCAGGAAACCTCTCCAGATCAAGACACTGACAAGCGGAGAAAAGGTCATTGTAGATCCTAACGTCACAATTCAGACTATTTATGGTCGTTACTACTGGTCAGAAGCCATTGATCGCGGTTTACGAAAACAACACACTGATCTCGTCTAAGGGTTATCAATATTGGCTCACTCTCCGTGATACCAGCGTCTGTGGGTGCATCCATGTCGTATTGTGTCCTACTGTACTGACGGCCACGCGATTCAGTGGCTAGAGTTGAAAGTTTCATTCTGGGCTGCATTCCTCCTACCGCTCTGCTTCTGGGTGTTACCAGTTGGCGCATTGGCCGTGGGCCGAGGAAGATATGGTAAGTGACAAAACTACCTTCCATCTTTCACGCAATGGTTGTTACTTACTCATTATTTCTAGTTGTCCAGAATCCAAGTGGCTCAGTTCTAATCAAAGCAATGCGAGTCTTCTGGGTCGGTCTCAAGAGAGGCTGCAATCTCGATGCTGCAAAGCCGTCAGTCTTGGCCCAAACTCACCCTGGAACTACCGTTTCCTGGGACGATGCATTTGTGGAGGAATTGAAACGAGCACTCGTCGCATGTTCTGTTTTGTGAGTTATCTGAAGCGACATGTGACTTCTGATATTTGTGCACTGACAATTTTCACGCCTTTCGTCAGTTGCGTGTTGTAAGTCTCAAGTCTCAACTGCCCATCAAAGACTTGGATTGCAGCAGACTAAGCTGGATTGCAGTCCCATTTTCTGGGTTTGTTACGGACAGACCAACAGCAACCTGGTTAGCCAGGCGGCAACCATGAAAACTTATGGAATTCCGAATGACATGAGTATTGCAACCGGGGATCCTTACGCGTTATGAGAGCACTAATTGAGGCCTATAGTGGGATGCTTTAATCCAATCATGGTTTTGACCTTTCTTCCAACCATGTACGCATACTGCTAGGCTGTCTTATATTTCATTTTTTGAAACTAAGACACTCTCTAGGGAAAAAGTCGTTTACCCCACCCTGCGACGATTTCGCCTCAGCTTTAAACCAATCAGTCGAATCACCGCCGGTTTCCTGGTGATGGCGTGTGCCATTGGATATTCGGCAGGGATTCAAGACTGTTAGTAGGAAAGCGTTTCGACTCGCTCTTCCAAGGCCTGCTGACCCAGGTCGCAGTGATTTACCGATCACCTCCATGCTACGAACATCCTCTGAGTGGACATTGCAGCGATGGTGGAACAACGCCAAATGATGTAAGAGACTTTCTTACAACCATTCTCCCTCATCCCAGCGATTGCCTAACAAAAACACAGGTTAGCGTTTTCCTCCAAGTCCCCGTCTACACAATGACGGCCCTTTCTGAAGTTCTTGCGTACGTCGCCGGCATGGAGTACGCATACACCAAAGCCCCTAAGTCTATGCGTAGCATCGTATCCGCTCTCTTCCTCCTCACCTGCACCATCGGCTCGATGCTGGGCATCACACTCTCACCCGTCTCAAAAGACCCCAAGGTCCTCGTAGAATACGCCTCGTTGAGCGGCGTTATGCTCATCACGGCCGTCTTGTTCCTGCTCGCCTTCGGGAAGTACAACAAGATCGAGGAGAAAATGAACATGCTCAATAGCGGAGACGGGGACTCTACCCCTGTGAGTGAGACGGTGCAGCAGACGCAGGCAACCCAGAAGGCTTAAGAACGGTGTGCTGATCATTGAGATCCGGTAAAATGACCTTTGAAGAGTAGACGTCGGCTGACTTGCAGCACTTTGAAAATTCTTGTTCAAAACATAAATAGTACTTGCAGCAAGTGCTTGTTGATGGGAAATAGAAGTCATACATAAACTCTTCCATGTGCTTGGTAAAGTTGCATTCGGTCCGAGTTCGGGCGAGTTCACCCTCAGTTGGAACCGAATCAAATAATCAATTTTATTACCGGCCAGAATTCACTGGTATAGCTAGCCAAGTCTAATACTTGCTGGCAATGCCAGCCATTCCACCCTTAACTTCGAAAAAGGAAAGACCTCTAAAATTCTGGGCTGCGGGGAGAGCTGGAGTGTTCACCAAAAAGTCACAGCACATCTTTTCATCGGAGAAATCTACCATAATCTTCTGCCCTGGTGGCAAGGTAGCCAATTCCTCCATGTGGATAGCTAACGTTCCCCCGGCTTCCGAATAGGACAGTTCTTCCTATCGTGGTCCCAATTCCTCGCAGTATAGTCAACAAGGACGTCCCTACTCGTATACGTCCGCGGCATGTAACTTATGACATCTTTCTCCGTATAGGGTGCTCCGGTTTTCTTAAGAGCGTCGAGAATCCTCTTAGCGAGGTAGTCGGTGAAAACCATATCAAATGAAGGCGGGTAATGAGACGGGTTCGGGAAGCTGGCATTTGCCCAGAACAGTTTCATGTATCTTTCGTCCTCGATAACAGGAGAGTGTAAAGTGTCGTCTCCATCGTTGCCTAAGGCGTCGTGCGTTGTGTACCCTGGGCTGTGTTGTTTCCCTTCCCCGTTTTGTTGTTCAGGCTTGTGAGAAAAAGTAGCCTGATGATAACTACGATCATCAAATATGCTCCGGAGTTCCAGGTGTGACTGAGACTGGGATCCATGACCCTCTTCATTAATCACGGAGGAATCATTATGGTCGCCGTCATCGATGCAGGAAACGTCTTGCTTTGCCTGCAAACTTGAGGTCATCTTCTTAAAATCATGACATGACATATTCGCGATATACTGGAAACGATTCGGAAAGGGCACGACAGCATAAGCGTCTCCTGTCGTGAAAGGGCCTTGATAAATATTATCCCGGATCGTACCGTCGTTGGAAAGCACGACCCGCGCAAGGTGTGCCCGCTCTTTCTTGACAACCGTATCAGCAAGGGCAAGCTTTAGGAGTTCATAGATATTGCCGTCCTGTCCCACTTTCTTGCAATTGAAGCAGTAGTCTTCTTTTGCGCAGCCTAGGAAGTGGGTCAGGTTGAGTAAAAGTCGGGCTTTGCTGATATCGTCGGTGACCTTGCGGCCCAAGGGCCTATCGAAGGATGCTGGCACGGACGGGTTGCTGGTGTCTCCTTCCAGATTTACCGTATGGTACGCAAACGTTACACGGTTCCAGTCCAGGTATCGACGATCTAGAAGATAAGGGATGTCCTGTATATCTCCTTGATTGCCTACGGCGCAGGACTTGTTCGGATGGGGCTCGTCACCCAGCAGTGCCTTCGCACCAGACCACGTAGGTGATGGCACGTCGTTCAAGGCCACCCATCCCACGGTATCGCAATACTTGCCAGATTCAATACCTGAGGATTTTTCGTCATAACACGTGAAGTTTCGATGATGGGCGTGGCCCCCGAAGAGCTGGATAGGCTTATCTGTGGAATTCCTGATCCTATCGCGCAGACACACCAGAGGATTATCCTTTTTAGGATCCAGGCAAGGAGCGTAGGTAGGCGCATGGCCAACAAGCACGTAGAGGTCGATCTCTTTCTTCATGGCTTCGTCAAACCACGGTTGTTCGAATATCCAGCCCGCGCTGTATACCTCTGTATTACTTAGATCCCTGCCGCGGTCATTGATAGTGACTCCAAACGCCACGATCCGTAGCCCATTTCTGGTCTGGAAAGCGCGATATCGATTGCCAATTGATTTAAATATCCCATTTTCTTTTACGTCGACGTTACTGGTGAGAAACCGGTCACCAAAAACTCTCGATAGGTTGTGGTGGACGTTAAGCGCTTCTGCCCCGGTTCGAACGCCGTGGTTACCAATGGTCAGGATATCGTAATCAATGTTCTCAAAGATACTGTCTGAGACAGCTCCTTTAGGGCTTGTACTGTCGCTGAGGCCGCCACCGTCATGGAAGTCTCCTAGGAGAAAGAAAGGTGACCACTTCAACATCGGAGATTGTCTCAAAGTAAAACGCACTGACATCCAGGATAACTCACCACTATCGATAAGAAGAAGATCTACCTTCTTGCGTAAGGCTTTATCTTTCATGTGCATGACAAACGAAACGAAGTCGCCCCAGTCAGCACCCCAGCTGGGTACATTTGCGTGCCCATCAAGCCATCCATGAGTATCCGTTGTGTGCAGAAAGTTGACCTTTCCCCAGGGAAGAGGAGCTCGGGGTATTTCAGTCGTATTAAAGGCTTCTTTTTGTTGTTGAGGATAAATAATGTTGTCGTCGAATGCAGTAACAGGCACTGTGGCAAGTGCCAGCAGCGCTGCAGTGGAAAGCACAGAGGGAGATCGCATCTTGATGGCTCTCGAAATCAGTAGCCTGGTTTAGCTCTGATGACAGAGTGGTAGCAAGACCTATTCAACTGGTAGAGTCATACACTGGGTTAAACTAGTGCTAATAGAAGACAGGGTAGAAGACAGGATGGAAGACAGGATGGAAGACAGGAGATGCAGAGGACAGGGGCAGGAATACCTTATGAATACCTGTCACTGCAGCTTATGGCATCTCCTGGTAGTGGCTGCATACCATCCCTGCTGTGTCACTCTGATGTTACACAAATGAATGCTGATGGGTTGGAGCTACCAATTGCTAAGGTGGCTGCTGGATTCCTCGTCGGAACTCTATCCTCAGGTTGCAGTTACATTTGGCCCATCAAACTACTATGGTTCCCTACCATGGTTTCCATCAGCCTGGCAATCCCACCGTCCAGGGATTACCTTACTTTTGAACATACTACGACTACTGCCAAACAGTTGCTCTTATTATTGGTAAACAAAGAAAGGATAAGGTCTGAAGTACCCCAGTATTTTAGCCCGACATCATGAGGGTGGTGAACCAGAAACATACATGATACAACTATCATCTATGCACTGGCCGGCTAGTTACGCTTCGAACAGCTTTCCGTTTCCGACCACGACTAGAGTATATTTTCCTAACCGGCTGCCAGAGTTTTACATCCAATAGAGCGTCGTTGGTTCGGGCCGCGGCGGATGCTATATCTTAAAACCTTAATTATTCACATATGTTGTCAAAGCAACCACGATCCACTGTGGCTGCTGGACCTGCTGGCTCAAGCAGAGAGCAATACTGATTATACTGTAGTAGCAAGGCTGATATTAATTGATGTAATTATTATATTTTGCTCTAGGCCACCAAGCTACCTGATGAGAATGAAGATAACTAATCTTTCTCTAGATTAATTTAAGAGTTAATTAAGCTCGACGCTATTAACTAGTATATAGTGGCCCTAGTTCCCTTTAGTATTCACACTGTCCAGAAAATAATATAAGTAGCTTACTCCCTAGCACTAATTGGAACAGTACACTATCCATGGGATATATGTGTTAGCGAATGTTAAAGAAATTCAGTGGTGCTAGCCTTAGAAAATTAATTAATAGCTAACTACATGGGTTATAGATTTACTTTATGCCATCATAAACCTAATCTTCCAACACTTAACACAGCATGTGTGACGTCATCCACAGTACAGTTGTAAACTCTAGATCTTGCTAGGACTAATTATGGGAGATATCTTTTATGTAAAAAGCACAAGATAGCCTTTTAAGACTTGTAACTCCATCCCCAAGAACTGACATAATGAAATATAGGTAATTAGCTAAAGACAGGGTCACAGGAACACGTCTGTTTCCCCAAGCCCTGTAAGGAGAAAATATCTATCTAAATATAATCTATTTTCTTTTGATTAATAGCTGACTATAACCGAACGGCTAAAATCGAATCCAACCCTCACCGAACTTGCAGTGGTGAGGTTTGGTTCCTAGATTGCGAACTCGCACCGGATTAGGGGCGGGTCAGGGTCGGATCCAGGGGGTCATCGGTTAAACCGCTAAAAACCTTTTTGCTTAGTAATCACTGAATTCTTGAGAATCTCTCGTAGTTTTAATATCACTAGATAGCCCTAGGTGGTTGCTGAGATATAAGGGAATAATCATTTCTGTCAGGGGTTGGTATGAAAGTGGTGGTAGTTTATATATATATGTCCATCAACCTTATACAATCACTATGGTCTAAGAGAATTATTAGCCACTGCTCATTCAACCCTATAGATATTGAATTGATATTTTAGATTGAGATTAGTATGATGATAAAAATCATACATTTCATATAAAAATATTAATTTTCTAGATGCATAGTGATAGTATAGTAGATAGTATGGCAGTTAATGTAAGATTGAAATTCATGATATTGCCTCGGCCTACCGCCCACTTAGAGATTGCATTGTGCTTCGTGTGAAGACCACCTTGATTACTAATATAACCTCTATCGAAGGGAAAACGGGCTCTATACTTGACAGCTTCCAACGCAAACATAATGACCAACGAGTGTTGTACCGAAATGAGCTCCTTGGCGACCATGGAACAATCGTACCGAAGTCAGAACCTGGTCACGACTATGCTAAATTGGTCATCAAATACCACCGCCCAGTCCATCAGCAACCTAGAAGGATACCGCTGCGTTGCGTCGATTAGCAGCGGGGTGCTGGAGATCACATAATGCAGACCCGGTTGAATCGAACAGAGGCGACTGTCTATTTTCCATTGAAATGTTTCTGCGTAACATTCGAGACGCAGGTAGAAAGACACCAGATCTTTCAATAAGTACGTCAGTCCAAATTACTCCTCTCCCGAAGCCGCTTTTTTCTTTGTTGAAATAGACTTCCTGTGCTCATGAAGAGCAAAAAACATCGTGAGGATGATGCCAGACGCAGCAAGCCCGACGCCTAAGTACCAGGCTCCTCGATAGCCCCTCAAGAGATCTGTTCCGTTCCTGTTGAGACCAGTCTCGACTATTGCACCAAACCCGAGACCCAAAGAGATCGCATAATTCATAATGGTTGCAACCAAGCTGGCTGAGACCTGCAATCACAATGTTAGCTATTTTCTCCTTCTCAAAGCTGAATCATCAAACAGCATCAAGCGACTTAGCTTCAGGCCCTTTTGGAAAGGTTTGAGTAGAGAATGGACTTACTCCTTGATGTTCTTGAGGCATCGCGTTTGAAAGTAGAATATTGGAAGCTGGAAAAGACATTTCCCTGGTCGCAGTCAGTCAGTACGGACAGCAATACGAAACATAGTCATGAAGTAACTCACATGCCCCAAGGCATCATTATTATCGACACAAACAGCTGCGCCCAGTAGCTCTGTTTGATAGGCATGGTGGCATAGAGAATGTCGGCTGTGCAAAAGGCCGCGGCAGAGATCATCATGACCACACTGGCAGGCAGTTTTTGAAGGATTAACCCTGTTGTGAAGGAAGCAACAAACCCGCTGATGGCTGCAGGCGAAAACTGCAGACAAGCAAATAGAGGTGAGATGCCTCGAAAGTTCTGAACAAACTCCCAGCCATAGAATACCCAGACTCCAAAGGCAGCCCATCCACATGCCAAGGTGGCCAGGACGAAGCTAATGTCTGGTGTGATGGCTGAAAATGGAATCAAGGGGAAAGCCGCCTTTCGCTCAATGGATCCAAATAGACCGAAGAAAACCAACGAAGCGATCAGGAGGATATAGATGTATGGGTCCTGCCATTGCGCTCCGGGGGCCATGTTCAAGGCAATGTTGAAAAGGATGAGGCCGCTAATCCCTGTGACGCATCCAGCGATATCCACTCTCGCCCATAGACTGTGCGTTGTTTCCTTTCGCGGTGTTGGGGTGCGCGGAACCAAGAATATGGCAACAATACCACAGACCGCTTCCAAAATGGCCATAAACCAGAATCCCCATGGCCACGATTGATATTTGGCAGCGAGAGCGGAAACCAGACCTCCAAAGATGAATCCACTGGGTGCCGTAGACCCGAAGGCGCTGAATACCATTTCCTTGCGTCTCCCTGGCTCATATGATCTCGCCAAAATAGCCATTCCATTGGGAAGTAGAAAGGCAGGGCCAATGCCCTGAAGAACCCGACAGCAACAAAAAAAGACAGGCCCACTGGATTCCGCGAATGCGGCAATCAGTGTCCAGATTGCAAGCCAGAAGAATCCAGCAGTGAAGAGGAGTTTATGGCCGTACAAATCGCCCAAACGACCGGCACCTAGGATGAATGTTCCCACTGTCAGAGAGTAGGCTGCCGGAAACCACGAAAGTTGACTCATGTTGTTGCCGATACCAAACGATTCCCCAAGAACAGGGAGAATGGATATCACTTGGCCAAGACCAGCTTGGCTCACAAGTTGGGCCATGCAGACCACGACGATGAACGCAATCTCGCCAGATAGTGACTGAGGACGTTTGACGTCCAGGTCCGCATGGGATCCTGTTAGTGCGGACGAATCGTCGTGCTCTCCGTCAACTCCGTGTACCTCATCGTCAATGACGTCGTTGCGTGGCATGATGGCGTTGGCGTTTACGTTTGCGTTTTCTAGAGACTGCTATTATGGTCTCTTTCGCTTGGGTCCTCGAGTTGTGGTTTGATTGTTTACACACCAACATACAATGATGCCTGGAGATGCAATAGTATATTGTGATTGTAATATCTGACTCGATTGATGGTAAATGCGACGGTTTACACTTCATGCACTGTGCAAACGGTTTTACCCCTGGCTGACTGAACAGTCACTCCACTTGAATTCTGACCTGTCCTGCACTCTATCTTCTCGGTCCGAAGCCGTGCGGACGGGACAAGGCAAAACCACTTGAGCACGTCAGTGGCCTCGGAGACACACCAGCCGTACGTATAGCACTCAACTTGAGTACTTTCGTAGATAACCGTGTTGGGACAATTCTACACGCCTGTCCGGATTTCGTCTATCGAAGATCCACAGGGCCCCATTTCAAAAGTCCGTTGAGGCTTCGGTAATTCGGTAATCTTATCGTGTCAATTCCGAGGCTTGTTATCAGATCCGAAGCCCTTGCCTGATAAGGCGCAACCGGCAGGTTGTATCGTCATCCCAACCCACCAGATGATTTCAATAGGCAGGGTCTCTTTAGCTGACCGGTCTGGCATCCCAAATGGCAAGGCGATCGAATGATATCACCAATCTCTCGGGAAAGATGGGAAAGATGGAAGAAAATACAGCTTTGAGGATTTATGCAGGGTGCCTGATTTCAGCGGCGGATGGCTGAGGCTTGGCCTCTTACCGTTTTGGTCACTGCCGCCGATGTGGCGGTTATCCCGTGAGGGCAATTTGTTTGTCATTAAAATCCGCATCTGATTAAAATTTCTGCCATGTAGGATGTCATATTTATCGAACGGACTAACCCCAAAAGCCCCTTGCGTTCCTAAATCCCCCCTAACATGTGATCCATCATTCTTGGGCTTCCCGTACCTGTCAAACACTCCCGTGTCAAGGAAGCTGTTTACCGATGGAATTGATGTACGGTCGGCTGACAAGTAACACTCGTGCCCCATCAGGATCTCTCACAGTGGCATAGGTCGCCAGAGGTTCCGAGCCAAAACTAAATGTTGCGATGTGAGGTTTCCCTCCCATACCCAACCTGTCCAAACGTTCCAAGGTGGCATTGATCTTGTCCCCCATCCAGAAAGATGTCAGGAACAAACCCGTGTTTGGAGGATCTGAATCGACCGTAGGAATTTTCTTGGCATCTGGAAACTCGACGAGGTAGATGACGCCATCGGTTCCGTTGTAAACAGATGTCGTATCGCCGAGAAAGTAACCGGGTAGAACAGAGGTGCTAGTTCCGAAGAGGGTCGTCAGATCCCCTTGAAAAGTGTAGTTTCGTATGATGTTGAGCCCGAGTCCATCCACATAGAACCTCAGACTTTCCGACAAAGAGCTGGCCGAAACTACAGTATGGTGAACTGCATACTGTGGCGCAATTAGATCATCTAAAGACAGATATTGAACCAGATTGCCCGGTCGAGACTCACATGAGTATCCGGTTCTTGAAGGATAGTCGGAATTTGCGCCGGAGGTGAAGCACCAGTTAATCCTGCCGACAGATGCAGGAGAAGCTGTAAGACCGCAAATCCAGCCATGTTGAACGAAGCAAATTTGATCCGCAATGTAACCAAATTCGTCAACGGGGAAGTCCCAGGGAGACGACGACCGAAATATATGTGTATCGTGCTTGTACAAATCAACCAATCGAGAATGATGTAAGGCAGAGATAGTTATTGGCTGTCGTTTATGTCTCGGATAAACGATACCCACTTTCGGAAGGCAGTCCGGAATACGTGTTCAGACTGATCAAGAACCTTGAACAAGAACTGCAGGAGACTGGACCGGTGAGTCCTTTTCGCGGCCCAGATGCCACTGACGTCGCAATATCTCCCGGGAGCACAAAACAGCGCAGTGTACTTAGCCGCAGACCGGATTATAGACTATAAAAAAGGGGATGGAGGCGCTAATCTCTTAGCAGTAAGCCCATGACTACCGCACGTCTCATTTATAGCTTGCCTGTGTAATACCCCAGTCGCCGATCGCACTTCGAGATTGCAGTGCACTGCATTTCTTAGGGCTGGAGTATTCATTCCTTACTGCCATATCTTGCAGACACGACTCTACCGTCTCGCGATCTCTCAGCTTTATTTCGAATCCTTCCGTCAGAAATATGATTGCATCCTCCAGCATAGTGCCTCCTGGAGGTCTGGTACTCGTCACTGGCGTCACAGGTTTCATTGGCTCGTACATTGCGAACGGGCTGCTTGAGCTTGGCTACAGAGTGCGCGGAACCGTCCGCTCGAGTGAAAAGGCAACCTGGGTGACGCAAGCCCTGACCAAACGCAACCCTTCTGCAGATTTTGAGGCTGCCATTGTACCCGACCAAAATGCCCCCGGCGTCTGGGACGCAGTTCTCAAGGATGTCGATGGCATCGCCCATGTCGCAGGAGACGTGAGCTTCGGACCCGACCCGACCAAAGTCATTACGCCAAGTGTAGAAGCTCTTCGAAGACTTCTTGAGGCTGCCAGAAAAGAGCCTTCAGTCAAGCGTTTCGTATTCACCAGCAGCGATCAAGCAGCAAGCAATCGTTCGACTACTCGAGAGATCCCGATCAATGAGGAAACTTGGAACGAAGAGGCCATCGAAGCTGCGTGGAAACCACCCCCTTACGAGGCGGAACGTGGGTGGGACGTTTATTCTGCACTCAAAGCGCAAGTCGAGAAGGAAATGTGGAAGTTCAGCCAGGAGAAGAAGCCAAGCTTCGTGGTGAACTCTGTTTTGCCAACTTACACAATAGGGGCCATCTTCGACGAGCAACAGGCAGGTAGCACGGCGAAATGGTTGCTAGACTTCTACAACGATCCATCAAAGGATGGCTTCATGAGAGGTTTCGGAGCCTCGTATTATGTTTATGTCGGAGATGTGGCGCTCTTGCACATTGGTGCGCTGACTCTCGAGGAGGTACAGAACAAGCGCTTGTTGGCATTTGCGGGCCGTTTCAATTTCAATAGTTGGCTCGAGGTTTTCCGCAAACAAGCCCCTGGCAAGCCTTGGTCTGAGGATGATCCTACCCAAGCGCTGGATACGAGACGAGTTAATGGTGAGACGGAATTGGATATACTAAGGCGGTTTGGGAAGGATGGCTGGACAAGCTTTGAGGACAGCGTCTTGAAGGTATTGGAAAGTCCTTGATATCTAAAGACATGAATACATTCGGGGTGTGAGGTATACCGAGTGCAGATCTACTTGGAAATTGAGTTCTGTTTCACGCTTCTAAAACATTGTACTTGGTCTCAGAAACGTCAACATTGCAGGGGTTATTGCTGACAATCCAGATAACGGCTGATGAAACCTCCTTGATCAGCTAGTTGTGCTTTGGTGCTCTTCCTATTCTACCATGTAAGAGATGATGAAAATTTTCCTGTCTGATCATCTAACTACCGCTGTTCATCTTGGTTTGTGGAAAGTTGATTGAGCTCTTGACAAACGGTACACGCAGTCCACTCTTGACGCTCAAGACCTGAGCTTTCTCCCAATCCCAAACTTTGCCAACGGTGAATGGATCATGTTGAAGAAGATTCAAAGCTTCCTTCTTGTCATGAGCTTGAACCAAAACCCAACTACCACGCTCTATATTCTCTTCATGATCGTCGTACATAGGGCCTTGATTCGCAACGCGTTAGCAATCATTATCTTCCACACTTCCGCATTCTGTATTACCTCCGGCAAGCCAGTATTCTGATTCTCGTTCAACGAAACGTTCGTGAGGGCTAGCGAGCTTTAGAACCGTGTCATATTCGTGGATCCGGCCAGGACTTACTCGGTCCAGGACTCTCGGTTCTTGAGACCATCCGGGCCATCTGGTAAGATGAACAGAAATTCGTGCTTTTCAGGCATTTTTATAGTTCGAAGTGGTTGATTAGGTGAACGATTCAGGAACTTCCAGAAGTACTTGCGCCTCGTCAATGCTAGATGCTAGAAGTGAAGTCTTCCGCTTATGAAGTCAGCCTGGTCGTTGATCACCAAGTTGTTGAGTCTCACGTGGAATCACTGTTTCCGACGCTCGGCTCTGAACATGACGGAGATAGCCGGGTCGATACGGGAACGTCACCGCATCATGAATTCAATCCGCGCAAGCAGCGACAACCAGATCTATGGATGACGTGTACCGGCCCCCTGCATATTTCCGAGCAGTGTGGTGCCAGTTTAGCGATCTGTGATTTCCCTGAATAAGCGGCTGTCTGATAAATTCAAATGACCCGGCTGCCACCATATAACTACATTTAGATCCGGTGCCGAGGTCGGTACGGACTAGTATATATACCGGAAAGCAGTACACGGTTGTGCTGCATAATTTTGCTCCAAGAGCATATCCACTGGCATCTGTCCTATCATAAAGTGGTGCTGCGAAATGCGCCAGGGATGACACGTAATCTCGGAAATAGTTGACGTATCCAAAAAGCCTGCGCAGTTCTGTTTCGTACTTTTGTTCCCAGGCTCGGGCCGGTCCAGGGTCCAGACGCCATCGGCTAACACAAGGGCCGTGGGGAATCCGAGAAAACCCAGACGAATCAAGAGCTTAATACTCCGATAGAAGGGTCTCAAAATTGGTAGTTCGATTGATGATCTTCATAAGTTCCTAGTGTAATACAGAAGGCGTTACTAGCTCGTTCCACCCCTTGGCCCTCCAGATTAGTTACCCGGCATCTGACCTTTACATTCATATTAGTATTGTCGAGAGTCAAATGCTTTTTAACTACTTTACAAACTCTTTAGCTAGTTCCCAACTGCTTGACAATTCCTTGCACTTTGAATTAAATCCTCTGCCTCATGAAATCGCCCACTAATAGATACAATATAAGTATAGCCGTTGATACAGTACATGGGTACTCAGAGAGATCATCTGTATACTCGATATATAGCGTGCGAAGGGGGTCTGATTTTGCATCTGTTAGCTGAATGAAAGCACTTGGTTGCTAAGTAATTCCAAACAAATTAATAAGTACTTAACAACCAGTTGGACGGCATACCTCTTCAATTTCCTAACATCGCGTATATTTGAAGATACGTCTTCAATATTGCCCAACTAAAAGAAATATCCTCTTGATCCATGTTGTCATGGCTGGCAAAATCAGTTTACAACTGATTGAGAGGTAGTTTCAACGTTCTTTGAAATTATAAACGAATGAAATATTTTAAGGGAGATAATTGAAATCAAACTTCGCGGTATATGGTATACTCCGTAGTATTTAAAAGCTGAGGTTGCAAGTCGCAGCCTTCCCTCTTGCTCCACCAATGCTTAGGACGATCGACGCGCTTTTGGTGGCGAGGTGGTAGATTGAAGATCAGTAACTTGATGAGGTGGTTTATGTAAAGAAGTGGGGCGGTGGAACAACGGAGACTTTTGACAAGGTACTGTACTATAGTAGACGGTGTTATTTACTCCGGACATGGGATTCTGACAAATCGACATCAGGATCGACATCAGGACAGCATCAAAGGAGACCGATGAGGTTGCGCTTTTGGACAAATGGGCTTCGCTCTCTTCATATCTTCATCTTCCATATATTTAATTCTCTTTATTTTCTGCGCAAACCTCTTCGCCCATGACTACAATCAAGTACCATTCAATTCCTGCTCACAATGACCACCTCATCCCTAGAAGGGCAGGAAACTGCATCGCATCATTCCAAAAACCCACCATCGAGGCATAGTGATGGTAAGTAGCTCTCAAAGATATCCTGCAAAAGCTGGAGGCCTTTCGATCGCGTTGACTAACTCATGCAGATGGAGGTCTAGGTTCTGCACAGACTGCGAGCGATGAATACGTTTACATTGCCGATGGCTACGGCATGATTCGGCGGATCATCTTCATCATGACGGTGTGTTCATCCATGTTCACGAATCAGTTGGGCCTATGCAACAGCCTCACGACGGTCGAAATAATCGGAGAGTCCTTTGGTGTCACCGACCCTGGCAAACTCTCGTGGACAATCGCTGGCTACGGCTTGACTCTAGGCACATTCATCTTGATCGGAGGACGTTTGGGTGACGAGTTTGGCAACAAGGCAATCTTCATCATCGGTATGGGCTGGCTTGCTTTGACCAGTATGATGGCAGGAGTCTCCGTCTACTCCAGTTACCCCGTCTACATCCTTGCTCGTGTCCTGCAGGGCCTCGGTCCCGCCTTAACTGTGCCAAATGCACTCGCCATCATGGGAAAATGCTTCTCCCAGGGCCCTCGAAATATGGGGTTCGCCTGGTTTGCTGCATCAGCCCCAGTCGGTGCGATGGCAGGTCTCCTCTTTGGGCCCCTATTCGCCATGGCTTGGTGGCCGTGGATCTACTGGAGTCAGGCTTTGGGGGTTGCCTTTCTCTTCGCTCTCTCTATCGTTGCAATTCCAAACACGCCTGTCGAGGGTGAGCAAAAACAGCGACGAACGATTCGCGAAATCTTGGACCGAGTTGACCTCCTGGGAGGCGCAAACGGTGTGACAGCTCTGGTTCTGTTCAACTTCGCCTGGAATCAGAGCCTGGTCACTACGTGGAACGAACCTTACGTCTATGTGTGCCTGATCCTCAGTTTCCTGTTCCTGGCGGCGTTCCTTTACATCGAACTTCGCGTAGCTCGCTATCCAATACTACCCGTCGCCGTCCTCACTTCCGACATTGCCTTCGTCTTTGGTTGTACAGCAGCGGGCTGGTCCACATTTGGTATCTGGGTAAGTACTGATCTTTGCCCCGAAATCATGTCAAACTAACCAAGTATCTAGCTTTTCTACGTCATCCGAATATGCCTCAATGTCGGTGGCCAAACTCCCATTCAACTGGCTGCATGGCTTTCTCCTATCCTCGTCACCGGCATAGGAACAGCATTGATCGTTGGCAAAATAATCACCAAGGTTCCAGCCTCGTCCATCATGTTCTTTGCAATGCTTTGCTACTTCCTCACGTCCCTTCTCATGGCCTTGCGACCCGTCCACTCGACGTACTGGACCTACTTCTTTTTCGCCACCATCATCGCCACCTTTGCAATGGATTCATCGTTGCCTGCTGCCACGATCATCTTCGCGAACGCAGTGCCTCGACAGTACCAGGGCATGGGATCCAGTGTGATCATGACGATTGTTGTCTACAGTATATCGCTAGGTCTTGGTTTCGCTGGTACCATTGAACTTCAGATCAACAATGGCGGACACACCAAGGCGGACTTGCTTCATGGTTATCGGGGTACTCTCTGGTTTTCTGTCGGGTTGACAGCATTCGGCACTGCTCTCGCCCTTATTTTTCTACTCAAAGATTATCGAAGACGAAGATTGGCCAAGAATCAAGAGGAAGAGGAAAAGGCTGATTCAAATGAGGCTTGAATGGTTGAAGGGTTGACCACTCGTCGATCATTCTTTGAACACTCCAAACGACCAAGCATAATTTAGAGGACTTTGATTGCAAATAGGCTTATACAACGAGTATTTAAACTGGTAGCACTTGTGAAAACATGGTAGTCCGGATGTGCAAAGTCTCCCGAACCCCGGCCCCTCTCCGGAGTGTTTGGTGCAAGGTATTTACAAGAATATTCATTCTGTCTAGAAGAGCCTGAACTGTGGCCTTTGGTCTGTCGTCCGTCAGCAGACGCCTGTACCCGTTATCTATCGTTTATGGCATAACGTCTTATCATCTGTTGTGTGTCGTCTATCGTTCGTCACCTGAACTCCGTCGTACAGTCTGATCTTTCCAATCTCAGCCAAGCCCATCAAGGTTTCCAGACTTTTGAGCGAGATGCGTAAGCTTGAGAGCATCGGCTAACGGCAATTCGTTATCCAAGCTCAAACCTCCGAAAATTCCGCAGCACATACTTAAGTATGGCAAGCTTTTCTTGGAACCGCTACTCACAATATCCAAGAAAGTCACACAGATTGACACTGCGATCAGGTTGATAAGCCCGCTAGAGATCTAAGGTTAGCCAACTCATTCTCCCTGGTTTAGATGTCCTTGTCTCACCCGCCGAGTATGTCACAGCTTGAGATGCGAGCCGCGATGGCTAACACGGCCTGGGCTGATTTTACGCAAAGCTCCAGGCTCCTCTTGCGATAGTGTTCGGACATTAGTCCTTTGGACTGGCTTCCGGTCCATGGAAAGAAAATGATAAATATGGCCTCATGATACTTGCGAACCATGGTCAAGGTCAAATGGCGCGTCTTCTGGTCGTCGAGGGTGACATATCCCGTTTCGTGCCGATGGATATTCTGCAGATGCATAGGAAGACCTGTTCTCCAGCTTTCGAGGTCTTTGTGTGCCTGCATCAGATTTCGTTCTCGCTCGGCCACAGTTTGGCAAAGAGCCCTTGAACTGTAGAGCGTATTGACCGCTGAGCTGAGAGCGTTAGCATGTTGACATTGGATGAGCAGCCAATCGGTATCCTTGCCGACTTTGGGTAGCGCATAGTCGGTCCAGTCGGGGGTGAGGATCTGTTTCGGACTGTCAGAGGAGTCCGAACAAAAAGGTGGCACACCCGGAACTTACCGGTGGCATTCCATCGCGTATGGAATGGACAACTTCCATTGAGTAGAGGTACCACAGACTTCTCCTTGCAAGGTATTCTTTCTCTTTTGTCATGGTCATGGATACCGAGTCGCGATTCATAAATCTTCGGGATCTGGCACAGCTGACTGCGTATGACAAAAGTTCAGTGTGAATTTTGTGATCGATTTGCTCAGAAATTGTCATCTGGAGCTTGGTTAGCTGTTGGAAGGAAAAGTTCAGAACCTTTATATCGTACCATTGCTAAAATTGTCTGATCAATCAACATTTGACCAATTCCACGTGAGGAATTGCTGACTTACCTGCATCTTCAGGAGTGTGTCGGGCGATCGCTGCACGGCATCGCGAGAGTTTAATGCCATTCTTAATCGAGCGATCGCCTTCCTGCTCACATCAGAACCTGCAGAGGGCAGTGATCTTGCGGCCAGGGCTTGAAAGCCGAAAGCCATAACTGAATCGATCAGTGGTCTCACTGCTAAGCCCTCAATGGATGGCGACTCCCTTGCTTGTTGGACATAATTGTCGAAATGTGATCTCGTCAAAAAGGTGGAGATGCTAGCATGGGTCAGTCTTATCGCAATGGATGATACGGAGCTGCGACGTACCCAAGGGGCTCTTCAAAACAAGCTGCTAAAGTTAGACTCTGACGACAAGGTGAACCATGTGGCGTGGACAGTGCACATACCAGACTTGCACTTTTCCATCAATGCTGGGTCGCTCCAATACCAGCGTGAATGGGCGGAATCATATTGGTCACCGCCGAGGCCAAATGACATCTGAGACTGAGCGTTGGAGAGTCGTCTGAAAATTCCCTCTACTTCGTCTTGTTGAGTCGGGCTCAGATTTCCGAGGAGCTGACGCTGTGGCGAGAAAATTGCCGTGAGAGAGAAGTCGATTCTTGGGCTATGGTCTGAATTCTCACACCATTAGCAATTGTCTTCGAATCAGAGTAGCATGTACCGTCCCTGGAAGATTCCTCACTGCAATCTACAAAGACTGTGTTAGCCCATCTGGTGTTCATACGGTCACTTGCTGAAAAGGTGCAACGAATTGCCCCCGGATCAAAACTTACCTTTGGACTAACTTCTTCCCACATTTTCTCATCATAAATGTCCCTCATTGGTCCGGTCGGAGACAGTGGCAAATTCAGCTCGAATTGTGAGGTCGAAGGCAGGTTTGCTGATGCATCGGTAGTGTGTTCGATTGCATACGGGATGTCAAAATTGCTTTCCGAATAGGTGGTTTTCGGGGGTGACCAAGGTAGCGTTCCCAGCCCGTTCATATTGCTTATGTCGACAGAGAACGGTGCTGCTAGATTGTCACTGCCAAACCACTCCGTAGATGTGGTCGAGAAATCGTCGTGAGCATACTCATCAAACATGACCGGCATATAATGCCGGTCATTTGTGGCAAAGATCATCTCTTGGAGATTACTGCCTGCATTTACGGAAACACGGTTGGCTGCTCCAAGTCGTGTGGCTGTTAATTCTGGTAACATCTGTACGTCATTCGGCGAGGGAGCGAGTGTAGTGACTCCAGCGTCGTTGTTTTCTGCGTGCGACGGCACTATTGAAACGTCCTCGGCTGTTGACGCCATCGGAGGCTTGTTGGAGGTCTGCTGCTTCTTCGAGAGCTGGTACTCGCACTGCAGATTATGCAACTGATGAGGCGTATTAGCCGATGTTAACCTGTTGAGGGACTTTGTTCTCACGTTACAATATCTACATGGCGTCGCACCATCGCCTGTGTCATGCCCAAAGTCAGCAAAATCAGATCGGCTACCGAGGTGGAGCTACGCACAGCGGACTTTCTTCGACTTGCACATCTCACATGCACCTCTGCGCCGAGACATCCATTTCTTTTTCCTGACAGAAGAGGAGGCTTCAACTCGGTCTGCTTGCATCGTTGTGCAAGATGTGGTGGGCAAATAAGCAGTTGACTTTGTCCTCTGCGTTGAGACCGGCCAACTTGCTTGGAGTCATCAAATAAGCCCCAACGGCGGCGTTTTCTTATATTCTACGCTATCAGCTCTGCCGCGCTGACGAAATGCTGATCTGAATCCTAGTGTAGCTACATGCATGACATCCCTGCTGCTGAAGACCCTGCCCTTCCTAGTGCTTACCCGGATAATGGGGCCGGGCGGCTACATGGCAACGTCAGAGCTCTCTAGTACCCGTGCCTTGGCCTAAATAGGCAGGTTCCCCCCCCCCTCTTCACGAGTCAATTGAGACAGACTAGTCTGAATTAGCTCAGCCACCGTGAAATTTTTGAATTTTTACAGTATGTTACGTCAGATCGTCAGTCAAACATGTGCTTGATGCAAGGATTTCCACGTAATGCCGTAGTGGTGGACTGATGGCACGTTGGCATAGCCTCACTACTTGTTGGTTGGCGGAAATATTCCGGGAGCCTTTGTTTGGTTCTAGGTCTTCACGGGTGCGTGCGACCAGTTGCTCAGAATTGTCCATGATTGGTATGTTCATGTCTGTTCCGGCACCTTTATCACTGATCGACAATGGATCACCAGAAGGGAAGGTTCTTCGAGTGAAGTCTATACGCACACGGTGGCTGTTTCCCTTTTCTTCAAGGATCAGCTTTTCACTCTATATACATACCGCCGATTGATCCCACTGACTCAGACATCTCCACCCAACCTTACCATATATCGTACCTGGTCATTACGGCTCTAACAGTATCTGCAATATGGCCTTCGAGCCAGGTCAGTCGTCCTCAGTAAAAGATGCTAAGTATGCTGCTTGTGCTCGAGTGTCGGTAAAAATAGTGTAGATTGAGGCTTGTGATGACATAGTATCTTCCAAGGGTAGTTGTGGTGGTTCTGTATCGCTTATCATGAAGACATAACAAGGGTCATGATTATCATAGGCTTCAGTATTTCCAAGGAATCGGGTAATTCCGTCATTCTCTCCGATGAATGATAAGAGTATCTGATGCAGAAACGCCTTCGCGTTGGAGTTGTCGTCTTGTTTCGGTTTCAAGTATTCTATCTGGAGGGATGGAACTCACAGAGAGTGGTTAAAAGAGTTAAATGTACAGTAGTACTCTCTGCATTCTCAACCATGGTTTGTCTTCGTGAGAAGGGGGAGTACATGAGTTGTCAATGGCACCAGAATTGCCTTGCCAGCACTTTTTGACGACACAATTGGTGAATACGGAAAACACAGCCAGATCGCCAATGAGATAATTCATTCAAGGCATCCAAATGGGCTATCATCTCTTGAAAAGCACACAGGGTAAGTCAATAATGACTCGATATACCATAATCATCAGAGTCATGCTCTTCTCTCCCAAGTCCTGGATAGGAGGTTTGAATGTCTGAACAACTGGCGTCAAAGTCGCCCCCGTCACAATTCCTCCACCCGGAATCACAATCTCACCCTTATATACCACAGCATCAGACCCGTGAATTGGTAGAGGCATGTCTGCATAGTCGATCCAAGTATTTTTTGCGGCGTCGTAAGCCTGCATCTCAGGGAAAACGGCAGTGGGAGTACGGCGGTCCCCTTCTCCGCCTGCCGTGAATATCTGAGAACCGATAGTAGCGGAAGCGACTCCCCCACGGGCAATAGGCATGGGCTCATACGCTGTCGACCATTGGTGGGAGGTGAGGTTGAATCCAAACACTGTGGAGACTACGTTCTTGTTCCCAAACTCTCGTCCCCCCAATATATACAACATATCCTGATAGATGCCTTTACCAGCGTGATCACGCGGGGCAGGCAGGTCCGGCAGGATCGTCCACTCTTGGGTTCTCACGTTGTACGATGTGAATCGGGACACTGTTCCTTCCTGATCATAGGTAATGTTTGTGTATGCAAGTCCTCCGGGGAGGTAGATGGTGTCATCAACAGCCAAAGTCGCTGCACTGCCAATTTCTCGTCCTTCGGGCATGCTAGGCAGTACGGTCCACTTGTCAGTGGCAGGATCATAGACTGCTGACTTGCCTGTCGCATTCCAATACGTTTCATCGACTGCTTCCAAGCCGCCAAGATAGTAGATCTTGTCATCGACGACGGCGACGTTGGCATGATTCAGAGCGGCAGGCATGGGAGCCGTCTCTGTCCAAGTGCCGGTTATCATGTTGTATTTCTGGACGATATTGGTGGTAGCGTATTCCTTGCCATCCCACGGCAGAATGCCACCAAGAACGTAGATCTCGTCGCCAACCAGGACCGCTGCGTGCTCTTGGCGAGGGTATTCGACACCATCGCGCGTGATGTTGGGCAATGTTGACCATTTACCAGAAAGAGGCGTCTCGTTGGTTGGCAGACACTCACAGCCAGAAGTCAGAAGCAGGAGCGCTGTAATGACTGTCGAAATCATCTTTGTGGTATGACAGGAGTTTCAGGAACACCAATTGAGCAGTGCATAAATTTGACGTTTATGATTGTCAACTATGAGCGCACAGAGCCAGCAGCGTGATTGACGGTAGCTTTGAGAGGCCGAGCCAGCAATGCCTTTGATGTGTAGAGGTCGTTGAGGAATTGATGGAGCATCTGGTGAATTATCCGCTCGCATTCTACTAGCCCACGAGATTGATCACACGTGAAAGGTCGGACAGTAGCATCGTCCGATATTGCTGGGGCATGGCCAGAAGTCCGAGGGATCACGACAGGACCTCGCAGGATATCGTATACACTAAAATCTCACAGCTCCACTCGGCGTGCCGATCCAGCTATAAGATAAGAAACATTGCCAGACAGGGGTGGGCCCACAGCCTCTGATAACCGGATAGCCGAAGTGATTCAGTGTTGCAAAAGTGTTGGATCCGAAACCACTACGTCTGCCAAGAGCACCCCTGGCTTTCGAGGTTGCATCGATGGCCCCTATCTTACTGCCATCGGTTCTGCAGGGAGCATAAGATGTGATACGCTTCGCAGCACGTGGGGGCGTATTCGTCAGGCTGGAAACCGTGCTGAGGAACGCAAACTGGATACGACCGTCGACTGATGTCATCTCTCAGTCCTGTCGGAACTGCAACTTTATTGATGGGTGTCAAAGTATCTGCGACGTGGGCTAGTGGTTCCTCGACCGATTTAATTCGTGCTCCGTAGAATTGGATGGCCAGAAAGGCAGACCAGACGCTGAGTGTCATCTGGCATCTGAGTCTCCTCCGATCTGCCACATACAGGGGCTTTATTCGATCTAGAGATTCCAGATCGAGTCATGTTTCCAATTCTTGAGGTCTGCATAGCGTTGACAGCTCTTTGTTCGACAGCCGCCTCACGGTATACAACTCATGGTTCCGATTTCCAACCCGATCACATACTCCGAGTGTCTGAGCAAGTGTTTCCTGTAGCTTGCGTGACCCGGCCCAGCACGTTAGTCAATGGTTAGTCTAGCTCCCGTTTTCATCATAGTCGCCCTGAGTGAAGCTCATGAATTACCAACAGGAACCTCACCAGGTCCAGCCATCTACCTGAGGGAAGACCAACCCACTTGGGTGAGAGTATACAATGATCTGGAATCAAAGAATACTACTATAGTATTGACAAATCTCCTTTGACTTTGGAACAAGTATGACCTGACAATATTCCAACAGCACTGGCATGGCCTAAGTCAGTCTACTGCTCCGTTCTCCGATGGTTCACCTCAGGCCAGTCAATGGCCCATCAAGGTGAGTTCGTTGAGAGGCCGGAATGGAAGGAAAGATTCACTGATCAAACACAAAGCCGGGAGAATACTTCGACTATGAAATCAGGCCGAACGTCGGTGAGGCTGGAACACATTTCTACCATTCCCATGTCGGATTCCAAGCAGTATCAGCAGCCGGACCTCTCATTGTCGAAGAAAAGCACGGCAAATCGCCACCTTTTGAGTACGATGAAGAGCGCATCATGTTCATTTCCGAGCTTTACAACAAAACCGACTCGATGACGGAGACTGAGCTGCTCAGGCCCTATGATGTGGTCCGATGGTTAGTCTCAACTTATGCCGTCAACCCATGGTCGAACAGGGTTAAAACTGATCTCTAAATGTCTTGCTCACATTTTCCAGGACTGGCGACCCCTCGACAATACTGATGAACGGGAATAGTTTCCCTGGTATGAGTGCGAATGAGACAGATACGCCTGAGCCGTGGGTCATGCCAGATCCATCACTCGTGGAAAGCTGCGGCCCTGAAGTAATTCAAGTTGATCCCGACAAGACATATCGCATGCGAATCATTGGTGGACCAGCTCTGAACCTCGTGACCTTGGGGATCGAAGACCACCAAGAGCTGTCGGTCATGGCTGCAGATGGGAAATACACCAAGCTGGCGAAAACGGAACGCATCCAGATTGCCTCCGGCCAACGCTTCGATTTCCTTCTCCACACGAAGACGGAGGACGAGCTACGACGTCTTGGAAAAAGTGCTTTTTGGATCCAGATGGAGTCACGCTATCGACCTATGAACGTCTCCTCTTACGCGTTGCTCTCGTACAACACCACCAGTGATCTTGCCTTCAACCGGACTACAGACTTGGTGCCTCCCGAGAAACAGCCCCTAAGCCTGCCGAACAAGGTCTACGACTGGCTGGAGTATGTTCTTGAGCCTTTGGAACCCAACGGGTTCCCAACCGCCGATAAGGTGGACCGGACGGTGGTCCTGACATCGCTCCAGCTTATCGTGAAGGAGGGCGTGTATGCGGCTGTATCGAACCACACTTGGACCGAAACCAATCAACACAGGGGAAACACTCCATTCTGGAAACAGGAGCACCAGGGGGGGACCCCATATCTGGTTGACATCTTCAGGCGCGGGGACAAAGCAATACCAGATTACGAGACCACGGTGCGGAAGCATGGGGGTTGGGATCCCGATCTCAACGTGTACGTAGCCAAGGTTGGCGAGATCATCGATATTATCATGGTCAACCAGCCGAATGGTCTGGACATCGGCTTCGACCTTCATCCATGGCATATTCACGGCGGCCACATCTATGATCTTGGCAGCGGGCCTGGCTCGTACAATGCGACAGCTAACGAGGAGAAATTGAAGGGTTACAACCCCGTGATAAGAGATACGACCATGCTTTACAAATACACCCCGGGCCAGTATGTGGGCGAGAATAAGAATTTTACGGACCAAGGATGGCGAGCTTGGCGATTACATGTTCAAGATCCTGGGTAAGTCTCCTTCACTCACGTTTTGTGGAAAATCATTGTGTGCTAACACCGTGTTTTTCTTTTCGCTCCAGGGTGTGGATGGTACACTGCCACACACTTCAGCATATGATCATGGGAATGCAGACTGTATGGGTGATGGGCAATGCATCAGAGATCACACGTGGAGTATTGCCGGAGTCTTTGGAAGGCTATCTAAATTACGGAGGTGATGCATATGGCAATGCTAGCTACGATCCCATTGTGCAACATCATTTCCAAGATGGATTGCAACAGATCCTCCAATAAAGGAGGAGGATGTCAACTGGATTGGAAGAACACAAGACGTTACCCGAGGGCCATCGCCCTAGTGAGAAGATAATTTTAATCTATGCAGTTACGTCCAAGATCGAAAGTGGTTGATTGAAACTTCCGGAAGTTGAAGAGTACTTTGCGTAATGAAACTCAGTGATTTCATTTATCTTAGATTCCTGATTGATTTCATTTCATTAATCGGCTCGTAAAGTACTCTTGTACCAAAAACAGAATTTGGCTCTCCGACCCGGACCGAGCAAAGGCGATGCCAGTATTTCAAGATAAGAAGAGTTGCAAAAGGAGAATATAATCCCACACATGAAGCTACCAGTCATGCGTGCCATCATACCTGGAATGCTGAAGTAGAACCATGATCCACAACACTGTGGAGGGGAGCCTCCGGTGTCGAGCATGAATCATTCGAAAAGCTCAAAGCCTTAGCTTCGTGCTACTCGATAGCGAGGTCTTAATAGAGATGGAGTAATTCTGTATTAGTGGCCCTCAAGCTTCAGGCACTATAGGGGCGGTGTTACTGTGTCCAGTTTCCGGCCGGGGTTTAATTCTAGTCTGTGCCTGCCTGGGAAGTCGCACTGGACATTCGGGCTTGTTGATTCTTCATGCAGATCTGGCCTTAGCTTACTTCGATTTTTAGTAGAGTATGGCTTGCGCGTCCCTATAAGCTAGTATGGAATAGGCAATGAAATAGGTGGCTTCCCTTAGCCCTAGTGGCTTAATTCATGGGATACCCCAGGCGGACATCTGTGGTGCCCTAGAATGAAAGCAATAGATCACATAGGCCAGCGCATAACTCTAACACTAACCCGACAGGCGGATTCAGTCATGGTAGGAAAGTTTCGGTCTCGAAAGTGTGGAAGCAACATCACCACAACATCTCGAACTATTTAATCCGGTGGGGAGCGCCCTCATTGCGTCTCGGAAACTCGGAAAATCAGAAGTGTGTCGGGCATGCAGAAATTTTGATTCCCGGCTATGCAGGGGTACCGGTATCAAAATTGATATTCGATACGTCGGAATCAAGCATGCAGGAGTCATTCTCGGCCTCGTCTCCTAGCCGGCATATAGGGAGCTCAACGACATTCAGTATGGATAACGAGTTGCTTCTACCGACTAGTTCTCGGCGAATCCACCAGTTCAACAAGGATCTTCGGCGTTACTCCCAATCCTCCAGGCATGCTAAAACCGTCTCTGCATCCAGCGGCTCTACAACATCGTACCTACCGGCTAAGTTCGGAAAACATGCTAGCCAACGGAACAGTCGGTAGGCGTAGACCTGTTGGTTCACTGATATCTGTACCCGGCATCTGGTTAGGGCAAACAATGCAAAGATCCGTCGTCAGCCAAATATGAAGTTGTCTCTGCAAGGAGGTGAACGTAATCATCAGCAGCAGCCCTTCTTCTCAAATCTTCCATCAGTATACGAGAAGGTATCGCGGCATTCTCTCCTTAGTAGGACTCAAACCACGACACAATGAGTTCGAAATTTGACGTTGTAATCTGTGGCAGCGGCACCGCTGGTTTAGCAGCCGCGACATGGCTGGCACAATACGGAGTTGACTGCAAGATCTTAGAGTCTCGATCTGGGCCACTGGATGTTGGGCAAGCAGATGGCATTCAAGTCCGATCTGTGGAAATTTTTGAAAGTTTCGGCATGGCCGAGGAACTGCTCAGAGAAGCCTATCACAACATTGAAGTGGCCTTTTGGGGCTCCGACCCTACAAGAAGTGGCATTGGCATCGTGCGCAAACGAAGCGCGCACGCCACGACCCCGGGCCTGTCGCATATGCCTCGTGTGATCTTGAACCAAGCACGGTTCAATGCTATGTGGTTGGAAGCTATGAGGCGACTGAATCGGCAGGAAGTTGACTACGGACACAAGGTTACGAAAGTCACGGTTGATGAAGACAAAGCCAAGGATCCAGAAGCTCATCCGGTGACCATTGTGACCGAGAATGGCGGTAAAGAGGAGGTGTTTGAAGCCAAGTATTGCTTGGTACATTATGATTCGTCCTGCTGTTAGTAACACTGCAGCTAACAATCGGTAGGCAAGCGATGGTGCCCATAGTGCTGTCCGAAAGTCTTTGGGCTTCAATATGGTCGGAGAAACTTCCGACTCGATTTGGGGCGTGATGGATGTCTTTCCACGAACCAACTTCCCCGACATCCGGAAACAATGTATAATACAATCTGACGCCGGCAGCATTATTACCATACCTCGAGAAGGCGGCTCTATGGTTCGAGTCTATGTAGAACTCGCGTCAGGGACCAGAGCGAAAGAGGTAACACTTGAACATATACAAAATGCTTCGCGTCAGGTCTTTCAACCGTATGCGCTCGACGTTGCAGATGTATGGTGGTGGTCAGCCTATCCTATCGGGCAGCGTATCGCGGACCATTTCTCAAAAGCCAATCGAGTCTTCTTAACGGGGGATGCTTGCCACACGCATTCTCCGAAGGCAGGCCAAGGCATGAATGTCAGCTTGCAGGATGGGTACAATATCGGCTGGAAATTAGCCTCCGTCCTCAAAGGCCACGCTGGACCCGAACTGCTCGAGACCTATGTCCTGGAACGGCAGAAGGTAGCAGATGTGCTGATTAACTGGGATAAAGTCTGGGCGAAACAGATGTCCTCGATAGCCAAAGAGGACGGCGGTGTCGTCGATGCCAACGGCAAGATTGACTTCAGCGAAATCTTTGTGAAAGCAGAGGCTTTTACAGCCGGACTGACGGTCACCTACGACGATTCCATCATAACGCAGGCCGAAGGCAGCAATCAGCAAGCGGCCACAAATCTCAAAGTCGGGATGCGACTTCAGGGTGTCCAGGTGGTTCGATTCTGCGATGCAAAAGTAATGAAGTCAGTGAATGCTCTACCTTCTGATGGGCGGTGGAGGATCATAGTCTTTCCAGGAGACATTCGACAGCAGTTAGCCTCTACAAAGCTCAATCAGGTGAGTTATGCTTCGACCGAAAGCACATGTATCCTAACACGTAGCTCAGCTTGGAGCATACCTGTTCTCGAATCATGGTCCGATCCAGAAATACCTACCTCCCGGCGCGGACATTGACAGCTTGATCGAGGTCATTGTAATTCTCTCTGGTGAGAGACTCGAGATACAACAAGAACAGATACCAAATGCTTTTTGGCCTGCAACCGGCAAATACAGGATGAGAGGTAAGGGTGGCTCTTATATTACCAATGATTTAGCTTGCTAATGACAGAACTAGACTTGCACAAAATCTACATTGATGACGAAAGTTATCACAACGGCCACGGTCATGCATACGAGTTTTATGGAATCGACCCTGGACAGGGAGCAGTTGCCATTGTCCGCCCAGATCAATGTAAGTATCCTTGGCTTAGTCCATTCCAGACTCAATATTGACCCGTGGCAGATGTTTCGAAGGTCCTCGATATGAAAAACCATGAAGGGATTGGTACCTTCTTCGAGAGATTTCTACAGGAAAAGGGACAGACAAACGGCTCACTGAAGGATCAGACGAATGGATCATTGAGTGAGCATGTGGAGAATTACACGAGCGGATAAGTCAATGGATATAGGAATGGCCACGTAAATGAGCATGTGAATGGTTACGTCGAAGGGCGCGGAATGATGTTAAACACTGAACGTACCCCTTCCCTCGTCGTGTGTTAGAAAATGGCGTCGTACGGCAAGGTCTTGACTACCGAGGTGATATCGAAGGCGCCGCTACTTGGCAATGAAGGTCTTCCATCTTGTCTTCAATTTGAGGTTGTTCCCTCTGGTAGTTGTTGGCAGTATCGACGTCCATAAACTCTATGACTCGAGGCCCAGCGAAGCCTGAAAATGCTCTCGAAGCCTACTAGGTACACCTGACATGTGCTGTGACGGGGACAAATGTGGATATTCGTGGTGATACCAATTTCTGACGTGAGACGGGGAAGGGAGTACATGAGTTGTCACTGGCACCAGTACTCATTGCCAGTTAACAGATAATCATCTTTGTTCCCATGCATATCAATATTTCGTGGGGCCTCGATTTCTTCATGTGATATTTCTGCCTGATCCTCAACATAACTTGCTTTAGCGTGGGGGATCTGACGTATAGTGTCCCTATGAAATTGTACGGATATATTCGCGAGGCACGGGCAAGAAAAAAAGACTGGCTTGATATGTAAGGTGGATAGTGGGGAGGATATCTGTATCAAGTTTACAGCTAGTCGAAATAAGGCAGTAATCATCGGGGCTAGTAAAAAGAAAGATGGTGAAACTTTTGATTGCGACCTCCGTGTTTTTCAATGCTTTCCTAGAGTTCGGGTTCTATGGTGCTGATTAAGTCAGCATGATCGGTTGGTTAACTAACTAACTAGTTACCTAACTAGTTAGTTACCTGAGATTCAAGGAAGGGGGGTGACTGATTTCGGTGACTCCGTTTCGACTGGCGGCAAGATTTTCCGGCCCGCCCCTTCCGGTCAGTACGTGTACTGCGTAAGCCGGTAGTGGGTCGAGCAGAGCCGGCCGGCTACAGGCACGCCAAGCGGAGAAGCCGAGGCAGCCAAGATTGACGACCAGGTCTGGGTCATAGGCTGCTCTATACCGTCTATAGTTCTGTGGAGGAGGGGCGCCTACCCCAAGCCGAGTGCCTTCCTTCGTTCCTTCCGCAGCACAAAGGACGTTCGTTTGTAAGAACCTCGTTGCTTTTAGCCCCTCTCGTTGACATAACTCAAGACCATGACCGCCAATGGGTTTGAGGATCCCCGATGCCGTTCGCAGTAGGGCTAGCCGGTGACGACGTGCATTCCCGAGTCCGTATTGCCGAAGAGGCCAATGGAAATCTGGCGTACTCGCCGGTCAGCGAACCAATGAACACGAGGTTTTGTCGGGAGGATTGCATATGCGAATACTACCGAGTACATGAAATGCCTGCTGTCCGTGACGCCAGCCAACAGTCGCAAAACGGCAGTGTATGGCGCTTGGGGTTTGGCTCAGGTTTCGCGTTTAGATTGGGGAGCTGGATTCACAAACGGCATAAATCGAAGCTGCAGACCTTGGTGATCTCCCCGCTCCAAGTCGTCAAATAGAGCAGTCAGTTCGTGTGACGGTGTACGCACCAATCATTCGATATCAACCTGCCACTTGCCATGCATGTAAGTCACTTTCCTCCTTTCACACATAGGCAGTAATGAACTTTATGTATCAAGGTCATCGTCGTTGGAGCCGGCCCTTGTGGCTTTTCCTTGAGCTTGGTCCTGGCCCGGGCTGGTATACACGTGACACTGCTCGACAAAGCAGACGGGGTAGGTTCTCAGCCACGGGCTGCACACATCTTTGCTCCTGGCATACAAATGCTCAGGCGTGCTGGAGTCTTGGGAGACGTTCGGCGTGCTGGTTTTGTGCCCAAGAATTGGTCGTTTCGCAAGGCGGATGGCACTCCGATCGTGACAATTGAGGACTTTGCACCGTCGAAGAGTCCTGATGCTACGACTGTACTGCCCATAGACACTCTGGGAAAGATCCTATGGTCTCATGCGCAGAAGAATGACAACATTTCTGTGAGATGGGGCTGTCATGTTCTGGGCGTTGGGCAGGACGAGGACTCTGCATGGGTATCAGTCCGCGAGAATGGTGGAACTGAGAAGATTATCAAAGCAGACTTTGTGTGTGGCTGTGATGGAGCGACTAGCCAAGTACGCAAGTCGCTGTTTGGTGGGGAATTTCGCGGGAAGACCTGGAACGACCAGATGGTTGCAACGAACGTAGGTGGAGACTTGAGAAGTCGAATTTCTTACTAAACGCACCCAGGTTTACTATCCATTCGACAAATGGGGTTACGATGACCTCAACACCTTCATTGATCCCAACAACTGGCATATTGTTGCTCGCCTGACGAAGGATGGACTTTGGCGTGTCTCATACCGACAAGACGGTAGCAAAAGTTTTCGTGAAGTTCTTGGTGATCACCCAGCCCGGTTCGAGCACTTGCTTCCCGGCCACCCCAAGCCTGACGATTACACTATTCTCAACATAAGTCCGTATCGACTACACCAACGATCCGCGGAGAAATATCGAGTTGGCCGTATCTGTCTGGCAGCCGATGCTGCGCATCTCTGCAATCCGTGGGGTGGCTTAGGTCTGACTGGAGGCTTTGCAGATGCGATAGGATTATCCGAGTGCCTCATAGGTATTCATATGGGTCGGGCGGATCACAGCATTTTGGACAAGTACGACGAGGTGCGTAGATCCATTTACTGGAATTTCATAGACCCGGTCTCAACGAGCAACTTCATGCGAGTCTCAACTTCGGACCCGGAGACGATCCTTGAGAAGGACCCAGTTATGGCCACTTTTGCTCGTATGCATGATGATTCTAAGATTAGGGACGATTTTGACAGGGTATGGTTTGCATCCAAATACATCTGTCGATTTGGGCTCACTCTTGCAGCACATTTACGGGATCCTTCATGACTTTACTCAATACTACAGTGCCGGCAAGGGACAAGCATCGCTCTGAAAGAGTGAGGTTATATGAGATTCGGTGGTTTGGCGGTTATATATCTGGAATTAAAGATTCCTTCTGGCCTGGCTCTCTTCTTGGGCTTTACGGCCGTAAATAATAAAGCATTTTGTGGGACAAAGACCTCACTAACAGAGGGGTGGCTTTTCTTTCTAAGAGTCTGACCTGTAGAGTAATGCCACTATGCATGCTTGATACCGTGCCAGATATTTTCAGCGTGTTACGAACATTCATTATAATACTTGGGCAGACATATTACAGTAATACCCTTGTAAGTGAAGTCATGGAATTCCCCTTCAACATGTAATGAATTCTTAATATCATTTTGTGAAACAGTAGATGTATTTCACAAGAAACCTTCCAATCTCAGTCTTTTCTGGTACTATAAGCACAATTCAGGAGACTCTTCACTCCCTAGTGCCCAATTCCAGCAATAGGTTCAAAGTGATGTGATATAGCCATCCGAGAATCTTTCTTCCAAGCCACCCGACATGTAGGGGCGGCCATGGGCTTCGTCGACCTTATACCAAGACCGAGCTGACTTTGATGCATGAGTTGATCGCCTCCAGGACGGGAATGCGCAAGAGATATAATCAAGGCATCTATGAGGTGGCGCTCATTGAGAAAGTAATAACCGCTTCTCTTCAAATTCTTCATGAGAGCTCCGCTCTTCACTGCCATACCAATGCTTCCCATGAAACCAATGTCGATTACCGAGGCTGGAAGATTCTGGGCATGACGATAGTTGACAAATGCGTCTAAGAACGAGTTTGCCGCGTTGTAGTTTCCCTGTCCCCATTGACCTGTGATGCCGCAGATCGAGGAGAAAAGCAAGAAAAAGTCTAGGTCAGCAGAAAGGGTAGCGTGATGCAGGTTCCAAGTGCCTTGGACCTTTGGCTGTACACACGTTTGCCACTCATCGAATGTCATCTGTGACATTAAGTTGTCCTTCAATACCAGTTAGCAAAATTCCACATCAAAGGTAGATATCTATACGTACTCGCATAACAGCCGACATCTGAATAACGCCAGCGATTGGAGCCGTCGCTTGCTTAATGGCTTCTTCTACATCCGGCAGATCTGTGACACTGCCGACAAATGGCGTGACCGTACACCCTTGGGCTCGAAGTCCGTCAAAAAAAGGCGTAGTCTCAGACCCTTCCTTCGCAGAGCGGGAAAAGAAAATGATGTTCCGAGCCCCATTCTCTACCATCCAGGTCGAGATCATCCGACCGAGTCCCCCCAGTCCTCCGACTAGTAGGTAGCAGCAGTTTGGTCGAAACCGGACGGATTCGGGAGCCACGGCGGTCATAGGGCCGACGTTTTGGGAACCAGAATCGTGTTCAGCAGGGCGGGCGGCTAGACTAGCGTACTCTGCTTCAGCTGTTGTCCATTGGAGCCTCGGTATCTTGATCTCTCCATCAACAATCGCGTATTCGTAGTCAGGGTCGAGGTCTTTTGACTTGCCGCGACGGCTGAGGCCTTCGTATATTTTGAGGAGCGATTTGCTCAGACTGACATTCATCGTGCGCTTCGCATCCAGTTCCACCGTGGTAATGTCCCTTTTGAATTCGGATCTGACTGTTCTCATTAGGCCGAGTATCATTGATGAGTTAGGATTCTTGCAATAGATCTGGGCACTTGGGGTAACCCAGATCATTTTGCCTTTCATGCCTGAGACAAGCTTAACAAATTTAGACAGTTCAGCTTCTGTGATGTTGTACAGATATGGCTCGTCGAAGTCGACAAACACCATTATGTCTCGGCTAAGTGGTATGTCGCCATCTATCGTGCTTTTCACGCACTTTATGTTATGGTCCCCGAAGGTCTTCTCAACTTCGCGAATGAGAGGAAGATGATATGCCGGACCGACAACCGTAATTTCCGACGAAGTTTCGGGCACAGGTTGTTTCAGCCTCGCAAAAACTTTGGGTGCTGGGGTCGATTTATTATCCTGATTGTCAAATACGAAATCATTCTCTGTCAGGGCCGCATACACATCTTCAAAGGAAGACTTGGTTTTAGACCCATTTGACGCATTTGGAGACTCTTTGGTCAAGTAGTCCTAGAGATCATAATCAACATTATATTTCTGGTCGTGTCATGTCCCACATACCTTCAGTACCAATAACCATTCCGGTTCTGGAACGCCCTCGAGCAGTACCACATGTCCTTGAGGACGAATCAGTTGTTTGAGGTTTTTTGCGCCAATTGTTGCAGTGCTCCCCAATGCCGCAAACTGGATATTTGTTAGCGGATGCCGTTTTGAGTTTTCGCTACTCTTACGTCTGTGATGATTATGAGATCATAAGTTCCCGCCTTCAATCCTTGCTCTTCAATGCTTTTCTCGGCGTTGAAAATCAGCGGCTGAACATTGCCGTTTTCCCTGAGACTTTCCTTTAGGTCTGCCGTAGCATCCAGTGACGTCAAAGCGGACAAGTAGGAGGAATACAATGGCTCATCAAATTGTGTTCGAAGAGCCTTCAGCACTAGATTTGTGCTGTCTTTCGTGCCACTTCCTAGTTCGAGGACATTCAGCTTCGGGTTCTTATAAGCTAGGAGCCGAAGTGGTTCGCATAGCGTCCCACTGTTCCGAATGAGTGGATGCAATTGATCAAGTAGTAGCTGTCTCTCGCTGTCGCTTCCCGAGAATGGTGTATTGTCTGTGAGACACATTTCCAATGCATGACCGAGGGAGGAGAGTTCTGTTTCGCTTATTTGAGCCTTGAGCAGTTTAATAAGCTTTGTACGGCTGCTGGGCCCACACTCAACAAAAGGAGATACATCGGGTACTAGACCGAATCCTCCCGTTCTCCTGGTGCCAATGATCTTCAGAATTCTCTTCGAGTATGTTTGGCTTTGTGCGCCAATATCCTCTGATCGCAGAGCATAGAGTAGAGCTAAGCGCTCGAGGGCAACAGTTGAGTCTAGATCTGACTGAAAGGGTGCCAAAAATTGATTCAAGTTGTGGTAAGTGGAATCAGTCTCCCAATTGATGAAAGAAAATAGCTTGCGGTCTGATTGCCGTTCCAGGTCGGGGATTGGGGTGATGTTGTACTGTCCACTCAGGATTGGGAGACCATTTTCATTCACAGCAGAAACGTTGCACCTCGAGTTCTGAAGATGACCTGGGTTCACCACGCTGTTGACTCTAAGCTTGCTCCACGCGTTGTTGGAAACAACAAGGTGCTGGATCGATGTTATAATGGACAGATCGGCCAAGAGCCGACCTTGGCCTTTGCAAGCTGCGATCATCGAGAGTTGCAAACAGTGGTCGATGAAGACTGGATGAGCGACAGAGTCCATTGTATCGAGCATTGGCATAATTGTGGCACTCGCTTTGTTCTCTGCGAAGTCTACCGAGATATCGCTGAGGCCTCTCTGTGAGGCGCCATACTCGATGCCACGATCCGCGACCATATCATACCAGTAGTCTGAACTGACTGGCCAGTGGGAGTCTCCGTTCCGAGTAAGATCTTGCAACATTTTTGTGTCGAGAACAGCCTCCCTTGCTACCAGACCGGTACACAGACCGATCGATTGGCCTCCATTGCGGGAAGCAATCTCAATCTCATACCACTGTCTATTTTCCTCATCCAGGCCCTTTGGTCGAAGCTTTGTGTGAAGTTCAAGCTTGTCGTCTGAATCGAAAACTAGAGAAGAGCTAATGGCGAGATCCTTCATAGAGAAGAACTCCAACTTCGATTCTGACAGCTGCCGCACACATTCACCCGCTATTGCTACGTATCCAGCAACGGGAAACGTCCTGCTGCCGGATAGTAATTGGTCATAGAGCCATGGATCCTCTTCCGAGTTGAGAAAGCTCGTCCATGATAGCTCATTGTCACTGCTTTGAGGGGCTCTTGAGCCAAGAAGCCTCTGACTCGGCCGATTCTCCGCTTGATGCATGTCCAGTTTGATCCTCTCTCTGATATTGTCGATACCATCCCTGAATGCTGTGTCTGATATGTGCGCTCACTTAAAGGCTGAGCTGCAGCGTAAGACTTTCTCGACGTTCCTGCTTACGCATACTAGCTTCGGCTTTTAGTCGCCTGTCGGGTTCTGTTCAGCCTTCCCGTCCCGGTTAACTTTTCCAGCAGATCAACCGAAGCAGCATCCATCCCTGCAAGCCAAAGCTTAACAGAGCTTCAACGACAGTTCTTTAGGCAAACCGAGTTTCCGTCTCTTGTCGGAATTTCGGAATTCGACAAGCAGTACCTTTTCGCATGTTTTATTCGGTAGTAAAATAGCCGAGATGCGAAATGCCTTATCGCATCCGCCGTGATCCCTCTCCAGAATGTTACATATTACGTTTACCGGCTATCGGATTTTCTAGGCTCATATCAACATGGACAGCAGGTCTGATACCAGTACTAGGTTGACCTACAGGAGTTGTCTACGTATTGGTGTCACAGAGTGTTGAGTCTGCATCTACCTTAGCACAACCTCAAGGGGTTTAGTGTCCCATAAATTCCGAGCGGCATGTGGCTAAGGATTATTTCCGGGCCTAGTCTTGAGAGCTGCTATGCTATGCTCACCGTCTGATAGGCTCCATATGGGATCCACCGCAGATGCCGAGATATCTACGATCCGAAGAAACTACCTAGAGGGCGTTTCGTTTCAGGGTGCAGGATGTGAGAGGCACACCTGGTCATAGACCCTTATGGTCAACAGCAGCAAGGACAAGTGTGTTGTGAACTACATTGATATGTATTTATATCGGACTGACGCATCAGAGCTTCAATTCTGGACTGTCAAGTTTCCCTTCAAAAGAGATCCAGACATTTAACATCGATCCGGTTTTTCTTCTTGATCATCTAGTAAACTTCACATCACAACATTATGGCTGGATCATTGAAGCTGTATGTATTTGGGGATGAGACTGGGGACTTCGCAGAGCCACTACAAAGGCTGTGTGAGCAAAGAAAGGAAGTTCTCTTCCTGCATTTCTTAGAAGAGCTCAACAAGGTTCTGAGAGATGAGGTGCGCCGACAGCCTCGTGACGTGCGCGTGCAGATTCCAGAATTCACAGATGTGCTGGATCTTGTCAGACGCTACCGTTACTCAGGATCCCGCAATCAAATCCTCGAGACTACTCTGACTTGCGTGTGCCAATTGGCAACTGTCATCAGGTATTTGCATTGATGAAGTCTCTACCGTCATAACTAACTGAGTATTTAGCTTTTTCAGCAACGAATCATCTCAATACTTTACCCCGTCCGACAGTGTCTTCGCCGGTTTCTGTACTGGGTTGTTGTCAGCCTCGTCAGTCGCTACCAGTCAAGACACATTACAGTTGATCCGTAATGCTTTGACAACCGTCAGAGTAGCTTTCCGGATTGGCGCCAAGGTCAATGGAGCTGCTCAACGATTGTCGAAGCATGGCGATGCTGCTGCCGCCCGGAGCTGGACAACACTCATAATAGGGGCTCAGAAAGAGGCCTCGATAGCGGCGCTGGCACAATTCAACGAATCGAAGGGTATTCCAAAGGCTAATCAGGCCTACATAAGTGCGAACAGTGAAGATGTGGTTTCGATTAGTGGGCCCCCGGAAACTGTCGCCTCTCTACTTCACCATTCAGAATACCTTCAGAAGTTCAGGACAGTCTCGCTTGACATATATGCACCTTTCCATGCACCACATTTATACAGTGATGACGATGTTGCGGAAGTGTTGCGACCATTCTCTGACGAGGACGAGAAGAGGAAGTTGTTCATCCCCGTCATCTCAGGCGTCGGTACTCGATACTCTCCAGATTTGGATGTTGATACTCTTATGGTAGATGTCGTGAGAGACATATTGATCCGACCGCTCTTATTTGAGAATGTCATGAACACAGTCACAGAAACGACGACAGCATCGCCACGCAAGGATTGTCAAATCTTCTCTGTTGGGCCGTCTCAGGCGATCAACAGTCTTGCATCAACTCTGAGAGCGGATACGTCTTTAAATGTGACAACAGAAGGACAACTTCACAGGGAAAAACCCGACTATGAGCCTTTGAACGGGGCTCAGAAGATTGCGATCGTTGGAATGGCAGGTCGCTTCCCCAACTCTGACGATCTCGAAAGCTTCTGGAGTACATTACAGCAAGGATTGGACCTACATCGACGGGTTCCTCCGGACCGTTTCGACATCGATGCACACTACGATCCCACTGGGAAAAAACTCAATTCTACTCATACTCCGTATGGATGCTTTATTGAAAAGCCAGGTCTATTCGACCCACGTTTCTTCAATATGTCCCAACGGGAAGCCTATCAAACAGATCCTATGGGAAGACTTGCACTAGTAACAGCCTATGAAGCTCTCGAGATGTCAGGTTTTGTACCTAACAGAACACCATCTTCCATGCTGGATCGGATTGGGACCTTTTATGGACAAACAAGTGACGACTGGCGGACACTCAACGCTGCAGAGAAGATTGACATGTACTATATCCCAGGAACGATTCGAGCTTTTGCCACTGGTCGAATCAACTATCATTTCAAATTCACAGGGCCCAGTTACAACGTTGACACAGCCTGTTCGTCCAGCTTTGCTGCAATTCAATTGGCTTGTACGTCATTATTGGCAAAGGAATGCGATACTGCTCTGGCCGGAGGACTCAATGTCATGACATCGCCAGATCTCTTCGCAGGTTTGAGTCGCGCGCATTTTTTGTCCAAAACCGGATCTTGCAAAACTTTTGATGATGGCGCTGATGGCTTCTGTCGTGGCGACGGAGTTGGTACAGTTGTATTAAAGAGGCTAGAAGATGCCGAGGCTGATAACGATCCAATTTTGGCTGTTGTTCTAGGCACAGCAACAAATCATTCCTCTGAGGCAGTCTCAATCACCCGGCCTCATGGACCAGCTCAGGAATCTCTCTACAGAAAGATTCTGAAGCATACAGGTGTGGACCCTGTTGATGTTAGTTATGTGGAGATGCACGGCACAGGAACGCAGGCCGGTGATGGAACTGAAATGAAGTCTATCACAAATGTTTTTGCTCCGCGAGACCAAGGTCGCCGCCAACCGGACCAACTGATCTATCTCGGTGCGCTCAAGTCAAACATTGGTCATGGTGAAGCTTCTGCCGGCGTGGCATCTCTGATCAAAACTGTCATTATGATGCAGAAGAATGCTATCCCTCGACATGTTGGCATCAAGACCACCATGAACAAAACGTTCCCTCATGACCTGAACGAACGAGGTGTTCGAATTGCTTTCAAAGAAACCCCGTGGGTTCGTCCTGATGGAGGAAAAAGGCGTGCCTACTTGAACAACTTCGGCGCTTCAGGTGGGAATACTGGTCTCCTCCTGGAGGATCGTCCAGCGCTTGTTCCAACAGGGGGCAGAGATCCCAGAACAAGTTTTGTGGTTTCGCTAAGTGCCAAATCGACATATTCTCTGGACCAGAATATCAACCGACTCGCAACTTATCTTGAAACAAACCCGGACACATCTTTGCCAGCGCTGTCATATACAACCACTGCCAGACGAATTCACTATCCACACCGTGTCTCTTACGCAGTGAGAAGCATCTCCGAAACATTAAAGTCGTTGAGATCAACCCAGTCTAAGGCGATCAAATCTGAGCCGATAAGCTCCGGTAAAATTGCTTTTGTATTCACGGGGCAAGGCGCGCATTACACAGCTCTCGGAAAACAACTTTTCGAGGACTCACAAACCTTCCGCAATGATGTGATGGAATTCAACAGAATTGGTCAGAAGCAGGGCTTCCCGACTTTCCTACCTCTCATAGACGGCTCCGAGGAAGTCGGATCACTCTCGCCAGTTGCACTCCAACTTGGACAATCATGCGTTCAGATCGCACTTGCGCGGCTCTGGCAGTCTTGGGGCATCACTCCAAACTGCGTTCTTGGTCACAGCCTCGGAGAGTATGCTGCATTGAATGTAGCTGGAGTCTTATCCGCCAGTGACACTATTTACCTCGTTGGACGGAGAGCTCAACTTCTCGAAGAGCTCTGCACCCCAGGGAGTCATAAGATGTTAGCCATTGCGGCATCTGTGAGCTCTGCTAAAGAGATTCTCGGTGATAACGACATTGAAGTCGCTTGCATCAATGGCCCCAATGAGACTGTCATCAGCGGTTCGGCAGAGAAAATGGAGACTTACTCGAAAACACTCAAGGCCATCAACATCAAGTGCTCCTTGCTATCGACAGCTTATGCCTTCCATTCAGCACAGATCCAAGTCATCGTTGAGCAATATGGAAAAGCGGCAAGCTCAATCAATTTCGGGACTCCAAATGTCCCCGTTATCTCTCCTCTACTTGGGGACGTTGTAACTGACGGCAATGTCTTTGGACCGGATTATCTGTGCCGCCAAGCTCGAGAAGCTGTGAACTTCATGGGTGCCCTCAAAGCTGCCGAGTCAAAAGGAGTTGTTGATAACAACGCAGTCTGGCTTGAAATCGGTCCCGCACCTGTCTGCTCTACTTTCATCAAATCGTCTCTCGGAAGCAAGGCATTGACTTTGCCGTCGCTCCGCCAGCAAGAAGATGTATGGAAGACATTGTCCGGTACACTTAGCAACCTTTACTCCAAGGGGCTTACAATCGAATGGGAAGAAGTCCATCGTGAGTACGAAGGCTCTCACACCGTGCTAGCTCTTCCGAGCTACTGCTTCGAGGAGAAAAACTATTGGCTCGACTACAACAACAATTGGTGCCTGACAAAAGGCCAAAAACTTGTCGAGTCAGCCACTCCAAAGCGTCGGGGGCGCCATTTGTCAACACCATCTGTACAGAAGGTAACCAAGGAAGACTATGGACAAACAAAGATTACTGTTGTTGCCGAGTCAGATCTGTCAGATCCTGATCTAAACCACGCAGTGACCGGTCATTTGGTGAATGGATCACCTCTTTGCCCAGCTGGTGTTTATGCTGAGTCGGCGTTGACTTTGGCGGGCTACATTTACCATAAGATCAATAAGACAGAAAACATCGGCATGGATGTGCGTGCTCTGGAAATCATGAAGCCCTTGATCGCCAAAGGTCGTGATCAAAAGGAGAAGCAAGTCTTCAGAATAACTGCCACGGCCGACCAACCACTGAAACTGGTGAAGATCAGTTATAACAGCGTGTCTGCTGACGGCAGCTTGGGAGTGTTGCATGCTACCTGTACCGTTGAGTACGGAGACACCAAAATCTGGCGTGCAGAATGGTCGAGACTGGCATACCTGGTCCAATCGCGGATCAACGTTATGAATGATGGTGTCAAAGGTCGCCAATATCGGAAACTCGATCGCAAGGAAGCTTACGAAGGTTTCTCGGGCTTCGTTGAGTACGACAAGCAATACCATGGGATGAAGGAGGTAGTCATGGATCAGAAGAACCTCGAAGCCACCTCAAAATTGGAATTTCAGCCGTCCAATGGCTATGGTGAATTTGAGATAGACCCTCGGTTCATCGACAATATCTCCCATCTTTCAGGATTTATTCTGAACGGATCCGGCGCCACAGACACCAAGAAGCAAGTTTACGTATCTCACGGATGGGATCATCTACAAATTGCTGAACCTCTGTCAAGCAGCAAGTCATACAGCAATTATGTCAAGATGCACGAGGTCGATAAAGCGACCATGTCGGGCGATGTCTATATTTTTGACGGAGAAGAGATGGTTGCGCTCGTAGGAGGTGTGAAATTCAAGGCGATCCCCCGAGCTGTCATCAATCAGCTCTTACCTCCTGTCAAGGTAGTCGCATCTACCTCTTCTCGAGTGGCTGCCAACAAAGACAAGCCTGACAAGGACTTGAAACCCCTCGAAAAGTCTGTGCCTCAACAGAACCAAAGGGCGACTGTGACTAAAGCCAGTCGAAAGCCACAGGCTCCAGTTGCTGTGCCTCAAAAGCAGAATAAAGCAATCATTGATGATTTCCTGGCTTTAATAGGCGAGGAGTTGGGTGTGGAGCCGTCGGAACTTCAAGATGACACCGCCTTTGCTGATATTGGCCTGGACTCACTCATGTCGCTCTCAATCACAGGACGTATTCGCGAGGAACTTGACTTGGAAGCTATCCCGTCTTCATTGTTCACGGATTTCCCCACAATCGGCCCGGTGAAAGCAGTGATCATGAAGCTTGCGGACACTTCTTCCGATGAAACTACGACAGCTACCTCAGAAGAAGACGACCTGGCTACGGCAGATGCAGACAACACTGAGATGATCAAAGAGATTCCTTTTGAATCCGTACCCGCGAATCCATCTTTCAGCGAAGCTATGGATGGGTTGTTAGCAATCGTCTGTGAAGAACTAGGTGTAGACCTGGTGGAGCTGCTTAAGGGGCAGCACTTTGCTGAAGCAGGTGTCGACTCTTTGATGTCACTTACCATCACTGGGAGAGCTCGCGAGGATTTGGACATGGACATTCCGTCCTCGTTCTTCGTGGACTATCCTACTGTCGACCAGGCAAGGTTGGCCATTGCATCTCTCACGGGTAGTGGCGATCAGACCAGAGCCACTACACCATACAGCGTCAGCGACGATGCGAAATCATCAACGAGCTCTTTGACTGGAAGCTCGGTGCTCGACAGCTTCGATAAGCCTGGCTACGACTTGGAAGTGCAAGACATCAGTCAGTCGACTCGACCTGCAACCTCAATCGTACTGCAGGGCAGTCTTAAGACTGCTTCAAAGACTCTATTCCTTCTACCTGACGGATCAGGTTCGGCAACCTCATATGCTGCTCTTCCCAGAATTTCACCAGATCTATGTGTCGTCGGTCTCAATTGCCCTTTCATGAAAACTCCTTCCGAGTATACGACCGGAGTCGATGGTGTTGCTTCACTGTACCTTTCTGAAATCAGGCGAAGACAACCCGAGGGTCCATATGTTCTCGGAGGATGGTCTGCTGGAGGTATTTTGGCGTATGCGGTGGCATGCCAACTGATCGAAATGGGAGAAGAGATTGAGGCTCTCTTCTTGATCGACTCGCCATGTCCAATCAATCTGCAGCCACTACCATCGGAGCTGCTACATTTCGTCGACTCACTGGGATTGCTGGGTGCGGAAGGATCAGCGCCTAACTGGTTGATCCCCCATTTCGAGGCATCAATCAAGAACCTTACCGATTTCATACCATATCCGATGGATCCGGAAGAAGCGCCAAGAACACATATCATCTGGGCTCGCGACGGACTCGTCTCGGAGTCGGATGAGAAGCAGTTTCCGAGATCTGATGCCGAGGCGAAGAGTGTCAAGTTCTTACTTGATGGTAGACAGAGCCTCGGAACCTACGGATGGGAGAAGTTGATTGGCTCGGAAAACATCAGCGTGGATTTCATAGAGGGCAATCATTTCACAATGATGCGTGAACCAAAGGTAAGTCACCCGTACCTATCCCTCACACACAGGCAGATGCTAACATTCTAGGGCAGGTAAATCAATTGCCAACTATTCTAGATCGCATCATTGGTGCATAAGGTGTTGGATTGATGTTTATTAGAGAAGAAAGACCGGAGGTTGTAGTCTTATGCTCATAAACGCTAAGATCTCCTACTTATAGACATTTATCTGATATTTTAACTGAATAGAATTCAGCTTATCTCTGCCCACACCTGCTGGCTCTATATTTGTTCATAAAGAACTACCCTAGCTTAGGTACCTGCTAGTAATGACTCTATTTAGAATACTAGAATAAAAGAATATATTATATAAATAATTATTAGTCCACTCAGTAATTTACAGTTATATTAACATCTTTTCCCTCTGCCTCTTGTTCGGAATAGAATATCGGTTCCCGGTAATAGTCACATTAGCTGGCAGTAGCGAGCCGGCATAGTTCACAGGTAGAATATCAAGAAGAAATAATAAGTGTTACAGGGTTCCCTGGAACCCTCCAGCTGAGTATACTCGGCAAAGGTATCACAACCCTAGCCGTCGTACCTTAATAATATCCTAGTTTGATGGCCCTATGGACCTGGAACCCTCCAGCTGAGTATACTCGGCAAAGGTATCACAACCCTAGCCGCCGTACCTTAATAATATCCTAGTTTGATAGCCCTATTCCATAGGCTCAATGCCATCCAATGTTCGAGTGGCGTTTCTCGCCTGCCAATTGGTCAAGATATGATGTTCCTGCATGCTCCCACCACCTCACATGTGTGCTCTGAAGAGCCCTCTCTACACTACTTAGCTGCTCTGAAGTGTTGCTGCTATCCTCTATAGGTTATCCTAGATCCCTAAAATATTACTTGTCATAGTATATATATGTAATTAAAGATATAGATACTAGGATTCTTATGTTATGTCACATCATATCACATCACATAACATCTAGAAAACAGAGCTTCTATATTATTCTAATTTACCCCTCTTCTTTTTCCTAACTGATCTGCAGGAGAATTAATTAATATTATTTAGTTAGTCACTCTTTGGCTAGCAATAGACCTCTTCCTCTACTCCGTATAATTTAATCTATCAAATCTAGATCTACACAGTAGTGTGGCTGTGGCTGACATCACATGGGGCTAGGTGCCCTTGCCGTCAGCCTTGCTCTTGAACATATAAATAGGAGCTACTGCTGACTGGCAAGACAGAGCACCTTCTCCTGCTACCAGCTAACCTGCTTGAACTCACATGCCTTAATGGTAACTCTTAAGTCACCTGCTACACAAGGTGCTGATGATTATTTTTTAGGGTCTATCTCCCTTAGTAATTATATCTACATGTCTTGTTTCTAAATGCCTCTATGAAGCCTGCCTTCTTATCTTATATGCTTTGTTCAAAGCAAGCAGTGATCTGAAGCAAACTTGGACAAGATCCCAGTTGTTATGGAAAATGATCACAAGAGACTGCGTCAGATCAGTTCTTATCAATGACATCAGACATCAATGACGTCAATCATGATGATATTGCAGACTTACAGAATTCAATTGTTTCATTACTATCTCAGGCATCAAACATACAACAATTTGCAATACCTCCGTTCAACATTATATCATAAATCTCCGATACGGCAAGATGGTTCATCCGCTCACCACTTCAGCCACTTTTATCAGCCCTGAATTTGTAATGTATTCGTTCATTCCTAGTGGCCGAGAGGAGTGAAACTGCGAAAGAAAAAACCTATATTAGTTTTCCTGGAGCAGCCTTTTCACCTCATTAATCTGTTTCTTATACAAAATTAATCCTCCCTTCAGCCTTCTCTCCCATCCCGGCCACGCAAGGTTGCTTACTTTCCTATCGAATTGAAATGATACCCAACACGCAGAACCGCATTATCGTTGTGCTGGGGTCTACAGGAGACCAAGGCAAAGGCGTAGTGAGTTCGCTTTTAAGTGATGATTCGCGGGAATTGTGGAATGTCCGCGCAGTCACCAGGGATGTCAACTCCGTCTCAGCTCAACGTCTTTTGAATGATTTTCAAACCTCCGACCACCGTCTCAGCCTTACTTCCGCAGATGTTTTCGATATAGAAAGTCTTCAGAACGCTTTCTCGGGGGCTTACGGTGTGTTTGCAGTGACGAGCGAGACCAATTCAGGGACGATCGAAAACGAGGATGACCTGAAGCTGGAGCTCGAAAGCGGGAAGAACATTATTTCTGCCGCGAGGATTTGTGGCATTCAGCACTTTGTTCTCAGTAGCTTGCCAGACATGAGACGAGCGACTTCTGGTCGCTTTGACAAACTTTTCCACATGGATCATAAGTTTGTCATTCAGCAGTGGGCAAAGCAAAACCTGTCTGCGGTCACTTGCCTTCTTCCTGGTTAGTCTCCCTGCTGGCCTCAAGCGTTTGTGTGGATTTGCAACCAACCATTCTCGAAGGTCTCTTCTTCACCAACCTGGATCGTCCGCAGTACTGTCGAAGAGAAGGTCAGTTCTGACACAGATTTCCCCCTGGAAAATATTTCTAACTATTGCAGCAAATGGGGTCGTTCGTTTTCGTCCCCCGATTCCGTCCACAAAATTAGTTGAGTGGGTTGATCCTGTACATGATATGGGTATTTTTGCTGCAGGTAAGTTGTGATATCGAATTTTTTGTAGTCGCTTCTACCAAGGGAGACCTGGCGGGATATCCCACGCCTTGCAAAGGGATACTGGAGAGAAGTAACTTACGGTCAATGAGAAGTACAAAACTGACAGTATCCCTTAGAGGTATTCGCTTTAGGCATTGCGAAAACAAAGAACAAAAATTACGTCGTCTGCAGTCCGAAATTGCGGATGGGCGAATTTGCATCCACCTTTACGCGAGTCACTGGCCAGCCAGCGATTTATTCGCCAATCTCGATGGATGAATGGGCTGATTTGTCGTCCAAAGCGGTAGGAAATGGATTCAAGGAGGATATTCGCCAAATGATGGAATGGATCTCGATAGCGCCAGAGAACAAGATTTGCTACGGGGCTCTTGATCCAGCCGAAGACTCTTCCTGGGAGGATCTCCACCTACGAGCTAGTTCTTTCGAAGATTGGTTAAGGCGTTCTGGATGGAGAGGTCCTCCAGAGGGAAACCTTGACATGCTTTGAGAATACTCATGTCTGCGATTGAAATAGTACCCAACTGTTAAGCCAAATATCGATGCCAATTATGATATTGCAAAGTGAGCTGATCGCTTGGCTGCCATTGACAGATGATGTATGGAATGCTATGCTTGCTGGTATGTTTGACCTGAGAAGATTAGTGCGGTGATGAGTTGCATGTCTCAAGCATAAGCTACTGTCTCTTTTACGTAGCTTTCAGTCGCATCCTTCAAAAGAAGAGCGATCTTGGATGCATTGTAAGCAGACGATCGGGTTACGGCTTAGGTGAATTAGTTGTAGTCAGGTAAGTAGACAGGAGCGACACTTGACAGTTGCAGACTGAAGATGGTCAAGATGCCCCCCAGGCTGCACAGGCTGCTGAACCAGACTGTGGAGGTGTTAGAAAATAGAATACTGCTATGATTACAGATATGAGACCCTATCATGACTGGGATATAGTCCGGACACCCTTTTGGCCTAGTGGTATATTATTTTGATAGGAGGTGATGGATGGCAGGATGAAAAGAATTTGAAGTACGCCTGTAATGCGCAATAACGTGAATCTTGATCATCTTTCTTCTTGGACGGGGATTGCTGTAACGCTAAAACCCTACTGGGATAAACAGTCACCTAAAGCAATAGAGCCTTACATATCCCTGAGGAAAGATAAATAATTAGTAGACAAATAGTGCTCTATGAACTGAGTAGTACACTATTTTCGAAAAGACTCGATGTTGCCTGATTATGATATGGGAATGTCTTTTAGCGACAACCACTAATGGATGGACCCATTATAATGTTTGAGTTTTCATCTAGGCTTGTCATGGATGAAAATACATGTCTCTCAAAGCGTATTTCCATCATGACTAGAATGAATTAAAGCTTCCCATCTTCTGATAACATCTTCCCGCTCTTCAGGTGAGGAGCACCGATATTCACTCACCCCTTGAGCAATTCGTGCGCCCTTGATGTGACCTTGTCTCGCCTTTGCTAGGCTCCGTTTGAGGTGCTTATGCAGACCAGCCAATGGATATGCTGCTATTCCGAAAAGTCCTATGCAAGTCTTAGTATACCATATACCTGCTTACAGCGCTAGTGACGTCCGAGTAGTAGGACCAGAGGAACTATGCACGAACCTGCCACTGGTTTTGATAGGAACCCTCCAACTCCATTCATAACTCCGTGAATGAAGCCTTTTGCTCCCGAATCCTTCAGACCCTGGCGAGGAAGGGTAACCAATCCGGTGACACCGTCGTTGACGCCAAATATAAGCTCCTGCATGATGGTCAGCGTTGTTGAGAGCTGAAACGGTTATGAAACGGGTTAAACAGAAGAATTTGCTGACAAGTCATACCTTTCCTGCTGCTTTCAGTCCACTGCGCATTCCAGACACCCTCGGAAGATCCCTCACGGTATTATCGTGAAAAACTAGTGGCACATTATGGAAACCTCTAGACAATGTAAGAGAGATCTCCATTGGGGGAATGACAATAATATCCAGCGCTTCCTGGGCCAGACGCCCTGTACGAGCAGCTGCTTTGGGTGCCCATTGGGTAAACTTCGATGGATGCCGCTTCTCCTCTCGCATATTAGGACCATAGGCAGCCGTAACTAGAGATGAGGTGTGAACTAGTGTGGCGCTGGGATCCCCAGAAGATGCTGAGATCTCCCTTGCGATTGCCTCAGCTTCGATATTGTGGCTTCTTCTGCCAGACTTTTTGCGACAGCGTTGACCCGAAATGACGGCAAGGATCTCCGAAGAGATATCGCCGACATCTGTCATCATTTTGGCTATGCTACCCAGTACCACCTGCGCTAGTGCACTGAGTGGAGTTCCAGGGTCTCTAGCAGTGTCATATTCTTTCGAGCGATATCTATACGATTTAGTAAATTCAACAGTGAAGACGCGGGAGCATCTATTTTCACCTACAGCTCAACATGCCGTACTTTCATGAGCCCAGCCTCTGCCAATACAGTCATTGCAAAGGCGCTCAAGCCAACTTCACTATCCTTCAGCCACCACACCGCTGCTCGAGATGGGCACAGAGCACACCTTATTCGCGCATCCTGTAAGTGGTGGTGAAAACTAGAGATTGCTGCTATTGTTCCTGATTCTTGCTGTATAACCTCACTAATTTCGTGGGCTTTTTGGCGCGAAGATGGTTCTAGAGCCACGAGGATGGCATCTGCAAGCTTGTCCACCGTGAGCTCTCTGTAGGGGATTGGAGACGGTCCAACTCCACGCCGAGCAACTATGGATCCCCAGAATGGCTGATCGCCAAAAAATGGTAAAATAACAGTCGGACGTCCCAGTTTCAAGCCAGCAGCTGTAGTTCCAGCGCCCCCGTGATGAACAACGCAGGACACATGCCTGAATAACCAGTCATGAGGACAGCTGTCGAGTAAGAGTATATCCTCAGGAACGTCTACTTCACTTGCTCCCAGTCCTCCCCAGCCCTTGGAAATAATGGCGCGCTGGCCCGTCTTTTGGATAGCTTCAAAAACAATAGAGCTCAATTTTTGCGGATCTTCCACAACAATGGACCCAAATCCTACATATACTGGCGGTGAGCCTGCGCGTAGAAACGCAAGCAGATCCTCTGGAGGTGTGTAGTTGCTTGCTGAGGAGAGAAAGGTAAACCCGCAAACATCAATATCACTGGCCCAATCCCCTGGTTTTGGAAGTAGAGCAGGAGACCTGAAAATATGCTTCTCAGTTCAGCTTCATTTATGGGTAGCAAATGCCTTACCACAGATAGGCATGCGGAACATGTAGACGGTGCACAAGAGTCAGAGCTTGTGGAGTATCCAAAATATCTAGGCCTAGTGTTTTCCTCCGAAATCGGTTGATTATATCTCCTAGGCCCTGCCAAATGAGTATATCTACAACAGCGTAGGACATAAAGTTCGCAACTGTTGGCTTGGTGCTATATCGTCGGATGCTGGCAAGCGGGTGGGGGAATGCTTGAGTGGGTGACCATGGCATCCTGTTCAGAATACAGTAGACTTAGCACTCTCTCTGGTGTACCAATTGGTGCTTTTATGAATACTGACGTAAACATTATAGTAAGTGGTATACCCAGCTTTTCTGCGCAATGGATATGAGCTAGGCTTGGTGGGTTGGCCACAATGGCATCAGCCACAAAGGGTACCGTGAGATGATCAGCTCCATCAGTCGCAGAATTATCCGAGGCCTCATGCCCCTGTGTTCTATCTCCAGTCTCAACGCATGAACGCCAGCAGCCGCTGATAATGTCGCCCATGTCGCGTCGATGTTGTTGGATGGCTCCGCTTCGGATGGTCTTGAATTCGGGCAACAGCCCTGCATTTTTTACCATAAACATCATCAATTCTTCGGGGTTACCTCCAATGCTGAAGAACTCCAGTCCGTTCTCCTTGACCATATCCCTAAACGCCAGGTGGGTTGCTAGTCGCACGCGATGGCCGTATGCTTTCAAAGACTTCCCAACCACAATAAATGGTTGAATATCCCCACGAGACCCTATGACATGAATAACGATGTTGAGATGTACGGGAGCTGCGGCCTCCTCCTCGAAGGTCGGGGCTGGAGGCTGTACTCTCTCTCCAGGTCCACCAGCAGATGGCCGGTAATCAGAAACCTGAACGCGGGCAAACAATCTCGCAAGGTCTTCTGTTCGGTCAAGTTCAGATCTAAGCGGCCATATCCTGAATATTGAAACCTCTCAATATCATAATTAGACCATCCACTTCAGAGATTTGAAGCTGGGGAGCTCAGATGCTCTCACCCGACAGTGTAGCAACTGAATTTAGGCTCTTTTTCCATAAATTTAACCGTGCAGGAACAGCTAAATTGTCCGAAAGAGCATCAGCTGTTGGTTGTGCGGCGGCCATAGCTGTTGGCGAGGGAGGTTCCGTGCTATAATGCGGAGAATACTGCCATTAAGATTGCAGTGTAGACTGTGTTAACATTCGCTCCTGCCTACAGTTCATGACATTAAGCCTCAAAGTACAAAATACTGAATAAGCTTAGTGGCAGTCCGTCCGCCCATAGGCGTAGCGGGAGATGAACAGACTGAGGCGTAGAACTTATTTATTACAGAATAATCGAAATAATATCAGTATCCTATGATTGTTCAAACATATGTTTCCACGGGTCTGGAAATATGGATCGATGACGCCGTAACTTGAGGGAGCCCCGCACTGCGTACTATGTCCGTACCATGTTTCCTCAGAAGGCCAGACACAGCGAATATTTACAGAGTAGGAGCGGTGTGGATGGTACATCAGGTAGAGAGACACGCTTTAGGCTGGGTGCTGCCGAAACTTAGTTGCACTTCCTACCATGCAACAAATGACATCAACCAAACGTGGTTCCATCACACCACCCATATCCATGATGTTGTAGAATGGGATAACCATTTGCCCCATGGTCATACTTAGAAAAATTGAAATGAATGAAGAGGGTATATTATACATCCTTTTAATAACAGCTCTTGCCCTGCTCGATAGGATACTACAGTGTAACTGAGGATCTTCTAATTGTTTCTTTCAGCTCGTGCATGTAGCAATAATGAAATTTGAGAGACGGGCTTCTATACATGATCGCGACAGGTTAGGCCTCCAGGTGCATAAAGATAGCTGGCAGGGGCCACCATTCAATGTATGTTCTTCGATCTCAAACCAAGAGTTAGTCCACTTACTAACGGTGCAGGCCATTTATGCTGGCATTGCGACTCATTTCCATGTGTTCTCCTCTGGAGCATCCTTTGCTATTGCCGTCCGTGACAGCTCATATTTACTCGACTTTGCACAGTATGACTTCCGCTCGGGCAATCGGCATCAGGGTTGGTCGGAATTTTCAAATTTCATCCTGGCCAAGTTGAGAGAGTACCAGGAAGAGCACTACGAGAAGTTCATCGGTTTGGCGATGCAGGCGGAATTAGCTGAGAAATGCCCCGAGCTCTGTTCCCTGCTTTGGGTTGAGCTCGATATCATCCCCATCGTACTTCGCAAGGCAGAGGAACAAGTGAGTTGGGGCTTGTATGAGCAAGACATCTCGTATAAGTCATTGGATGAACAGGCTGAGTCAATCGCAAGAAAATGCATTAGGTAAGGTTTTCTTTTCCCTCCTTCTCCCTGATCGAGGACCTAACTATTGGCCAGGTTTTTCGGTCCCAGCAAGGCTCCTGTGCCGGAGATAGGGCTTCGAGGCCTCGTCGAGGTTGATGCCGCATTCCATGTGAAACTCACAAGGCTTGCCGATTATGAGAAAACCGTCGGACCCCCAACGTGGACGGCCGTTAATAAGTATGCTACTGATCTGAAACAACGCAGAGTGAAAATAGCATTCTTCAGTGCGACTCCGCAAGGCGGTGGTGTTGCGCTCATGCGCCATGCCATGGTTAGGTTTGCGAAAGCAATTGGAGTTGATCTTAGGTGGTAAGTCTTTTAGTCTCGATCTCAACAGCAAAACTCTCGTTATTTTTCGCTCATTAAATGTGGCAGGTATGTCCCGAAGCCAAGGCATGGGATCTTCCGCATCACCAAGAACAACCACAATATCCTGCAAGGAGTAGCCGCTCCTGGGACACGATTCACCAAGGAGGACAGAGATGTCCTTTCTGGTTGGGTGCTTGAAAACGCAAAACGATATTGGCTTAGAGCAGAAGGAACTCAGGTTCCTGCATTGATCGATAAGTTTGGACCGCAAGTCTACCCCTGGCTTGCAAGATATGGCCCGTCTCCTCCTCCCTGGTTCCAGAAGAATGGCCCTTTGGTTCCGCCATGGGAGGGCGGCGCAGATGTGGTCATCATTGATGATCCGCAGCTGCCGTTCTTGATTCCCTTGATTAAGAAACAGACTCCGGATCGGCCAGTCATCTTTCGTAGTCACATACAGATCAGAAGTGATCTGACTGACACTCCTGGGACTCCCCAGGCTGAAGCTTGGGGGCTGTTGTGGGAAGCAATTAAGGAGGCAGATCTGTTCATTAGTCACCCCGTGCGTGCATTTGTTCCAAAGGATGTCCCTCAACAAAAGCTGGGATATCTTCCAGCATCAACAGATTGGCTGGATGGGTTGAACAAGCCAATGACAGACTGGACTGCCAGTTGCTATGGGCGGGTCTTCAACTCCAAGTGTCGAGAGCAGTTTATGACAAACATTGCATTCCCAGATGGTCAGTCATCCTCGTGCCTTGTTCTCGCCTCTTCGCCGGGTTAGGGACCACTGACGTGTTGCTTTACCTAGAGGAATATATCGTGCAGGTTGCCCGGTTTGACCCGTCCAAAGGAATCCAAGACGTCCTAACCTCGTACGGGGCATTCCACCAGCGTCTTATGGAATCCCGTCCAGATTTAAGGCCTCCTAAATTGCTCATCTGTGGACATGGATCAGTGGATGACCCAGACGGCTCGTTGGTCTGGGATAACACCTTGGATTTCATCGAGCAGCATTTGAAGCATTTGAAGTCACTCATCTGTGTCATGCGCATTGGCCCTAGTGACCAGATGCTTCATACCCTCCTGTCCAGAGCAAAGATTGCCCTCCAGCTCTCCACTCGTGAGGGATTCGAGGTCAAGGTCTCGGAGGCACTCCACATAGGCAAACCAGTAATTGCGACAAGAGCTGGTGGGATTCCATTGCAGATCCAACACGGAAAAAATGGCTTCTTGGTCGATGTTAGTGATACCAATGCGGTAGCGGGACATTTATTTGAGCTCTGGACAGATCAAGAGTTGTATGACCGTATGAGCAGGTACGCGGCGAAGAGCGTGAGTGATGAAGTAAGTACAGTGGGTAATATCTTGTCGTGGCTATACTTAGCCTCGAAGCTGTCAAAGGGTGAGAAAATTCAACCCAATGGGAGCTGGATAAACGACATGGCCCGTGAAGGAGCAAATGAGCCATACCAGACGAACGAGCACAGGCTCAAGCGGGGATTGACAACCTAGTGGGAGTCTAGATCAAAAGCTGTCTAGTGGAAAATAGGATCAAATTTCAATGCCAGGAGAAATACCGGTGATCATTACAGCGCACGAAGGTCCTACTTCTTCCTCACTGTTCCACGGTTATCAGTCGAAGTATGGATAGGCGTCGGATTTGAGTACTTATGCTTCAAAGGGTCACCTCGTATGTATGTTCCCGCAACTATGATACTTTAAGACTGCACCATAATAGGCACAGTTCAGTTCTTAACCAACCCTTTATATAGATGGATCACTCATAGACAATATCCTCTAAATCTTCCTAACAGGCAAGACCCTTGATTTCTTTGACTTCGAAGATTCCTCCCTGGTAGCCTCACAATGCAGTACTATCCCCAGTCATTAAAAGCACAGAGAGACTAGGAAGATTGTGGAGACATATCTTATTTTTGAATGTAGAACGGAGTGCCAGTTCGTATATAAATCATGAAAAGAACAATATGTATCACCCTCATAATTCAGAGCCAAGAAGCCATTAGTCCCACATGTGCCATCTCCCTGGAAGTGCCTAAAGTCCAATCACATATTACCCTCGCAGAAGAAATACTGCACAGCAGTCGAACCGCTGATTCCCGACTCACGCTCAAAGAACGCGGCGGTTCTCGGCCTTCTTCTCTTCCGGGACGCTTCCGGATCTTCTTCTAAACAGTCTATGCAAGACTTTTCCGCAGGCAGTCACTACTCTCGGAAGCAACGTTGGTTTGTAGTGGCGAACACGGAACACATAGTAGAGGAATGCAGCCCCTGCAATGTTAAAACCAATATAGGCCCAGCCAATTCCGAAGTTGCGCCAGCGTTGAGCGTAGTCTGATACATGGTCATGATTAGCATTTGGACAGCACTGAGCAGTACGCAGAGTTCGCATAAAATAGGCTTGCCACTTACAGATCTTGCTTAGGGACAGATACGGGTCTGCCGTAGTAAAAGCGCAGAACTCGCAGCTCGTCGTGGCAGAGGGGTTGTAGAGTTGGCCTGGCGATACACTCAACCAATCCGCCAGGTATTGACCGCGTGTCTGACCTTGAGGCGGAGAAAATACACTGAGCTCCCTGCCAGAACATTGAACTCTCTGTTCGTGCAGTGCATTGCCGCACATTCCAGCGATCAAGTAGGTTAGGGGCGAGACACGGTACATGAATATCCAGAATCCCGGGAGTGCGGTTGGGGTCTGCATGACTCCATTAAACGTTAGGATCAGGGCAAAAGGACAATGTTGCAACGGTTCCTGTTCAGTGTTGGACTAGTGTCAGCCAATGTTCTCACTGGGCCACTTCTCGTCGGACTGGGGATATTCTACCTGCAGTTTCGGCATCTGGCAAGGAAGAGATCACCAGGTCTGCGAAGGTCGAGGTGAAGAGGAAGAATTGAATCACAAATAGTAGCATTAGTCCCTGCTTATCCGAGCTCTGATTTGCACCATAAATCGGATAGTAGTAACTCGCCCAGACTAGAACTCCGAGAATGGTCTGGTACGGAATCTCTACGACGATATTCGAGACAACGAACGCCACCCATGAGTAAGCTTTGGATGGCCGTTCGCGAACCTCATACAACGAGCGCTGAGTGACAAACTTAGGCATTATTCTGCCAGCTCCGTTAGCGACAAAGGCTTCAAATATCATGACTTTGGAATCAGTGGGGCTTGACTTACTGTTGGACCAATGTGGAGAAGATTGAAGTCAACATGAAGGAACTGAATAGACGGTTCTGTACCCCCTGAATCGATTGTCCTGGCAAGAAGTAGGAAAAGCCAATGAACAAAGCCGAAACGACCCCTAGCATGAACTTTGCCCCGATATAGGCAGGGTCACGCCAGTACTGCTGAAATACCCGGCGAGTGACCCACCACAACTGAGCAATGAGCGGCATGGCATATTCTCCCTGTTCGTCAGACCCTTTATCAATCGGTGCCGGGCCACCATTAGGAACAGATTGCGTGGCACGGATGCGACCTAATTCGGCTTTTACCTTGCGCGCTTCAGGGCTTTCTTTCCAAACTACCGGCCAGTCTTTGGTAGCTTGACCAGACGCCCCTGCGCCAATGATTTCCAACATGTATTCGGCAGGCTGGAATCACAGGATTGTCAGACACTTGATATGCCTTTAGAAACAGGACGGATTGGACTTACATTCTCGGATGGGTCACACTTCCTTGCTCCGTTTCGCTCGAAGTAGCCTAGCAGTGTTCTAGACTGCTCCCCAATTTCGCCAAAGTAAACGGTTCTCCCACCTTTGGCCAGTAAGAGAAGACGGTCAAACTGCTGGAAGAGGATGGCGCTTGGCTGGTGGATGGTTGAAAGAACTGCCTGTCCGTTATCGGCGAGCTTGCGGAGAAAGGCGCAAAATAGACCATGCACTCTGCGAATCTAAGCCACTTGTTGGTTCATCAAGAAATAGACTGTGCACACAACGCACCTAGCCCACAATGGGGACAGACGCAATACACTTAGTCAGTAATCCGCCCTGAGGCCACAGTAATTTGCCTGAGGTCACAACTTACAGAAGTTGGGGTTTGGCTGCAAGTTCAACTCCAATGGTCAGGAGTTTCCGCTGCTCGACATTGAAGCCTTCTCCTGGCGTACCGACGACAGCCTCCGCAAAATCCTTCATATTCAGCATCTTGATGACTTGTTCCACGTATTCATACTTCTCCGCCTTGGAAACACTCTTAGGATGCCGCGGCATTGCACTGAATCTCAGAGCCTCTCGTACAGTAGATGTAGCGAGGTGGAGATCCTGTTGCTGCACGTACCCGGTTGTCGTTGAAAGCTTGCTGGGAGAGACCCTCCGTTGACCAACATATCCCCAGTAACCACCCCGATTGAGACGCACTGCGCAAGAACATCCAGCAACGTGGTCTTCCCAGCTCCAGACACGCCCATCAAGGCTGTAAGAGTTCCTAGCTTGACCCAGCCGTCAACATGATCGAGAAGGCGGCGCTGTCCGCCTTTTACCGGGATATCGTAACAGAGGTCCTGCCAGGTGAAGATGCTCCGCTGTTCTGGGATGACTGTACTCAAGTCGACGGGCTCTCCATTCTCCGCTGGCGACTCCAGCGCCATTGTCTGGGAAGTGGGAGTCTTCTCTGTATCCTGAATAGTCGGTTGCATGTAGGCAGGAACGTGACCACGACGAAAGACAAGAAATTCAGCTGTGGACGACGTGGCGGAATTCATCTCCGTGGCAATGAGGTACATGAAAGTAAAGAACATCCAGAAGCCAATGAGGATGCCGAGATTTCTCCATCCGTGAGAGTAGCTGTAGCGGTGCTGCGCGTAGATGAAGGAATCACCAGAGACAGTTCTTGCTCCTGCCAGGGACCCAGGCACGGAGCATACCGGGAATAAACTGAGAACACTCAAAATTTTGTCCATGGAATTCATTGGCAATGAGGCTCTCGAAGGTATAGAAGAGCGGGTTGATCCATCGCAACCAGGAAAACCAGGGATGCATCTCCGGCGCCGGGATCACGAATCCTGCATAGATGACAATGATTAGGATCATGAGTCCGGCCAAAGCCAAAGCCTGGGCAACACTTCGCGTCAAAGCGGCTAGAGTCCGGAAGACCGCCGACATGATCATGGTTGAAAGGAAGCTGAAGAGAAAAAAGATAAAGAATTGGGATGCAGTATAGCGCTTTCAACTTTGTCAGCGACTGCATAGCTTCACACACATTTTAGGATCTTGCCTTACCAGACATCCAAGAAAATAGATAGTTACGTTGAACAATACTGCAGAAATAAGCTTGATGGGTAGATCTGCAATTATCCCCCCAAAGGCCTCTGCAAAAGGGTGGACAAAGGCATAGGAAGCTTGCTTCTCCACAATAGGATGCTGATCATAGAGGGAATTGATTTCCGTCACGCTGATCAGGGCATTGAGTCTGCAGAACGTCAAAGTCAGCCAGTGTTAGTCGGACTCTCGGCAGGGAACAATCGGCTTACAGGGTGGCAAAAAAGAGCAGTGACCTTTGACAAAGAAACCAGCAGTGGCATCTGGAGTGCTGTAGGATATGGTCAGTATTGTCATCTCAATGTGACGTGATCAGATTTATAACAAACCTACCCGAAGAAAATGGATGCAACAACCAAGGACATAACAATTCGACCAACAAGCAACGTCACTGTTGAAGCTTTGTCGTTCCAGATCCTAAGGAAGCCAGTTGTTATTAACTACCCAAGCGAGAGGGAATGATCTTGATGTCAGGTGGCAGTTAGACGTACCTCTGATAGGCCCTTATCATGCACAGTTTGAGTTGCATTGAAACGGAGATGAGATATGGACTTCCTGGCCGGACGTGCTTTGCCTGCTCCATGCGCTTCCCAGCTGTAACATCCTCTTGCCCTCGGCCCCCGAGAGGATATTCAGACTCGTAGTGTTTGATTTCCTCCAGAAGGGCAGCGTATTCTGGGCTGCTCTTCCAGTAGCTCTCAAACCCTTCAGGAGTCCGCGGAACCGTATCCTTCATCCCTTCTTGGGCCTTGCGCTCTTGAGGGTTAGTAACGGAAGTAAGGAAGTCTCCAACCGTCTGTCGAGGAGGGTTGACCCAACCCATCGTAGTGAAATATTTCTCTGCCTGCTTGCATGGCCCAAAGTAGATTTCGCGGCCTTCATACAAGACAATCACCTTGTCGAATACGTCATAGATGGCTTGAGATGCCTGGTAGGTGTCTACAGCATGGCAGCTTCCGGTCAGATCGGCTGAATTTCGCAATGCTTTCACAAACTCCAGGGCACATGGTACCATGGAAGAGCGGGTTTGTTGTCTAGTCGTGGCCGAAAGTCATGGCAAGTGGCTCCTTGATAACCGGCCTGCTATGGTCTGTCACGACGCCCTGCTAATTGGGGCACAGAGTATTGGCTCACCTGTCAGCCTTGCGACCATGGATGAGCTAGCTCTTGGCAGTTTTAGTCTCCGTCGAACACCTATCCATGCCACGCCAAGGAAACTTCCGAGGTTCAGACGATGTCCGGTTTCTCTTCCGAACTCCGCCGGATGGAGTGCTTTTGACTCTGAGTCTCGGCCAGGCCCCTTGATGTGGCGACCTGCCATGCCAACCTGTCCCGTCGCGGGGGTGTTCTCCAATTCTACCGCACAGATTAGCAAAGAAGAAAACAAACATTGTGCGGAGTTAAATGTTCTTTTATGCATGTTTAGAAATATATCTCTCATGTTCATGCTAACAGACTCCTAATTTGCACCTATCACTCTAGGACGCGGTTGCAGAGGTTGCTGGATTACTAGGAGAATCATCACCATGTAAACACAGCATTACCAGTTTGGTATTTATCCCTCCATCTGTCCAGCCAGAGCATAGGGATATGTAAGCAGTGAATAGATTACATCCTAGTTCAGACCACTTAATTATATGATTTATACTCTGTCTAGAAATGGCTAAATTTTTCTCACTTCCTCTAGTGATTTTGCTCCAGCTATCTACTCAACAAATATAGACAGCAATTCATAGTTCTGGCTTTAATTTTTAGTAATATCTAGTTAAGGCGCAATCCACCCCTTAGTATCAGTATCTAGACATTCCCCTGTAATGATGTAAGGTATTAGACTTCATACTACGCTTAATATTTAATGAATTAGTGCTCATGCATATTAATTTCCTCTTCTATAAAGAGAAAGGGTATTATCCAGTAAATCCTAGGCCTAACTAATTCTGAAATATTTTTATTAACCATGCTCAACAGGGAATAACTCTAACCTCAGAGACCTCTGCATAGAGTTGCATTCAGTCTAAGTTCAGGTGAGTTCAAAACCAGTTGGCACCGAACCGCAATGCATTTCAAGTTGAAATTCTAGAAATTAGAACCAAACCTGATCTGTCCTAATTTGGTTCAAGTTTAACTGCAAAAACGCACCACTAGGCCTAGATAGGCCTAGCTAGCCCCCTACTAACTAACCATGGTTAGATTCAGTTCAGTTAGTTTCACTTTATAACCTGAATGGATTAATTTCAATGGTTTTCAGGATTCAATTTCTCCTACCTTAGGGGCCTATTAAACGTGCTTATACAAAATTAATATTTTTATATGAAATATACGGTAATTATAGTTATTTTAATCTATATCTAAAATATCAATCCAATATGTATAAGGTTGAATAGGTGGTGGTTAAAATTATCCTTAGTTTATAGTGATTATCGAAGTTTGATGTTTTTTTTATATATATAAAAACCATCACCACTTCTATAATCTATACCAACCCATGACAAAAATGATTATTCCCTTATATCTCACCAACCACTAGGTATTTTAATTGATATTTACATATTTAAATAGCCTAAGCACTAGGCTATCTACTGATATTAAAATTATAAAAGATATCTAAGAATTTAGTAATTACCAAGCAAAACAGTTTTTTAGCGGTTTAACCAATGCCCCTTTGGATCCGACCCTGACCCGCCCCTAACCCGGTGCGAGTTCGCAGTCTAGGAACCGAACCTCACTGCTGCAAGTTCGGAGAGGGTTGGATTCATTCTTAGCGGTTCGGTTATGCAACTCTAGCCAGGAAAACACATTCAGTTATTTGATATGACATGTGGGAACCTAGGTATGGAAAGAGCGAGGCAGTATCTTCGTCGGATATTAACTGTTAGAGAGCTAGGCTACCGAATCTAGTAAAGGATTTACGGAACTCTTGGAATTCTGATTTGACCAATCAGATCACGAGGAATAGATCATATGGCGATCCAACTCGCTGATTTGAATCTGATTAGCTGAACTCATATCTTTCCTGTCTACAAATTCTAGTATGAGATCGTAGATTAGAAGAATCAGACCTTCATTCCTTGATATTCCGCGTATATGCGTTTACCATACAAGTGTTTTTATCTTGGATTGTTAACACTAACTGATTGGATTTCACATGACAACTAGTTCCCCACCCAACCAAGCCATCAACCAGCAGCAAATCTCTAGCTTGAAGCAAATATTAAAGAAGTTTACTGGAAATATAACATTAAATTTGTCTGTGGTGCATTTATAACCTCACTTGTTCATCAACTCACTTGACGTTCTGGCTTCCTCATTGCTTGAGATATGGACACCTAAACATTCCAATGGGGTTGTTACTCCTCACTTTATTAGTCTGTGCCACAATATAGTCCTCATTACTTAAACTTGAAATATGGCCTAGGCTTAACCAAGTTAACGCTCTACATCACTTTTCTTATCACTGGTATTATTCTTGTTACCTAATGTGCAGCTACCTTAAGACAAAATAACTAACTGTGTCAGTATGTGGCCACTAGCATAGAAACCATGCTGCATCGTTGCTGGACCCAGCAGAAGGGCCGTGGGCAGGCCCAGGCCTACAAGTAGGATCAGGAGGCTCTGAATTAGAGCATTCTAAGTGTAGGACGGCTGCGGACCGGAAAACGCGGAGCTTTCTCTTGCTCGCACAAGCCACCCATAAGCAGGTCACATGAAGATAAGCTAGGACTAACTAATTCGTCTATAAGCAAGGAAGGTGGCCTGCTGAAATAGTCGCTTATAATCACAGCCAGGAGAGGCTAGCGAGCGGATGAGGCTGCCTGCAGTACCATCGCGCTAGTAAGTGCGCGTCAAATAAGGTCAGCAATCGCCCTAGTCGCACGCTCAGGTTTCAGGCCACCTTACCTCGACTTTTCCGAAAGGTGATATGGCCTGTAGTCGCTCGCACGCTTGGACGGGCAATCTGACTCAGCGAAAATATCATTACCGACTGCCGGCCAACCACAGAGAAGAAGGCTCGACTACTCAGAGTAGCCTCGGAGACCGATTGCTCCTACCCTTGTAGGCCCCAACATCATCTGCTTGCTCTTACTGGTGTTCTGCATGGGTTGGGGCTTATTCCGACCAAGACCACCATGCTCCGAGGGCACCTAGGAGTACGCCATCCTATCCCATATGTCGCCAGTATTGGCGAGCGCCTCAGACCTGCAATTTCACAATTTTGGCCCCCAAAGTAGCTCAAACTTTTAAGCGCTCGTAGCCCCCTTGTAAAACCAGCAGTAGAGTACAACTTGATGTTTATGTGACGTTCTGAAAGCACCCCTCGCAAACCCTGGGAAATTATGGATGACAAGCACGGCCGACACGGTGCCTGTGACCGGTGCCGTGGCCAAAAGCTGCGATGCGTGGGTGCAGGCAAGCCAATTTTAAATTCCAGTAGTCGCCTCCTACGCAATGAGATACCATGTGATCGGTGCAAGAGGGCCAAGGTTGAATGTTATAGCGTTAGGCCTGCCCCGCGGAGAGCTGTTGGCTCGAACCTGAAAGAGCAGATGATTCCCACGCAACCAGCGCTGGAAAGATCCATGTTGGTCCATCAACACGGTAGCTCAGTCTTTTCTCCTCCTAGCAGTCTAGTCACCTCTGCCCCAAAGCTACACCAAAACACCCTATCCTTCAACCATCAGCGAAGCGATTCAGTCGCCGCCCACAGTGATCTGCAGACGAGACGACAGTCCCACGATAGTGATCCACTATCTGCTATGCCGAGCATATCCCACGAATGGATGACGTATCTTCATGAGCATAGGATGGACGGACATGGTTTGGGTATGGAAACGCCTCCCTTGATTGAATCGGACCTCAACTTGGGTCGGGATCCAGCGATGGACAACATGCATGAGCATAACACGATCGATCTGATACACCAAGACCCGCCGGAGGAATGGAACTCCGGTTCACTCGAGCTTGACATTTACACAGACTCAATCGTGCCTCCAAACCCGGCTTCGTTGAAAGCCCGAAAGCCGACCAGCCCGGACTCCGGCGACTACCCCTATGGTCGAACCAGGCCGTCATCACCCAGACCGACGCAACCCGCCGAGTCAGCGAGGTCTTGCATACAGGAGCTCGCCCAATTCAACGAGATGTTACTGCGCGACAAATGCCGCCTTGAAGATGCATCGACGCAGAGAGGCTACGAATACAGCTGGCTCTCCATCGGGCGGACACTGCATCACTGTCAGGAATTCTTTTCGATCCTCAAGCGTATCAAAAATTCACGCCCCGATTCGCACTTCAGCGGAGGCAGGGCGAGGTCACAGTGGTCGATCCTGCCGGAGGGCGGCAGGTTGGCCGATGGAGCGCCGCCGGACTCCCAGGCACGACGAAGCCTGGGAAGTGGCGGAACGCCCTGCTCCTTGTCCTCGGCCAGATCTTCTTCGACATCGCCGACCGCGCCGACCTTGTCTCTCGAGGTGTCAACTTTGTTGTCGATCCTCTTCTGCTACACCTATATTCTCCAGTCATACGAAGACATATTTACATCGATCCTCCACGCGCTCACCCGACCTAGTCCGACTATACCACCCACATTAAGCGGGTTCCGCATCGACGGGTTCCAGCTTGACGGCCACCACACGCTTCAGCTGGAATGTCTGATGCATGTGAGTTACAACCTTCTCGAGAAGATTGAGAACATATTATTCGGGTCGATGGGATACGAGGGAGTGTCAAGTCCAGTCAAATGTGGCATTCTTGGAGACAAACTCTCCGCTGGTTTGATTGACGTGCTATTCGAGCACAATGAAACAAACAGCATCTCCCACGGCTATGGAAAGAGGGAGGTAGCTGCCAAAAGATTGATTCGGGAGATTCAAGCTACGCTCAAACAGCTTGATCTTTGAATGATGCACCGTGTACACACAACGAGTTGATGCTGAAGAAGGGGAGCAATTCAGGGTGGGGGAAGGGAACGTTGGGGATTGTACATAAAAGGTTTCTAGAGATAGAGAGCGACAGGTATCCAGTCTCTCATCACGTACAGCCGGAGAACAGTATCATTCCCGCTGTAGAAGCTCAATGACTGTTTTAATTCTTTTTATTTCCTCCCCCCGGGGTCTATTCGCCCTGTAGTAGTTCCACCGGGAATCTCCAGAGTTCAGATAGCTCCTCCAGCGAGGGCTCCACCCCTGCTGGAAGTGATACCGAGGTGTTACCGCGCTTGCGCAGAACGAGAGCGAGAATCTTTTCCCCGATGATGGGAAGGAATTTGAAGGCATGATCGCAACCACCAGTCGCAACGAATAAGCTCTTACCATATGAAGGATGGTAGTCGACCACAAAGTCGAGAGCGGGGGTATCATTATACCAGCACTTGCGAACCCGAGTGAAGGGCCGGTTTGCAATGTTATTTAGCAGATTGTCAGATTGGTCCAGTCCCAGCGTGTCAACTCCCTGGAGCCCAGTGGGGCCGAGGAGCTCCAGTAGGAAAAGGCGATAATCTGCCAACGCTCTCTGCGCGGCTGGATTCTCGTAGTCATCTACGTCGCCAAGCGCGGAGACCTTGACTTCTCCGCCAAACCCAAATCTGGGATCGCTCCAATATTTCTGCTGAGCTTCCCATCCGTCTGGTCGAGTTGGTACTTGAATGCTCGCTTCGCGCAGCACGTCGACAATCCCGCTGTAAGAGAAGTGCCCAAATTTCAGACAATTGTCGTGATCCGGGCCGACGGCGAACACGCCACGGTGACAGTTAACAAGGATGGGCCATTGTCTGCGCCGGAGCTCGTGGGCCTCCTCTTCGGTGAGTTGGATGTAGGCCACAAACTCGCTATAAACGTCGCAAAGCTTCGGGATGCCGAGAAGGTGCGATGACCGTGCACCCGCAGCGATGACCGTCAGCTCCGCGGTCAAAACTTTCCCATCGACGAATTTCACTCCCTTCACTTCTTGTTGGTCGTCGCTGTAAACCAGGCTCTCTACCTGACCAACTACACACCCCACACGGCCCAGGCGGATAACCTCCTGGCGCAACCATTCAATGCTGGCCCCCGCATCGGCCCAACCGCAGTCGTTCGATATATATCCTCTCAGATCGCGGGCACTCGGGTCTTTATTCGCGGGAAGATAGGGCGGCTGGCTGGGAGTGTTACCCAGCAACGCTCTGACTTCGTCAAGCGAGTCAAGCACTTGGATCGCGTCTCGGCCACCAGGTGTCATCTCACAGCTGATGGCATACGCTTTCTTGATATAGTTCACCGTTTCCAGCTCTTTCGGCGGGGTCGTCAGTGACGAGCCTACCCCGGAGAAAAGCAGTCTCTGGTTTACGTATCGGTTGTTCTCGCCGAATTTTCCCCGCCAACGCTTCATGGCCTCTAGGGCAAGGGACGCGTATGGACCATGCGGATAGTCACGCCGGATGACGCGACTGGTATCTGCGTTTGCCGCCGCCGGGTTGTGGACTGAACCTGTGGTGTTGGATGGCTCGAAGTTCCATCGATCCACGAGGATGATCTTCTTGTCGGCAAATTGATCGTCCAGGCTTAGGGTATAGGCCAGGGAGACTGTCTGAGGGTTAGGGAAGATTCTCTGTGTCGAAAGACAAAACAAGGTGCGTGGGGAATCATCATACGGCCAAAAACACCCGACCCCACAATGATGAGAGAGTTAGGGATAGACATGTTTACTGCTGTGTTGTCGTCAATTCTGTCCTGATCTGAAACCCGACACGTATTCGTTGAACCTTTTTCAAGCTCTATATAGGGTTGATCTCAAATGGCAGGAGAAAACCGGGCTCCGATCAGACAACCTTCTTGCCCGGCAACCCTTTGTCCCAGTCAGCCATATATCGGCTACTCCCTCCGACTCTGCAGATGTCGGCATCCTGGGACCGAATCCAAGACCGAATGCCTCAAACTCGTGCTAGTGAGGCGCCGAATTTTTTTACGGTGTTCGATCATGAAACATAGCAGACAATCTATGTTCTAGTCCATGGACTTCGAGAGCGAGTAGTGTGTTTGTGCACTAGACAGATACCAGTGCGCTTTCTATTAGTAGAATGCGTACGGAATATTGAGCCCGACTGCTTACCAGTGCGGTTGTTGGGAGACCGAAGAAGAGGTGATCTCCGGCAGAGACTAAATGCCGAGTGTTCGTCCAGACGGACCTCTATCAAAACCGTGTCCCTTGATCTGTAGGCTTTTGGCATCCTTTCGCACGCTCATCCCAAACGTTCTCTCGCTTTGACAACTATGACGATCAACGTTCAAGACACACGTGGATGGCCATCGCCATTTGCAAACGCGGCTTACCAACCAGATGCTTCTTCTCGCCGAGTACGCTATGGTGGGCTACAAGTACATAACCTTCGTCGCCAGGCTGCTACCGGCAGTTTAGTGCCTTCCATTCTCCAGGGACTCAGGGCTGAAGAGCGAGAGTTGCCATCTCTATTGCTCTGGAACGATCAGGGCTTGTCGCTATTCAATGCAGTTCTTGACTCTGCCGAATATTATCTTGCCAACAAAGAATGGGCCTTGTTACGCGATGAAGTTCAAAATATCGTAGCTTCAATCTCATCTGGGGACCGGCTGGTAGAGCTGGGTGCAGGGTAAGTGTGACGAGAGCTTTTTCGTCTTTATCGCGAGTGGGTAATTCTGTTGCTCATCGAGTATCTTTGAAGGAACATGAAGAAGACAGCTCTGATACTACATATCCTGCAGTCTCAGAGAAAGTACATCCACTACATTGCCTGCGATGTGGACCGCGCAGCCCTCCAAAGAGGCCTCCGCAATCTTCAAGCGATCTTCCCCGCCTCGGTGTCGAGTATCAGAATCCAGGGTCTAGTCGCCACGTATGAAGACTGCGCTGCCTGGCTGAAGCGCAACCCAGGAAGTGGACACACATCGTTGATGTGGCTGGGAAATAGCATGGCCAACTTCCCCCCGCCAGAGGCGTCCGAATACATTCGGAGCTTTCTCAGCACTGGTGCCTCCATGATTATTGCCTTGGACGGTTGTCAAGACCACGAGCAGATCGCACGCGCGTATGAGGGCCCGTCGAATCAGAAATTTGTTCTGAATGGGCTGCGGCACGCAAACGACGTGCTCAACACGGACGCGTTCGATATGAGCAATTGGAGTTTTCTCGGTCGATGGAACCCCGAGCTATGGATGCATGAGAGCTTCTACGTGGCAGAGCGAGACTTGACCCTCACGATCGGTGGGGAGGCCTTTGCGTTCCGAAAAGGGGAAACAATTCGCTCCATTCGAAGTGGCAAGTGGCCAAAGCCGAAGGTGGTGGATATCTGCAGAGAGGCTGGGGGGGACGTTGTTGACTGGTGGATGAATCCCGATGAGTCTTACGGCAAGTCTGCTAATCTTATGGGGTCCCTGGCCCATGCGCTAATTGATTCTCTCTCTTGACTAGGCTTTTACTTGCTGCAAAAATCGAGCGAGTACGAATAAGTTTGATTGGAGAATGATATTTCAGGTCTATGAAAGATGCTAGACTTATGTGCATGCAGTATTTGCCAGTTATAAACCTTATAGAATATTCCGCAGAAATACTAGGGCCGCAAAGTATGCGTATGGAACTATGAATTTGCTATGGACGAAGTCTTCTTGACACCCAACTGCACAGTATGAGGTATTTCAGTCAGGATGTGCTCGATCCCCTCCTTCTATTTGTTGTACTCTGTTATGTTGAGGCAGTAGTTAGTATGGTGGGTCGCCGAACTGCATAGAAATAGGATGAACTCTATTCCATTATTATTTAGGGATACTTAATAGACCATGACTACGAAGATTAATCCTTTACCATATATGTATATAGTAACATGGCTATTCTACTCCCTATTTCTAGCTAGGTAGAGATGAGTGTTTATAAGTCCTAACCCGGCACTTACTAAATATAAAATATGAAGATATTATAAACACCTAGGGGTCCAACTCTATATATATTAGATCTAACAAGCCTACTAAGCTGGTCACCCTACCCCTTCCAAAAGATGTGGTTTACTATTAGCCATGAAGAAGAGATTAACTATCTTATTAGATTTATTACCTCTTTAAGGTATATAAGATACCTAACAAAAAGGGTTTAGAGGTTTGATATAACTACGCAATATTCCATAGGAGAGAAAGGATGGTAAGACGGAGTTCAAAACAGGCGGCGCTCTATATTTCGGACCACATATTCGGGCTTGGCATCGTTGATTTTCGGCCAGGTAGAGGCCCGAAGACTCCACTTCGGGGCCTTGTCACAGGGCTTGGTACATGACTGGTTATGAACTGAAGCACCTGTAAGGTTCAGCTCCGCACGGTGAAAGTCAGACGATGCGAGCAATGTAGTTTTCTTTCTTCCTCATCCAAGGACAACCGAAGGATAGTTAGGTCCCGAGACTGTCGGCCTGCCCTAGGCGATGATAATGCGGTCATCTGCGGGTATGATGCGGCGATAAGAAACATTGTCATCATTCTTTTCTCCGCGAGCGACTTGAGTGAGTGTTTTTTTGGCTTTGGATTCGATAGATACAGAGGGAAGTGGAAGGGTATTATATCGCCATGGCAAGTCTGGAAAGTCTTCAAGTCAGGTCAAAGAAAGACGAGGGTAAGCAGGGTATCATTGCTGGAATTTTTCCACGCTAATGATAAACAGTCCTATTCCGGGAGTTCTCGTTCACCCTAAATTCTTCCTCTACGGAAACCTCCTGGCAATCACTCGACTTTTTGTTCTGGGAAGAGCCTGGATATCACGGGCCTGACCTGCTGAATGCGCCGGATGACGTTCGCATTTTTCAACTCGACAAGGATAAAGCGTCCAAGGAGATCACACCAGGCTCTCTTGGCTCGTCCAAAGCTTGGGAGTTCTTGTTGCAGACTCTTCGCGCGTCGGCTTCAGGGGCTAAGTGCGCAGTGAAACTGATTGTGCCCTTGCACAGTGGGTATATCGTTCGCTCAGATATCATCCCTCTGCGATTTCGAGACTCTGAATATGTCGAGTCGGCACTTTCTTTTGCGGAGCCACTGCAGACCTACAGTGGCGAGAAGGTTGCCATTTCCAGTCCCTTGGACCTTACGACATGCTTTGCCGCCGCCGCCGGCGGCCTGATCCTCCGCCGTGGCTCTACACGTGTTTCAGATGCCGAACATCAGACTTTATTTCGGATTGTCGAGTCAGACCTTGAAAACCGACTCTCGTTTCCGTGGATACAGCCGGGAACACCACGACGCAGGACGCTTGCGCTAGTGGACGCAAATAGCTCACATCCCGAAGACGGACTTGGCTTTTACCGTGCGGCTAGGGAGCTTGGGATCAACGTGGTCGTGCTGGAGAATTCAGGACACTGGCTGGAAGACCCTGCCCAGGCACAGTGGCGCGAGGCTTTCATTCCCACTCGATTGACGAATCCCCCCGAGGAAGATGTGGGTGACCACATCCTTGCGTCAATCAGGGCCTATGGCAAGCCGGTGGACGGGATTGTCACCTTTGCGGACTCGTTCTGGTACTACATTGCTCGAATCGCCCACGAGATCGGAGTTGAAACCGCGCCACCGGACTCAATGCGCATCGCCACCAACAAGTTCCTGACCAGCAAATATGTGGGCCATGAAGCCTATTCGGCGTCTAGTATTGATGAAGCGCTCAAAATAGCAAAGGAGGTTGAGCTTCCATATCCCCTCATCGTCAAGCCTTGCGATGGCTGGAGCTCAGAAGGAGTGACCCGAGTCGAGTCCCCCGATGCGCTCCCAGCAGCTATCAAGTCGATCGATACATCGCGTCATGGGACCCAGTTTGTGATGGAGAGATACTGCGACGGGCCAGAAGTGGACGTCAACCTTGTCTTATTGGACGGCCAAGTCCTTTTTGCCGAGATCTGCGATGACCTCCCCAAGTCGGCGGACATCAATGGGCGCACCGTGGGATCACTGACCAATTTCCACGAGCTGTACAGCGTGTACCCTTCCGCGCTGCCGCCTCAGGAGTTGGATCTGCTCATCAACAGCTTTGTTGGCACGCTTCTGAAACTGGGGATTAGGAATGGCGTTATGCACCTGGAAGGGCGGGTGGAGAACTCGTCGATGGAATACCGGGAGCAGAATGGGATGCTGGACCTGCAGCCGCGCGCTCCCCAAGCCACTCGGCCAGAATCATCGGCCTGGCTCATTGAAATCAACCCCCGCCCTCTTGGCATGACCGGCTCGCATATCATCGAATCTACCTACGGCATTGACTACTGGGGGTTGGCCTTGGTCTTGGGGGTTGGTGATAAGGACAGAGCGCGTGCATTGTCTCAGCCGTACCGGTGTGGTCCACAGTATACCTGTATCATGGTTTTCATTCCAGCAGACTTCCCACCCTCGAGCCAGGGCATCTTTGATACGGACGACATCTGCGCTGACTTGGTCGCCCGAAGACCCGACTTGGCCAAGCACATCAGTCGATGTGCCACTTTGGTGAAGCGAGGCCAGAAGGTTGCTCACCCAACCACGGGCCGTCATACATTTTTGGCCTACTTCAACGTCTTTTCAAGGGCTGGTCGACTGGAAGCCTTGGATTTGGCGCGGCAGATCCGGGAGGAGGTCCGCTATTCCTTCCTCTAAGCGGACCGCACGCATCTAGGGGGTGAAGTGAAGAAGTCCCTCAGAATTGGTGGTGGTCGATACTTTTGCTACGCGAGTCTCATGTACGTCTAACAGCCGCTGTAAACGCGATGATAAATGCCCAAGACCAGTGCTTCATGGGAGGAAGGGCGCATTAAATGAAGATCAAAGATGTTGATAAGAAGGAAACCTGAGAGAAAGTCACACTAGCTATTATACAAAGGCTTAATAGCCTGTAGCCACCGGTTCTGCCCGCTTCACACTTCCCTCAGTAGATCAACTATACTCGAATACTAGGAATCACTGGCTTCCGTCATGGTGGATGGCATGGCATGACATGGTACGAGGCAGGAAAGTACAGAGTAAGATGTTGTTCTGGAGGACAGAAAGAGAAATAGGAGAAGAGCCAAGAGACAAGAAAAAAAAAAAAAAAAAAAAAAAAAAAAAAAAGGAAAAACAAACGCAGAAGTGCCTTACGATGGCCGGCCTTGTTCTGACACCACTCGAATGCCCAAGAACGAACAACCGTCGACACCGTCGGGGCTCCGATGCTCGAATGGCATTCGGACCGGATTGGAGCCTTGTCCACCGACACTAATGGTTAACCCCTGCAAAGACGCCTGGAAGCGAAAAACACGCAAATATCCTGGGCGTTTGCCCCAACCCATCCTATTTCGTCCCTAGACTCCCTCCTGCCTTTCGCTTCTTACCGCTTTAATGCCGGATCTCGTCGTCGATTCCATTCTTGCCGAGTCAGTGCGATGCCGCCACACATGGTCTCACAGCAGGACGTTGCTCGCCTGGACGAGCGCCAGCGAGCGATCCTTGACCGCCAGCTGAATGGTCTTGGTGGAGAGGCAGGACAACGCAAGAATGTCTTTGCGTACGCGACACTCTCGGATAGAGTTATCTTGTCTGTTAGCTCGATATGTGCTGTCCTCGCGGGCGCCTTGAATCCTCTGGTCCCGGTCAGTTCATGTTGGAAAGTTTCATAATTTGCGCCCCCACGCAGTAACTCATCTCAATCGGCAGGTCATTTACGGTCTTCTCGTCAGCGTTTACGATGGGTTCGCTGCAGGAACCGTCACCGCTTCCGAACTGCGTTCCAAAACCGCCACATTTAGTCTGTACTATGTCTACCTCAGCATCGGTCTTTTTGTCTTCACCTACGTCGCCACGGTGGGGTACTATTACACCGGAGAACGCATTGCCCGGGCTCTACGGACCACATACCTCGCCGCCATCTTGCGCCAGAATATGGCTTTCTTCGATCTCTTGGGCCCCGGCGAGATAACGAGTCGCATCATGTCGGATATGGGGACAGTGCAGGAAGCGGTCACGAGCAAGCTGGCGGTGATGCTGACCGCTATCGCAACGTTCTGCGCTGCGTTCGTCGTGGCCTTCATCATGTATTGGAAGACCGCGTTGATCATCAGCCCTTTCTTTGTCATCATGATTGTGACGGAGACCTTGGGAGGGGCGTATATGGTCAAACATCACAAGCGGGCGATGGAACTGTATACTCAGGCTGCCGGGATTGCCGAGGAGGCCATCGCCGCGATCAAACATGTCACCGCGTTCGGAATCCAAACCCTCCTCTCCGAGCGTTATTTGTCCGTATTGGAGCAGGCCGCCAAGGCAGACCGAAAGGCAGAAAACATGGTTGCAGGGATGATCGCCTGGATGAATGCCATGCCGAACCTGATCTACGCTCTTGCTTTCTGGGCCGGCTCGATCTACCTGACCCGAGGCCAGATGTCCGTTGCTGAAGTGAGCGCGACGACATTGGCCGTAACGATCGGGTCCTTTGCCATTATTAGAATTGCCCCTTCCGCGCAGGCCTTGCTCTCTGGGATTGCAATCACTGGGGAAATTCTGAAGTCGATCGCGCGGCGGTCTCCGCAAGATCCACTGATGAAGCAAGGTGACGAGCCTTCGACCGTAGTGGGTGACATTGTATTGGACCGCGTCGGCCTCATCTATCCCTCCCGTGACGACGTTGATATCCTCAAGGATGTGTCTCTGAGGTGTGCTGCAATGAAGAAAACAGCCATTGTAGGCTCGTCAGGGAGTGGAAAAAGCAGTATTCTGGGCCTGGTGGAACGCTTTTACGAGCCGACCAGTGGAACAGTCTGTAAGTCGTCCCCGGTTCCGTCGCAGGTACACATTTCTCACTTCGGCCAGTGCTGGACGGACGTGATATTCAGTCTCTCAACCTTCGCTGGCTGCGACGCCAGATCTCCCTCGTAGATCAGATGCCGGTTCTTTTTAACGCCACAATCTTGGAAAATATTCTCTTCGGGTGTTCGGACATTGTCGATCAGTTGTCGGAGTCCGAAAAGCATGAAAGGGTTCTTCAAGCATCCAAAAAGGCCAACGCCCACGACTTCATCAGCGCTTTGCCGGACGGCTACCACACCCACGTGGGAGAAAAGGGCCTTCAGCTTTCCGGAGGGCAGAGGCAGCGGGTAGCCATAGCACGTGCCTTGATCAGAGATCCTAAAATACTTCTTCTCGACGAGGCAACCTCCGCTCTCGATTCCAAGTCCGAGGCAATGGTCCAGAAAGCTTTGGATGCGGCAGCCGAGCATCGGACGACCATCATAGTTGCTCACCGGCTGTCCACGATTCAGAACGCGGACCACATTATTGTGCTGGACCAAGGAAAGGTTGTGGAAGAGGGTACGCACCATGCGCTCATTGCGCAGAACGGGGCTTATGCGGCCTTGGTACAGAAGCAGCAGATTGGAGATACTAATGACCACAAGACCCCGGACGGCACCCGCTTGTCCATTGACGATGATGATTCCCCCTATGGTGGCAATCTTGAATACGTCGATGAGAAAGAAATACGAACGGAAGAGGTTGCGCTATCTTCGGCCGCTCAAGAGGAGGGAATACAGAGAGGATCACATAAACTGAGTGCAGCGCAAACCATCGCATTCATTGCACGTCTCAGCAAGAGAGATTGGAGGGTTCTGCTCTTCGGACTCGCAAATGCCATCCTTGCGGGTTTAACCATCCCAGTGTGAGTTTCCCTTTACATTTCCCATTTACTATGACTGAGACAAACCTTGTTGCACCCTGCAGGCAATCAGTATTCTTTGCGAAAATCCTGACAGCCATCGGCTTCGCCCCTCCTCAGTATTCACAACTCCGATCCGAAGTCAATTTCTGGTCTGGACTTTATGTCATGCTGACCGGTACCACCTTTCTCTTTTGGATGGGCGTCGAGATTACTTTATCTTACGCCACCCAAAAACTCGCCGGGCGAGTTCGCGAGATGTGCTTTCGCTCTATCTTGGTGCAGGATATGGCCTTTTTCGACGTACCGGGCAACTCGCCCAGTGCGCTTTCCAGTGTGCTTTCAAAGAGCACCAACGATCTTGCAGGTATGGGAGGACCTGTTCTGGGCGGGATTCTGACTTTCATCTCGACGATCATTGCAGGCATTATCCTCGCTTTGGCCATCGGGTGGAAGCTGGCTCTTGTCTGCACTGCAACCATTCCGATCGTGGTGGCCTGTGGCTGGCTGCGCTTGCAAGTTCTATCCACATTCGACAGCAAGGTCCGGCAGAGTGGAATAGAATCGGCAGCATACGCAGGAGAGCTGGTTCGTACGGTGCGAACTGTTGCGTCGCTGGGGCTCGAGGAGCATGCTCTGGCCCGCTATGAAGGCATTCTGGCAAGACAAGCCGCGAAATCCCTTCGCTCCATCTTGTTGGCCTCCGCCCTGTATGCCGCATCTGCCTCGGTTGTGTATCTTTGCGCGGCGCTCGCCTTTTGGTACGGTGGCACGCTAATCGCAAGCCACGAGTACTCGACGTTCCAGGTTTATATCTGCTTTGTCAGTCTGATCTCCGGCTCGCAAATCGCCGGGTCTATTTTCACGTATGCCCCTGATGCAAGTAAGGCCATGCATGCAAGCCGAGAGATTCAGGATATTATGAATCTCAAGCCCACAATTAATAACACGGCCCCGGCCACGCCACCGCCCACCCAGGCCGGCAGAGAGAAGAAACAAACTCAGCAGAGTTTGAGCGCCTGTCGGGTGGAATTCGAGCATGTCTCATTCACCTACCCATCCCGACCAACGAGACGTGCACTGGACGATCTCCACATCACAGTGGAGCCCGGTCAAACGCTGGCCCTGGTCGGCCAAAGTGGAAGCGGAAAGAGTACATGTGTTTCCCTCCTCGAGCGTTTCTACGATCCAGATCAGGGCCGGATTCTCATCGACGGGCAAGATATCAGACTGCGGGATGTGGACGAGTATCGTCTCGACGTCTCGCTTGTGAGCCAGGAAACGATTATTTTCTCCGGCACAATCAGAGATAATATCGCCGTTGGTCTGGTAGGGCATGAAGTGCGCGACGACGAGATTCTGGAGGCTTGTAAACAAGCGAATATTCTTGAATTTGTGCAGTCCCTTCCGTAAGTAATTCCCCCGAAATCCTTCGAGCAAACTCTTTCCACATGGACTCATCGCATCAACAGGGATGGACTATTGACCTTGGTCGGCACCGGGGGCAGCATGCTGAGCGGAGGCCAGAAGCAACGCATCGCCATTGCGCGGGCTTTTCTTCGAAAACCCAAGATCCTGCTACTTGACGAGGCCACGTCGGCACTCGACAGCCAGTCGGAGGCTATTGTCCAAGAAGCCATGGATACAATCAGAAAGGATCGGACTACAATCATGGTGGCGCATCGCCTGAGTACCGTCAAGAATGCGGACGTGATTTGCGTGTTGCAGGATGGCAAGTTATTGGAGAGTGGAACCCACGAACAGCTGATGGCGAAGCGGGGGAAGTACTGGGAAATGGTTGCTATGCAGAGTCTGCACTGATCGCCAAGACAGGCGTGGATATCCATTTTGTCAATCTTGACTTCCTATCTAAGGCCATATCATCGGCCGACTGGGGTTTGGACAGTTATAGAGCAGCAGGATGTATTCCGTTCTACTATTTTTTTGATTCCGCAGAAACCCATACCAGTGCTCGGAGATGAAGATAACCTCTGCCAAAGGGCGCAGATCTGTAGGAGCTTACGACTGCAGGTGGCAGTGGTGGATGCACGTTCATACATGTATGTAGAGGACAGGTTTGATGCCTTAGCTCCAAGGTGCAAAAGAATCCAATCAATAATGTCTGTTACTTCATAGCGACACCTTATTTCACCCACCGTACAGATTTCTTCAACCATCCCCAACCCAGCAGTATTTGCAATCAATCGACAGAGAATCCGCCTATCGGCATGGGCGCCATGACCTGCGCTTCCCATCGGAGATTGCCCTTGCCAGATTACATTTCCGAAAGGTGGCCCTAAGTCGCTGTCGGAGTGGAGTGGCCGAACAGGCGCCCCGAATGCCGATATCAGGGCTGCATGCCGAACAACGAGCTCTGGCCCTCCCTGATAGATCGAAAACCAGCTGAAGATGCATATGAAGAATGGACTCCGCGCACCTACAGTCTCAACGTATCTGTAGGGCCATACACAGCACCTGTAACACTGTGGTTGCTACCCCTTTTGGTCTTTCTTTACAATATGTTGTTACAAGACCCTAATCACCGTGAGGAACTAGACGATGATGTCGAGAATGCTTTCTCGAACATCAACGGAACTGTGCGACAGACTTCGCAGTTTGACGATATGTCCAGCATCGACGTTCCATTGACACATCTGCCCGTCTTGACCCCCAGATCCAAAACGGCCAACTCCCGCACTGGACTGGCAAAATCCCTTCCTTACGCATCCCTTGATGCGCCGAGATCGACCACCGAAGAGCAGAGTGTACTGATCAAGACCTGGGCGATACTGCTACACCAATATGCGGCGTCTGATAGGGTCGCATTTGCGATTATCGGTAAAGCCGGCCCTTCGGGTCACTCAAGTGCGCAAGCCTCCACACAGGTCTTGGTCTCACACTGGTCCAAGACGCCAACAGCTTTTGCCCAAAGCAGCGGGCCCCAGTTTCAGTTTGTCACATTTGATCCTTCTCAACATGGCAGTAGGGTTAATACTGCCCTTGACTTCTCTGCCATATATCATTCCAACAATGACTTCAGCTATGTTCTCCACTGGTCGGAAGAAGGTGCGAGAGATCTGCGCCTCTACACTAAGCAGTTGTCGGTGCCTACCAAGTTCGCATCTGCCTTGTGGACGACGCTTCTGGAAATCAATACCAGAGTCAGGACTGCAGATCCTCTACTTTACAAGGGTCTGATCAGCAAAGCGGATCAGAGAGCCATCAGCTCATTTATTACCGCACCGGTGTTTGAAGAAAGAAAGTGTCTGCACCATCTCTTCCTCGAGTCGGCTCGGGCTACTCCCCACGCGCCTGCTGTGCAGGGTTGGGATGGATCTTTCACCTATGCTGAACTCGACCAGCTTTCCAAGAACGTTGCGAGCCAGCTCCTGCGTCGAGGTGTGCGCAAGGGGCAGTACGTCCCGTTTTCGTTTGAAAAAAGCGTGTGGATGGTTGTCGCAATTATCGGGATTCTCAGAGCTGGGGGAGTGGTCGCCTCGATTGATCCTTCGCAACCTCGGTCTCGGGCCCGGGAAATTATCCAAGAGACAGGAGCAACGGTGATTGTAGCTTCCAATGCTCAAGCTTCGATCTTTGCAGGTCTCGTCGATACTGTTGTACCCATCTCGGCGGATTCCGTGCACTACGCGGTGGACGATACCGGCTTGCATACACCGTTGCCTCAAGTGCACCCCGCGGACCCTGCCGTGATAATCTTTACGTCGGGATCAACTGGCAAGCCTAAAGGAATTGTCATCCAGCACGGCGCGGTTGCTACCCGAATGGTGGCCGAGGGCAGAGCTTTCCAGTACCATGGTGCGAGAACCTTACAGTTCGCCGCCTCGACATGGGACATCTTCATGACGGATATCTTCACTACCCTAGCGTTCAACGGCTGCGTTTGCATTCCGAGTGAAGAAGATCGCAGATTTAACCTTTCCAAGTTTTGTGCCGACTATGACGTATCACTGGCGCTTATCACTCCGTCACTGGCAAACCTCCTGGAACCTACTATGTTCCCAACCCTCAAGACACTGATATTCGGCGGAGAAGCACTCAAAGAGGAGGTGATCCGGAAGTGGGAAGCAATCGATGGCATCTCACTTCATCAAGGTTACGGGCCAGCAGAGACCGGGCCTTGTATCGCTACGCGTTTGGCCGAACGGCCGGAAATTCTGGGCTATGCGCTCGATAATTCAATCTGCATCCTCGTTGATCCCAGTGACCCGAACCAACTGGTCCCACTTGGGGCCGTAGGTGAGCTCGTCGTCGGAGGGCCCAGCTTGCTTCGAGAATACATCAACGCCCCCAGCAAGACTGATGCCGCTGTGATTGAGAACCCTTCCTGGGCATTCGACCTCATGACTCCTGTGCGGCGATTTTATCGGACGGGCGATCTGCTCCGATACAGTGTCGACACCCTGGATGGTCGGCTAGAATTCGTTGGTCGCACTGACGATCAAGTCAAGTATCACGGTCAGCGCATCGAACTGGGAGAGATTGAGCACCACTTGAGCCGGCTCCCCGGTGTAGAATCATGCGTCGTTGTCCTCATCAAAACGGGGGTTTTCAAAGACAGGCTAGTAGCCGTGGTGCAAGCTGGAAAGTCCAGCGGCGGCAACAGTTACGGCAAACAGCTTTCATTACGATATGATCAGAACATCACGGTCACTCATATGAGAAGCTTCTTGTCGTCTCGATTACCCGAATTCATGATTCCAAATGAGTTGCTGGTGGTCCATGAACTACCACACAACAGCTCCATGAAACTTGACAGGGGCCGCGTCACCAAGTGGATCTCCGACATGCAGAGCCGACCTTCGAAGGCAATCGCGAATCCGCATACTGTGAGCAATGAATTGCTGGCTCATGAATCGACGGCTAGGACAATTGCTCGCGAGTACGCCAGGATTGTTGCGGGCGATAATATGTCTCGTCGCCGAGAGTACGAAGGGCGCGATTTCAACCTGCAGGAAGGAGGCATTGACTCGATCCAGATCATGTCGCTGTCGATGTTCCTTACCCAACAGTTTGGGTTCCAAGTCCCCATGACTGATATTCTCAGCTCGAGGGCCACCGTACGATCAATTGCTTCGGTGATTGATGCGAACAAGAATCACGACCTCGGAATAGGTCAGGGGCAGCCGCTGAGTATGCGGGATAAAATCCGCATTCCACTAGCATCCAGCATGCCGGCCCCCAGCCAACATTCTCTGGAAATAAACGGCAGCAGGGTCTTTCTCACAGGAGCTTCTGGCTTCCTTGGCATTGAGATCCTACGGCAATTGTTAGCTCGACCAAACACGCACGTCTATGCATTGGTCCGGGGATCATCGGAGAGCCAAGCTCGAGAACATCTCGTGCAAAAGGCAATCTCGGCGAGCTGGTGGCAGGATGCATATCGTACCAGACTCCACGTTTGGCACGGTGATCTAACACTACCACAGCTTGGGTTAAGTCACTCTCAATGGCAAATGCTGCAGGGCCAAACGTCTCCGAGCATTGACGCGATTATCCACAACGGCGCTAAGGTGCATTACAGTCAGGATTATGAGACATTGAAGAAAACCAACGTCTCGCCAACGGTCGACCTGCTGAAAGCAGTACATAATCGCGAAGAACCCTTGCATAGCTTTGTCTTTGTATCAGGAGGGCAGCAGCTTAGCTTCGACGACAGCGAGGACGAGAAAAACGCGACGAAGTCGCTAAAAGGATCCGGCTACGCACGATCAAAGGCCGTTTCTGAACAGATTGTCCGTAGATTCGCCAATCAAAAAGGCTCCAAGGCTCGGCATGTTCGAATCGTGAAACCAGGGTTCATCATCGGCGACTCTGAGCGAGGCCTTGCAAATCAATCCGACTTTATCTGGAGACTGATCGCTGCTTGTGTAGAAATTGGATTCTACAACGAGGACGAAGCGGACAGCTGGCTCTTTATCTCTGACATCACCCGAGTAGCGCAAGTGATTCTGCACAGTGTGTTTGAAGAAGACGCTAAACCCGTCACAAAAGTTCTGGATGGCCTGAGATTCAAGACATTGTGGGCCCTTCTCCAAGAGAAATTCGGGTTTGAACTTCAACCCCTCTGTCGGCAGCAATGGCTCGCACGCCTCCAACAATCAGTTGCTCAAAAGAAAGAAAAGCATGTGCTGTTTCCGCTGCTCTACCTGCTTGAGGCTAGTGATGAGCCAATTGGGGTGTTTCACGGACCTTTGGACCCAAGTGCTGGAGTTCAAGCGGCGCTGGAAGCAAACATCACCTATCTGATCAACTCGAGGTTTCTGATCCGAGCGGACTCGGTGCTGACTCCGACAACATCAGTTGCGAGTACTGCCCCCGTGACGGATGCCATTGATGTTCAAAGCTTGAGAGAGCAGTTTCCGGCCTTGCACCACGGCGTCGTAGCTTTCAACAATGCTGCGGGAACTGTGTTACATCGGGAGGCTGCTGAGAGCACACACCGATACATGACCTCATTTCCTTATGAGCTGGGTCGTGATGATCCAGCGAGTGCCTTGAAAACGCAGCGACTTCAAGATAGATTCGCCGAGCTCGCAGCATTCATGAATGCCGACGCCGATGAAATAGGTGAGTACTTCCGTAGATCATGTCACAGACGAAGGTCATATTTCCCCCGTTGGAGGTGCCAATCAACTAATCCTGATAGCCTTCGGCCAATCTACTACCTTCCTACTTCGCTCCCTCGGCCAGGCACTAAAGCCGTTGCTCAATTCGGATTGTGAGATCATCGTTTCCGTTCTTTGCCACGAAGCCAGCGCGGCGGCGTGGCTTGCCCTCGCTAAGGATCTGGGCATCGCCATCAAATGGTGGGCCCCACCACTTGGTGACGACCCAGTTCTGTCACTCGACACCTTGAGGCCACTGTTGACGCCCAAGACCCGGCTGGTAGCCTGCAACCACGTCTCGAACGTTGTGGGTACCATCCACCCAATCCGCCAGGTGGCGGACCTTGTTCATAGGATTCCCGGGGCTGTCATCGTTGTGGACGGAGTGGCATGGGCCCCGCACCGGCCCATTGACGTCAAGGCCCTGGATGTGGACTTCTACTGCTTCAGCTGGTACAAGGTCTTTGGACCCCATGTCGCACAACTGTACGGCCGGCGTAGCGCTCAGAAGCGCGCTCTTGTGGGCATCAGCCACTTCTTCCTCGGCGAGATGCCGGGTCTGGACTGGCGCTTGCGCCTCGGTGCCAACTCCTTCGAGCTTGAGGAAGCCCTGGTGCCGATCACCCGATACCTGAAACGCGTGGGCTGGGACAACATCATTGCCCAAGAGACGGTGCTCCAGGATGTTTTCTTGGCGTATCTCCGACGCCGGCCCCAGGTGTTTCGCATCTTCGGCGAGAAGTCATCGGACCCTGCGAAGCGTGTGCCGGTGATTACATTTGAGGTGATTGGACACTCGTCTACATTGGTGACCAACAAGGTCAATCAGAGGGGGCGATTCCGCGTTGTGTCTGGAAATTGCTGGGCTCCGAGGCCAACGCATGATGTGCTGGGACTGGGCGCTGAAGGTCTCATCCGGGTTAGTTTCGTGCATTATAACACTGTTGCGGAAGTGCAAGAGTTTTGTGTGGAGCTTGATTCAGTTCTGGAGACTTTGAAAGCTGGAAAATAGTATTCAGATGGAATACACACGCTCTCCAATATACCATTCCCTGGTGCCTGGCAACGTAGCCAATGATGGAACCTTCTAATTCTGTGCACCTAATAAGAGTATATAATGATACAATTTATAGCTTACCCATTTGGGTAGATCGTTTGACCTTGCGTATAGATTCCTCTCCTACCACAGGATATGCCGCCGGAGATGCCAAAGCCCAATCCTTGATATCGTACGATTTGGGTGGCTTCAGAGGGAGGGAGGCCTTCATAGCATATAAAGGCATCTTTTAGGCTACTAGATAAGAAGAACCGTACCTTCATTGCTTTCTCATCTGTATACAAAATACTAGTGGTTCCTAAATTAGTAATGGTAACGCGGTTTCCAACAATATATCTTCCATGTATGCAAGTCCCGATATTTCATACCGTTGGCTGTCTATTGCACTACCACCACTACCGTAATATCAGTATCTTTCACACTGCCTCTGGCTGTTTCATTCCCTTTCCCAGAACCAACCTCTGCATGCGTAGGAACCGGTCCGACGATTCGGAGTCGGCTCGGTCAGCGCTGACAGTCGGTCCGAATGCGCCACAGAGCGTCCGTATTGGTCCATTAGCACCAGCAGGAGGAGCCGCTTATAGTAAAAAGAGTGCCACTATCGAACACATGGTACCCTAGTTTCTCGAACCATACAACTTCACAGCGTCTAGCAAATCTGCTTTCAAGCCCACGTGACCATGGCCAACGCAAGTGATTATGTCGATGTCTTGATCATCGGCGCCGGGCCAGCAGGGTCTGTGTTGCGATCTACCCTGTTTTTCTCTTTCCAACAACTGCTAGGCGAGGAAGAGTAGGCTAACGGATGCGCAAAAGGCTTACCACGGCGAACTCGTTCAACGGCAGCAACCGGCGTGTGCGATTAATCGACTGGAAGCCGGCGCCGCTCGAGACCGGTCGAGCGGACGGTCTGAAAAGCATCTCGATCGAGGTGTTGGACTCCTTCGGTATTGGCGACGCAGTACTCAACGATTGCCAGCCCTGCGAAGAGATCGTGCTGTGGAACCCAGGCAGGGATGGGGTGATTACACGGACGATGACCATCCCAGACAAGGTGGAGGAGCTGGGCAAGGCGCGAGAGGTGACCCTGGATCAAGGCATGAACTGTGATTCTTGAAGGCAACCAAGTCACCGGCTGACTTCCTTTTCCAGGACAAATTGAGCGCGTCATGGTGGCAAACCTCTACAAACACAAAACTGTCGAAGTCAGTTGGAACACCCAGCCCGTCAGCTTGCAAATCGACCCTTTGACGACAGACGAGCCCGAGGCATATCCTCTCACCATCACAGTACAGGACAGGGAAACCCACGTCCAAGAGACGATACGTGCGAAATATGTGGTTGGAGCGGACGGTGCACACAGCTGGTTGCGCAAGTATCTCAATATCGGATTCTCGGGAGATTTGACAGACTCCACCTGGGGTGAGTGATGGATCGTTCCACCGACATCGTTGGGGTTTGATCACTGATAAAGGTCTGGGTCTGGCTAGGGGTGATGAATCTGGTGCCCAAGACCGACTTCCCGGATATTCGCAAAGTGTTTGTAGTCCATTCCAGCTTGGGAACCGTCATGGGAGTCCCACGCGAAGACAAACTCGTCCGCTTATACATCAGCATGGACGGAGGAAATCGCCACACATCCATCGATGCCAGGAGCGTCACCGCAGAGATTCTTCTCAAGGCCACTCGAGCAATCCTGGCACCTTACACCCTCGACGCTGCGCGGATCACATGGTGGTCGGCCTACTGCGTCGGGCAGCGGGTGGCCGACGAATTCGCCCGGCATGACCGGATCTTCTTGGCCGGCGATGCAGTCCACACCCACTCTCCCAAGGCAGGTCAGGGGATGAATACCAGCATTCAAGACGGATACAACATCGGCTGGAAGCTGCGGTATTGTCTGGAGCAAAAGGCGAGCCGGGCCCTGCTCTCGACATACCAGACCGAGCGTCGGCCCATCGCGCAGGCGCTCATTGACTTCGACCGAAAGTACCTGGAGTCATTTACCCGAAGGGATATCACCCACCATGAGTTCCTCGAGGCATATATTGCCGGGCAGAGATTCACTACGGGGATTCAGATCCAGTATCCGTGGTCGCTCATCGTGAAAACAAAGCAATTTCTCACGCCGGCTCATCCTCGAGCCACGAACCTGGCACCGGGAAAGCGTCTGCCTGATTTCCAGATGGTCAATCAATCCGACGCGGTGCCTATCCAAGCATATCATCGGTTCACCAGTGACGGCCGTTTCCGCCTGCTTGTTTTCCCGGGCGACATTTCCCAAGAAATTGCTCTCAGCCGCTTCAATCTCCTAGGAGATTGGCTCATCTCACATCTTCCGCAAACTTCTGGTCTGGAGATAATCACAATCCATGGGGCCAGGCGCGCTGATGTCGAATTGATGGATCTTCATCCAGCCTTCCGGCCGTGGAGCGACGAAGATGGGTGGAATTACTGGGCTGTGTATGCCGATGATGAGAGTTATCATAAGGGTCACGGGCATGTGTATGAGCGCTGTGGAATCAGCAAGGAGGACGGCGCTTTGGTTCTGTTGAGGCCGGATGGATATATCAGTCTCATCGCCTCTTTCGAAGAAACTGATGAATTGATAGACTTCTTCGATGGACTCAAACCAGGGTCGAGAACTGTGCTGGAGCGGCGGGCGAACTTGTAAGATTGCACTAAAAAGAACAGAATCAGTGTATCTTCAAAGAAATACACACCAGAGGTTTGAGTCACCGGCAAATATGCTTTACCGTACTTGAGGCTCCTGGTTTTCGAATAGTGTCCATATTCGTTTAATGTCTCAATCGATATCTAACCTTTTGTTTTTCTCAACAAATTCTTTGTACATACAAGGATCGTTAAATGGCAGAGCAGTTCATTGATGGTAACACAATGAATGCGTTTCTACCTTGACAGGGATATTGGATATATATTTATTATAAGGCTACTTAGGGGGATAACTAGTGGGATTCTATATAGGGACTCATAGGTTTAGGTTAACACCATAACTATAGCTAATATTAATAAAACTTATATAATTTAATAGAGCTTATGATACATTCCGTACTTGGAATCCCGAGTTATTATGGCTCCCTAGCCTTGATCACACGGGCCATAGGTTTGACAAAGGAAAGCTCTCGTTCATCTTTATGATCATAGTGATTTCAACCCTTTACAACGATATACTGCCTTCCAGTTGGATCTTACCAAGCTTCCTCAGAGCCAGATGTAGCCCCGGGCAGAAAATGCCAGGGCACCCAAGACCTAGATACTAGAGTGTCGGGCTCGGCGCACTCCGATGAAAAGAACTGCCCTGGGTTGTATCTGAATATCCTCAAACTCCGAAGGAACTTCGATCAGCGATATTTCGATTAGCTATTGTTGTCCCTACGTTGGCTGTCTGGACTTACATTTACCGTTAGATTATTTATCGAGAGAAGTACAGGACTATACGGCCTATGTTTCATACGGGCTTAATCTTTACCATTCAAAACTGGAACAAGTCTCTGAATACGGAATCAGTCATATCAAGACCAGCGTATCATGTGATTAGAGTTTGAAATTTACTTCAATGTCTCCCAACATGGATGCAATAACAGTCGGCACAGTACCTGCCTAGTAACAGCGGCCCGCTATTCCAAATATCGACTCCGAATCTGTTCGCATATCCCCCAAATCCTTCTCCTGTTGGCAAGGCCCAGGGTATAGCCATAGCTTTTGCCGGTGGACTCACCGTGCTCCCTGCAAGCGAGAAGCAGCATAGAAGCTTTCTCCTCGATCTCTTGCGATTGGAAAACCGAGAGCTCGAGCACCTCCCACAGCCATGGATATGTATCGACTAACTTGGCCTCCCACATGGAGCGCGGAATCAAGGTAGTGTGCATGACCCGCGAGGCCGCCTTGAGAGCCAAAATTGATTCTGGGCGAAGGTGCTTGAAGATTTCGTGTCGCAGTTCGATCGGAAGACGACCGAAAATATCCTCTTCATGGAGCTTCGTCTCATTATCCAGGTAGGTTTCCGTGTCTAACAAGCACTTGATGTCGCTGATCTCCGATTCGAGCTCCGGTATGTTGACTGGATTTACTACTAAAATCTGGGCACGTTAAATTTTTACCCCGCATTGTTTGCTCTCAGCTTATTACTTACCTCCTGCCCTCGGAGAATCTCCCACACCTGCTCTGCGGGCGGGTCCGGGTCGCCATAGTCAAGTTGCAGCCGGACATACCGGCCACCGTTGGCCTGTTCGAAAACGTGATACAGCGCATGTCCCTGAATTTCACCTGGCTTCCTCAGGGAGATGCATCTCTTCAGAACCTCGTAGCAAACGGAGTGAAAGGGAAACACATGTGGTTCGCCGATTTCTGCAAAGTCGTGATATCTGTGGGAGGGTTAGCAGGTAAACTGGAACAGGAGATAAGGGGTGACGCAAAACATACGCGACCATGGGCACAATCTCACTCTTCGGGTATGGGATGTTCATATCTAGTAAGGCGATGTTATCATTGACGGCTACTTCTAGTGCCCCGAAGGGCTATGCATTCAGAGCAACGTACGATTCCCAGCAACAACTTCAATTCCACCCTAGCAGGACCTCCAGCTTCAGCAAATCATAGTGCCAGCGTGAACACTGTCAACGGGATCGATTAACTTACATAGTCAAAGTACCGACCAGATCCCGTCAGAAACGACCTAGAAAATCAGGGTACTTGGTTTTATCAAGACGGTCATAGCGAGTCACTACGAACTTGTCACTTCCTGTAGCGTCGGGATTCATTCCCAGGGCACGTAGTTCGTCGAGCCACTCCAGGTTGCAGTCTTCGAGGATGTCGAAACGATAGGCCCTTTCGTCGGTCCCTTCGCAGTCCATGTCGACCTGGCTGGAGAATGGACCTCCGCAGATAGCGCAAAAAATCGCCCAGCCACCCATTTTGATCGCTGTGGACGGATGGCATATCGTTGTGAGGCAGACGAAAGGATAGCGCGTCTTTTATAATCGCGGCCAGTGGGGTATTGGTGCCTCACTGCCTGGTGCCTGGTGCCTTTGCCCTGGGTGGGAGTTGCCACCATGCCTATGCGGGACTAGCTTACAATCTATGCCAAGATCGCCAAGGGACTAATATATAGACTACAGTTTCTTTAGCTCTGTACTTACACCTATTATTCTCCTAGAAGTAATGCTGCTTGCCATACATTGCCAGCCATGAGTAGCTAGTTTAGAGTTGTATAAGTAAGTAGGCTTAGCTTCATAGTAGTGTTCAATACACACATCTGCTGTGTGTGGATTAAGGTTAGAGTTACATTAATCTAGCATTCTAGCAGAGTTGCCCCTCTTTCTTACATACTTTCCATTCCTATTCCACTCTTTCTAAATATTGTGGTGGATGAGGCCCTTCTCCTATAAGAGAAGGTGCTAGAAAGGGTGCATCTTGTTAGAGCCTACTGCTTCTTTGGCTAGGCAGTCTGCTTCCTCATTCCCCAGATCATCACAGTGTCCTAGGATCTATTGGAGATAGAGGGGAATCCCACACATATTTAACTCCCTGGCTAATTAGAGCATGGCCTAGATTTATTCTATAAACTTACTATTGCTTATAGTGCGGACATGCTAGCAGTTAGGATAGTGACTGGCTTGTAGCTGGTGCCTAGGGCCTCTTGCTTCTTCTGTAAGATCTGATAGATCGAACTGATAGTATAGTATATTACTATAAGCTCTGCAGCATACACTAGCTGATACTCTATTAAACTAATACTGACCTGCTGGGACTAGATTATATTTCCTTCGCTACTACCTTACCTATTCTCGACTACTAATAATAGCGGGACGTCAAATCTCCCAATTAACCTTGGATATCCCAGTCTGCACGGCTGCAACGGTTTCCTGGAGATGAATTATGCTACCTTTTAGTCAGCTGGAACACCGGCGGCCTTGTGTGAGTTTGTTGCGATAGGCATCTTGGCCACCTAGGTATGGGCAACATGTCACTCATGATACATCTTCATTACATGCCACTTTTGATGCACATTATGGATTCTAACATGCGCACACAGAAAACCGTGCACATCAATTTTGGCGCGGCACCTCCTTTCTAGGAATACATGTAAGATTCTGTAGCAAGTCCTATATTGGTCAAGGGAGTTGGAATCAGGGAGGACTTAGTAGTAGGAAATTAAAGGTCTTTGATGTGACCAAGCCCACTAATCAATGCACACCAAGCTTGGTGTGCTGAGTGAAGCGGTAAATATAATCTACTTTGACAGTAGGACAAACTAGCAGTATTACAGAAAGCAGAGCACCCTGCATTAGTATCTCCATATGCCACATGACATAATTCCAGAGTAACTGCTGTACATTCTCTATATACTTACTCTCTCTTAAAGATAAAACCTAGCAACCTTATAATAGCAGGGACTCTTTCCCAAACAAAGTTATGTAATACATATAAGGTAATAGAAAGCCAGCATTTTTAAAGATTCGTAACCTACTTAATAGGTAAAGTAAAAAACATATGTATAAGTTAGGAAGACCATACTGTGGTCTTCCAGAGTATTATTATTTATATAAGGTGTGTAAATAGGTAACAGATCATCCATTTTTCCTTCTATATATAAGGTAAACGAGGAAATTCCACCGGCGAAACAGGCTTCGGTGGAGATTCTCAAGTTCCATCATTTTACTCCTCTTCGACCAACATCGATCGGCACCTACTCAACCTCTTTATAGCTGTGACAGTTTTGTCGGTTTATTGTGGCGGGTACGGTGAGGAATGAAGACACATTTGGCTCTATGGAGTCAACGCCAGCACCATAGTTGACATGCGAACCCATCCTGGAGCGTGGACCTCGAGGATCTTCAAATCATGGTGTGCCATTTCTGCTAGGGCCTTGAACTGTGTCACAGTTCTCCCCTGTCCATTAAAGGTTGCCTACATTTGAAAGTCGGAAGCCCTACGGTGGTTCACGTCAATGAGAAGGAACTTTCGGGCCCACCATCCTCCACAGAATCTCTCTTACCGTGCAAACCGCTCCAAAAAGATACTATCTGTTCCCGGTTCGGGGATTATTAGTTCACAGAGAACTATGCGATCGCCGTGTTTCATTGCCGGAACGATGGCCTGGAGAATGCGACAGGCGTATTTGTCATTCCAGTTATGTAGCACGGCGCAGAGAAAATAAATCACAGTTTTACCTGGGATGCTTTCTCGCGGACGGAAGATATCGTGAGCCTGGAAGCGGATGCGGTCTCGAAGCTCGGGATCCAAGGCCAGGAGGCCGCCTTGGACACAGACTTGAGCCGAGCCCTGGACGATGAAGTTGAGTTTCGGGAACTGGTTCGCGAGTGTGATGCTCGTGCGGCCCTGAGAACCCCCAGCCTATAGAGAAAAAGCCTCAGTATTATCCTGTCCCCGTTGCGGTAAGACGAAGGAAAGCTTACATCAATCACGAGAGCATCTCCCATACTGGACCAACTGAAGGCATCCCCTGCACCTCTCAGTCTGCAAAGGCTGGATGAGGACATGAACCCTAGTGCTTTAGCCAGCTGTTCACAAAAATGTCGTGTCACTCTCCAGATGCTTGGTAAAATGTATTTTGGGTACCATTGGCAATATTCCAACCTGTTTCATTAGGCTCGGTGCTGGCTCCCCATTTTTCCAGCGCGTCGGCGAGGTGAGCACTCCCAGCGAATTCTTGCTCAAAACACAGACCCACGAAGGCCTCAAAGCGCTCATCGGACATCAGTAATGATCAGCGGGTAGCACTGCAATGTATGGACAGAACTAGTTGGCCACCCCGCAACTCCAGGTTTCCCCAACCTCCACATCGAAGTATTGCCGAGATGTCCTATTGCATGCGGGGGTCTTACCCTATGTCGGGCCCGCAACAGGGGTAAAGGGAAGCAACAGCCGGAAAATATATTCCAAGGGACAGGGTGGATAGACTCCAATTGGATCGTATTTCTTAGGGTCTTATGACCTTATCCTATTCCCCACATGTTCTCCACATGCACCATGGCATCAGCTCCTTGTATTCAGGCCACGCAACAATAACATCGTCCTGATCCATACATTTACCGGTACAGAGCCGAATTAGGCATGAACAGCGGCATCGAATCCTCCCACATCGAGTCTGTAAGCATGCGCTTGTTCTTTCCATCCGCATCCATGATCATAATCTGGCCGTAGGGCTGGAACGTATTGTCGTACAAGGCACACTCATACCGGAACCCATACATGCCGGTAGAGTACATGATCCTTCCATCATGCGTCCACACCGCATGAGCATCGTTGGCGCCGCTGCTCGTCAATACGCGCAGATCACTTCCATCCGGCCGGATTGTGCAGATGTCGTAGTTGGTTGCGTTCATCTTGCGGGTGAAGACGATGCGTTCACCGTCCGGTGAGAAGAAGGGGAGGTTGTCCCATCCTGTGGTGAGGACGGTGACTTTGCGAGTTTCGAGGTCCAGGATGCGCAGGCCGAGCTGGGACTTGTCGCCCTGGGTGGACTTCGCGCCCCAGACACGATAGACGACCTTCTTCCCGTCGTGGGAGAAACTGGGGAAACCGGAGTTGATTGCCGTGGAGTTGCTGGTGAGATCGGCACTGCTTGTGGTTAGCAGTTCAGCGTAAGTTCCGTTCGCACTGGCGCGTGCCAGCCATGCACCGTACTGTGCGCGAGCCTGGAACCAGGAGCCGATGCCGAAGACGAGCCATTGGCCGTCGGGGGACCAGGAGGGTTGGAAGGCACCCGCTAGTCCGTGGCCGACCAGCGTTGCGTCGACGAGATCTGTGTGCAACACGTCAAAGACCAGACGGGCATTCTGTCCGGCCGGTGACATGGTGACGATGGACGAGTTACCGAGCTGCTTTTGGGTGATGGCGAGCCGGTCCTGCTTGAACAGCTGGGGGAAAACGTCGGTGAAGCGGTACTCCCAGTCTGAGTCCCAGCTGTAGAGCTTCTTCTCCATAGGCCGGATGACCCATGTAGTCTTTTCGTAGACGACCTTCTTGCCGTCGGGTGACCAGGCGGGCGAGCGAATGGAGACGGATGTGTTGCTGGTGGTGTTCCAGTAGGATCCGGCAGTGTATAATCCTTCCTTTGTAGTGCCCTTGATCTGGTACGCAATCTCCTCGTTGGAGATGTACTGCGGAAAGATCTTGACGCCGGACCCCTCCACCTCGACTCTACGATCTGTTCCTGTGGCAAAGTCAACGGATACAATGCTTGAGTTGGCAGAGGCAATTGATTCAGGACGGTGAGAGTCCCAGGTCGCCTGACGGGCCATCTCGTAGTAGACGATGCGCTTGCCATCAGGGGACCACTTGGGCGAACCCAGCGCATAGCCCGGCTTGGTGGTGATCTGTCTGAATCCAGATCCGTCCGGTCGGACGAGGTAGATCGACAGCTCCTGCGTGTGCTCCCATCCGCTGAGTCCCATGAAGGTCTCATCCCCGTGGCCGTCCCATTGCACGTTGCGGTCTGACGAAAAGGCAATCCACTCGCCATCTGGTGACCAGGCCGGTCGGAAATATCCATCCATCCGGGAAGGGTCGGCGACGGTAGCTGCGGTATCAGTCAGATTCCAGCGCTTGCCCGTCTCCAGATTCGTAACCCAGATATTGGCCTTATAACCATTGGCGGTAGAGACGTAGGCAGCCAGACTGCCGTTCGGGGAGAGGACAACCGAGTCTTCGACCGAAGGCGTGGCCACGAGCTCTTGTAGATCAGAGCCATCTGTCCGAATGCGGTAGATATCCGCGTTACCGTCTCCGTTGCGCTCGCCGGTGAAGGTGACCCATTGTCCGTCGGGCGAAAAGGTCGCATGGTACTCGTAGATAGGGTCCGAGAGAAGGGATCGTTCATTGCGGCCGTCGGCATCTGCGATGTAGAGCTGGGAGGTGCCAGGGGCAATCCTGTTCATCAGGAAGATGCCTTTCTTGCCATGCGAGGCAGTGAGGTCCCGCGCTGGGTGACTGGGGGGCAGCGGCATAGCCTTTGAGTCCACGCCTATCTGCGAAGCATAGGGGCACGAGGCAAGGGCCTCTGCGTCCAGTAGTCCTAGAACCGTCAGGATAAACGTATACGACCGCATTGCGTCAGATTTGGTTTGGTTTGCAGCACGCAAAGCCCCATCCTGATGCAGGTGGCGGGGTCCCTATATATCCGAGATGTCTATTTCCAAGAATCTTGAAGACGTACACCCGTCCAGGCTACACGCCGATTAATTATCTGATTATTCAGGACCTACACTCCCCACGAAGCAGTGGGGACATTCGGACATGATTCTCTTATCAGATTCTAACTCGGTCGTCTTGACTTACCTGGGTTTAGTTTCCATTCACCCTTCAGTCCTTCATTTCCTCGGCAGGATAATCTCCCAATCGCACGGTCAGAGTCAAAGTGCCAAGTCTGCCAACGGGCAAGCGAGATTGCGATCAGCCGTCCCACATCTTGGAATAGACAAGCAATAGATTTGCCAAGCCGTCCCCACCATTCATCTCCGAGACTTGAATGACCTTCGGCTTCGGAGTTGAGACGGCAGGAGTAGAAGTATACTCCGTATGTAGTGGCGGAAACGTGTCGAAGTCTCTGAGGACAAGTGGCTGCTACCGGCCAGCGTGATTTCAAAGAAGCAAGTTGCTGACTACTTTTCAAGAACGGCCAGTAAGATGTGACTATGGAATGGACGCTTATGGCAGTTTTCAGCTAGGGCCAGTGGCTCTGACTGGTCCATGCTCTTTTGTCTGAGTCTTCGCGTACAGGAATTCGTTCAAACTAATCCTAAACCGCATATTCAACCGCCTTTTCTGCTCACTAAGAGTAATGGATGCTGAAACAAAGTACCTAAACGCCTAATAATCGAACTGAATCGGTAGACCGTATAAACGATCTTAGAACTGCGTGGTTCAAGATTGGGATATAGGGATTAACAGCATCCTGATGCTAATTAACAAGGCTGACACAAATAGGCTACATGTATAGCAATATCACTGGTCACCCCACTGCCCCATATTAGTGTTCATGAAAAGCTTTATCTCCGTCGACTTGGATGTAGCATTCAAGAAAAGCAATACCTACCACTGTGCATCAATCCACACTCTTTATCCTCAATTCAGAAGCTATTCAGGCTCCCAAGGCTGATCAAGTGAATTGACGTAGTATCTATGATCAGAGACACCTCGTTAAGGGAACTCGGCGCAGTATAGTTTAAGCTCTTAGGCAAGTTGCATGTCCACAATAGATCCAGTTTTCTATACTTAGATCAGACACGGTTTGAACATCATATCGGCCGTTGGGGCTGACTACAGTGGCAGGCTACCTGCTGCCGGCCATGAATCCGCTCAATCGGGCACTGTAGTCTGTAGGAGTGTAGCCTGTTGGGATTCAAGAGGAGTCTTTGAGGAGGGGAGGGGCTCGACATTATGGACATTGTTACATAGCAGGATCATTGCCCTGTCAGCTCTACTCCGTAAATCTGGAGAGTTTACCTCTGTTCAGTAAACTATGGAGTATTAATGAGAAAGATTGCCCTTTTCACATGATTGTTTGCTCCATAACCCCGCGACATGTATACTCTGGTTTAATGCACATACGCAAATGTATTTCTGTTGTATCAAGAATGCCATTAGGTCTTTGTCAGGCCCTAAATTTTGTAGTTACATAGAGCATGATATTGAGACTCATGATTCTTAGAAGTAAGTCAAACATATCTTGGTAAAATTGTCAGCTCATTCATCTGCACTCATCACTCTGACGTCGACTTGTCCAACAATGATCGTTGGTACTCGCTGGCTGGTACTGCGTGCTACGTGTGCTGAGAGAAGGCAGCAAAGGCAACTACGACTTAGGCTACCTACTACCAAACTGTAGATGAATTGACGCAAGACGCTCCCCAGACAGGCGACACTTTCTAACTGGGAAATGACGCTTTATTTACCTCCAGTTCATTTAAACCTTTATGTATTCCAACTTTTGTTTCACTTGACTACTTATCAACTGTAGAACAGAGACTTCTTCAACACGCTCTTATTATCATCTTTCAGCAGTCCAACGACTCGAACCCCATCTAGTCAAATCCTGGTGAGTTGCTAATCCACCGGTGACGATCTCATCACAAACTCAGATCTCCTCGCATGATAAAATGAGACTCATCCAACATTGCTGACATTGACAGCAATGAAATATATTCCCCTGATGCGGAGCTCCCAGGACTTCTACAACTTCATCGACCGAACCATTTTCCCGATCCTGCTGCACATTCTTGTCATTCACAACGCCTACCAGTACTATATTACTCGCGACGAGTCTGTTCCTACTGAGCTGCTTCGTGCCAATCTCAGTATTTGCGTTATGCTTGCGTTATATTGGTATGAGACGCGAGCTCCCGACAATATCCATACCAAGGTGTGTTATGCTATAATCATCGTGCTCGCATGTCTGGGCTTTCTGCACACGGTCGCCGACTTTTCCCGACACTTTCGGGCATGGTCAACGGCCTTTTCGATCAGCACAGTTGTCGATATACGACTGGCAGCTTCGACAATGTCTAGTGGTCGTTCTCTGCTACTGGCCAGCATTGCTATATGACGGCCCAGGAAAGTGCGATACAAAGTGCTGTCGCGGAGTACATTCGAAACGCGGAGAATGGGATAACCTGCGAAATACAGTGCTTGCGTCTGGATCATGGCGGCACCTGGAACGGGTGGTTGAAGCTGGGGTTGGTCAGCAACTTTAGCGAGGATGCTTACTGTCGTGTCGGCCTGCTGTTTGATGGATGTATCTCTTGTGAAAACAATGACATGTAATCCTACCACGAAGGATTCCTTGCTTCAGGGGCTGTTGAAGTCATCGGCGGACTCTCCGGTGTTTTGGTGGTACACCTTTTCTGCCTGGTCGAGGAGTGAACAAGTTGCTGCAGCACTGTTGATATCTGTATGTACGCCTGTGCTGGCTTTTGAGGATGAAGGTTGCACAAGATTGCTGGTAGCCCAATGGTTAAATCATTAAATGAGTGGAAGTTATATGACTTCGACTACCCAGCTTTTCCCTCCTAAAAGCATAATCTTTTAGAAAATTACGCATGTGCTCTTCTCATTTGGAGCAGTCATTAGCTCTTAGGAAAGATAGGGGTTGCCTGGTCCAAGCAAGTATTATCAATCTATGAATGCTTTCAACGACACATTGGATATGTCGCGAGTCTGGAAAACATCTACTGCTTGAAAAGCCTCCTTCACATTGCGCATTGCTTGATTCTGAGCAGAGTGCTTAATATATTTAGCAGCGCCTAATCTCCTGACCATTCTCTCACCTACCTAAATGCACCGGTCTCATCCAGTCTCTTTTTGAGCTAGGCATTGCTAGCTGGGAATAATGCCACAATTGCGTTCGCCCTCTTATACCTCTGGGGAAAATCTTTCTGATCTGTAGTATATTGATCACGAGCGCCGTACGCTAGCTTAACTAGCGAGCCGACTGCATCACAAATGCCGCGCCTAGTTGTAGGTGAGACCTTGATGAAGAGACAGTCCCGCTGGGTTGCAAACACCTCAGCTTCTGCATGCGATACAGGGAATTCACTATCACCTTCACCTATAGCAGCAATCATTATTGCGAGAAAGGGGTGGACCACATCTTTGCAGCAGCTGCGCATCCCCTCATAGGCAGTCACCATTTCATCCCATGATTCCCTTGATGAAGCATTGTATGTAAAGATAAGGGGGATATGCTGATAGAAGGAGAGGATCCCTGAATAAGACCCTAGACCGCTGGCGGAGGAGAAGCCAACATTGTAGAGGTAACCATTACAAAAGTATTCTGTGGTACCATCATCTGTAGGGTCGAACTCAGGGCCAAAAAGCTTCTCTTTCCCTAGTAGCTAATGAACCACGTAGGGTAAGCTCAGCCAGGGGTACTTAGAGCATATTGCACTGGGCACATACTTTATAAAGATGAGTGCAATCAGCGGCGCCTTTGGCATTCATGATAATAATAGACATGAACTGTTAACCGTGATTACAGGGTAGCTTGGTGGGTGACCGCCTCCAGTCGCTCATATGGATGGCGTGAGGGGGTGGGTCAACACTTTCACTCTCTACTATCATGGCCGGCGCTGATGGCGCGGGCTCGCTGCCACAGCTGCCACTATCACGGAGCTTGCGGACCATGATTCTGGCGCGAGACAGCATGGGTGACAGGTGGGTAAGGCGGGCAAGGTGAGTGGAAATGAGCAATACTCAGAATATACCCGGAACCAAGGCAAAACTTGCCAGAATTGACTGACCGAGATGCTCCGTGATAGTCGATATTAATGGTTGAAGGGGGCCGCCCTCACCCCGGAGGCCGGAGTGGGTGCATGCCTAAGGCACAAACAGATACCCACGGCCCGACGGCCCGACAGAGACCAGAAGCTAAGTGTATTAATAATCAGTAATCATCATTCATTAATAGCACGTGATACCTGGCCATTCAACAGCAAGGAAGAAAGGTGGTGCCTTCCCAATCCAGCCTAGCGACGGGTTGTTGCCTTACTGCCAAGAATCCAGACCCTCAGGAACACCAATCATATTACGACGACTTAGCGTTGGCCTGATCAAGGTCTTGGCATTGCTTTTGCCTCAAGGTCCACCATCCGAGCAAAACACAACACTATCCCACAGGGGTAGGGTAACCAGCCTGGCAGGCTAGTTGAACCTGACGTATAGTAACCCCTAGATGTTTTGCAATATCTTCATATTTCATATTTAATGAGTGTAGAGTTAGGATTTGCAGGCGCTCATCTCTAGTTAGTTGAAAATGGGGAGGGGTAGAAGGAGCCATATTAGCTATAGTAGAGAGTTGATATTGAAGGTTATGATCTATAAATGATAATAGGCACGGAGTTCATCCTATTTCTATGCAGTTCGGTGACCCACAATGCTAACATTATTTACTCAACATACCGTAGTATATAAACCACCACGACTTTCATACTAACCTATGAAAGAAATGATTATTCCCTTATATCTCAACAACCACTAGGTATTTTGAGTTGATATTTATATCATTAATAGCCTAGATCTAAGGCTATCTAGTGATATCAAAATCATAAGGGATATCTAAGTATTTAGTGATTTCTATCCAAAATGGTGAGGGTTGGTTAGTCGAATCCGATAAATCCTCAAAAATCGAAACCGATGGTTTTAACTGAACTCGAATTGGTTTCACCCTACCTAAACCGAAACTGAAGCAATTCCCTAGGCTAGGAACCGAACCCTCACCACTGCAAGTTCGGTGAGGGTCGGATTCGATTTTAGCGGTTCGGTTATGCAACTCTAAGCTAGGGTGTGGTGATATTTAGTAGTATTGTCCTATTATGTCTGGTGTATTACTAGTTATATGCAAAAAAGGTATATAAAGGGCCGGTGACAAGAGTGAGTGTAATGACTAAATGATAATACAAAGGCCAGTATGAAGATATTACACCTGCCTCAGCTGTAGGTTTATTAAAATGCATAGTGAATGGGGCTGATCTCAATCACACTGTCTTAGTCTGTGTACTCAGGATTTAGTCTGACAATAACTTTTGATCGGGATTCTGGCTATTCAATGAAGTAGTTGGCGAGTTTCGTAGATCACTGCTATCGAGGAAATGAGGATTCCGCATTGTCAGGGGCAGTATGCCCTGTTACTGCCTGAGTCATCAGTTTTGTCTCTAGGCCCGTGGGCACGTGCTCTGCTCCTGTGGGCGCCGTTGCGCAAATTCTCAACGTGATTTCTGCCAGCATCAACTGGCAGGATCAGTGTTCAGTTGTCAAGCATCCTGATCTGTAGTCTTACCGTTCAGTGATGAGCAGAAGCTCCACTGACACGCCGCAGACCCTCCATTTACCTCACAGACACAATGGCTGCTTTGAATGCCGACGCAAGAAAGTGAAAGTATTGCCATGTTGACCCCCTCAAATGGTCGATCTCACTCACCTCCTACAATAGTGTGACCTCCAGAGGGCCAGTGTGCTCTAGATGCATTCGATTCCCTAAGGAGTGCAAGTATGACTCCAGCTTTGTCGTCGTCCGGAGCCACAGTGACAATTGATTCTGGGAGTCCCACCCATCGGTAAACGTGATCAACGAATAATCGTGCGGTCTCCTTCGCGTTAATCGTCTTATGGCATGGTATCGATATCGGGCACTTCGATAGACGATCCACGAAGACACACACAGAGTCAAAGCCTCTTGGGTCCTTCGGAAACGACCTGAATCCATTATCATATTTTTATAGCTTAAGAAGCTCAATCCATCGTGTTGTGCTTGTCCTATCTCCATCAGGACGACGCCGCAGCCTGGAACATAATCTCTCGGTCTACACCACCACCTCTATCATTGCTGAATGTGCTTCGTGCTAAATCGACAGCTCGCATAGCTTCTATATAAGAATAAGCCTTGGATGGTAGTATAGGTGGTACTCCATTGGTTCTGATGAGTGTGCTGGAACTCATGATAGAGAGGGCCTGAGTTTCTGACATTAGTACGTTCTCCTTTTCCGTGTCTATCGATTGTGTTGGTGTTGGCTTTCTGGGACAAATCAGTTGCATCAACATGAATGGAGTGCGGAGCCGAGCGTCAACTCGAATGCTGTAGATCCGGGGGTGGAGCCGAGCAACGACCCCAATACGGCAATACATGGAGAACGGAGGTGGAGCCGAGTACGGGGAAATCCCCAAAGGGGCTGAAATTGAGTACACCAGGCGTACTATACCTAGCTAGGCATCAAGCTTAGCAAGGTACTATTTCTCAATAATGAGTAGCTTGCCTCATCCAGCATGCAGAATAGGGTATAAACGTGTGGCTTCCCGGGGTTTCCATCCTCGTCAACAAGGATATTATCCATCAGACCTATACAGCATTCGTCCTTAAGAAATCGCTTGACTCGGTCGAATCGGCAACCCAAAATGCGCATTCCAAGCCCTTCCGGTTTACTTCACCTCTCGCTGGGCCTTGCAATGGCGGTGTTCACGATTGGTGGGGCGTCTTTACCGCATCTCCCTGATACTGCTGGTCTTGCCACTAGGAGTTCCTCGAAGTCTTGCTCCCGAGCATGCATGACGGCTATCATCACCGAAGTTTTGGACTCGATGGTGGCCCATGACCCGTCGACTCTGCCATTGGCGACGGTCTACAAGGCAACTGAAAATTCGCACCCAGCAGCGCTGAGTATGATGACTTCGTGGCGAACTATCGTCAATGTTGCACCGCCTAGCCTCCTGGCAATCGATACCGAGCAGGGTACTGGCTACTTCGCCCTAGATATTAGTGAGGGCAACAATGAAGAACTATCAATCCTTCGCGGTCGCATCAAGGTGGTGAACCAAAAGATCACTGAGCTCGAGTTGTTTATCAACCGTAACCGCGGCGACCACGGCTTCTCCTACAATTCTACTCAGCTTGTGCCAAATTATGCCCCTTTAATGTCGCCCCCGGCTGATCGGAAGAAAGATAGCCGGGCCTCTCTCGAGGCTCTAAGCGAGGCTCTATTTTCGACTACCAAAAACCTATCAGTTACTATCAGTGACACCTGCCAGTTCACCGAGTTAGGCTGGAAGGTTGTCGATACTGGAGTGTACGGAAACGGTACGACCGAGCCTCTCGGCTGCAATTGGCCTGATAGCCATCCTACCGATGACAGCGCACGTGTGAACCTGGTTATTGACGAGGAACTGGGCTTTGTTGTCACCAGCGGCATTGTCCCGGGCAAGGTCTACCCGTACAACGGGAATGTTTCCGCCTTCATCCCAAACAAAATGCTTGCCGCGCAGGAAGCCCAGGACGTGTGGTTCGCGGAGATGAAGGCTAAAGCAACCTTACCCCTGCTGTCTCCCACAAACGCCACAGGCGATACTCTCGAAGTGCTCCAGTTCTACAACGGCAAACTCCAGGCCATGCAGATCAATGTTTACCTGAGCGGCCCGGGTATGTCATCTCCTTGGTTATAGGGGAAATGATGATATGACGCACGAGGCAATAGGTCTAGAGTCCTACTCACAAAGACCTGGGAGGCTGAAGTTTCGATCAACGTGGCGGGTTATCTGAAAATTATCTTTCCCAATCTTACAGTCTGCCTTTCTCTATTCTTTTCGGTCGACCTGTGACCGAAATGAATGATTAAGCGGCGCGTATTTAATTAAGTGGTCATCTGGTTGCTCTTTCTTACATAATTCAAATACAAGTTTGACTCATTAGTGAATGGTGTGACGTACGAGAAGCTGGACAATATTCTTATGATAAGGCGGGAACGAATACAAAGACGCCCGGGATAGGGTATAGGGCGGAGCGTAATGGCTGTATATTAAGATCAATGTTGGCAGTAATGGTCAGTGCGATGTGCAGACTTTTGAAATCGACCTCTATATTACTAGACTGCGGCAACATCCTCAATACCCATGGGTATCCGCATATCTCAAATTGTGGATATGGTAGTCACCCAACATCCTCAATCCCCAATTTCGTGGATATGGTATTCCACCCAATATCCTCTTCTCGAAACATGGAGTGGTAACTTACTGCCTAGACAGGGGTTATACTGACTGACCTACTGTCCTTTGTGTTTTATATAGTAATTTAGTATCCTTAGTACTACAGTTATTATTACATTATATATCTGAGCTATCTCCGGGGTATTTTAATCTGCCCTATGACATCCATTCTTTCTTGAATTAATTAACTTAATCATCTTGCATTAGTTCTGCTTGATCTCACCTTATCACCTATTCATCCGCCAGGATTACTAGCCCATACTGTCTCAGCTTGCTCCGACAGTTATGAGCCCGAGTGCTCGTTAGCTATCTCGGGATAACACGCACACATTGCCACTGTTGTCCGCTAACCGTTTACCCCCTGAATCGCTCGGATCGGCCGTCGAACCCTAGTGTCGGTCCACCTTGAAGCAACTTCAAACCGGCTAGTATCCTATACAAATATGGCGTACGTGGAGGCAGGTCAAGCGTCTGTGACTGTTCCAAATGACCAACTGCTATGGTCGGAGGCACAATGGAGAGTCTGGATAAGTCACGTTGAGTCTGCGGCTATGTCCGAGAACGTTTGGAGATATCTCGATCCGGACGAGGCTATTGTCCCTGAAGTCCCAGATCTTCCCACACGTTTCCTTGAACCATCCGATCTTGATCAGGATGCAGTCGATGCTATCGATCTGAGTGATGAACTGTTCATGAAGTATGATAGGCTCTGTAGCCAATTCGATAAGAAGAGAGCTTTGGTAGCGGCCACGCAGAAGGCTCTGGCGCGTATCAATAGCTATATTATCGCGAGAGTGGCAAAAGAGTATCATTCACAGTTGACTTCCTGTAAGACGCCGAGGCAGAAGCTAGTTCAATTAGCTATTGTGTTCAAGCCAAAAGGATCTCCTCGTCACCAAGATCTTCGCAACGAATGGCGACGCGATCAACACACCTATCGGGCGAACCTCCCTAGAGACCTGGTCAACTAATTGGGCCAATCTCTACGATGAGGCAAAGGCGGCTAAGGTTCCAGACGTCTGCTACACTGACGGCGAATATCCACCTGACGCTGCGCCTATCAGAGATCTTCTACAAGCTATCCAGCCCCAGGACAGCTACTTTGCGAATAACTGGCGGAAGAACCTCGACCAGAGGCAACCAATGACGTTTCATGAAGTCATTTCGGCCTACCGGGACTATCGAAAAGTCCAGGAACAAGCGAAGGAGGGTAGTAACGCTAGCTCAGTCGCATTAACCGCTGCGTTGAATGGACAGTCGACCAATCAGTCGATTAATAGCAGCAACAATACTACCCAGAACAAGATGGGGTCCCTCTCGCTGCGTATGTGGTCACTCAAAGCACCACTGGAGAGATTGCTTCCACGTGAATCCAGCCAAAAGACCCGCTGATTGGCAAGTATCGGATAATATCCGAATAAAGATCGACGAGAATATCAAGAAGCTTAGCGATGCCGAGCAAGAAGAAATCTCTGAATTGGTGCGAGGGTCCGCCAAAACAGCACAATGGGCGATCATGAAAGAGGAAGAATCAATCGTCTTCTAGCACTCATCAAAAGATCCTACCGATGGTAGCGTTCTTCGTCATCTACAGATCCTGCCGATGGCAGCAGCAGTCTTTAGGCGACTATATAAGAGATCCAGAGAGGGCCTCTCCCGATGTGTCAACCCCGATGGGGACAACGAATATGTGCATCAAAAGACGTACGATGAAGCGACAAAAATCTTCTTATGGATGACCGAATCGCTACTCACGCGGGGATGCGCCAAGTACTTTGGCTCCCGCCTAAGGACACCTAGTGACCGAGCCCATCACAATATCACACCGATGTCAGGCCACCAATCCAGGTTCATTTCCCATCCGGGCGCGATGCTGGAAAGGAAAAAAGCAAAACCAGTCATTTGACCTTGTTGTACGCTTTGGTATCTTGTATCATACATTTAAAAGGAAATTAAAAGAGGTACTCCAAAAAATACATCTACCCATCTCATGTAAAGGCATAGGTTTTGGATCGCGCTGCGTTGCCCAGATCGCACATCAACTGACAAAGTCCTTGGACCAATGGAGGTAGAGTATCATGGTGAGCATCGCCTCCCAGACGCGCTTGAATTGCATCCATGATCTGACTGGGATCAGCGATGACAGCGGCCCCACTTGGAGCCTGCAAAGCCGGACAGCCGCACCCTAACGAGATGAACCTTTGCACGTCGGTCGTTTCCTCGCCATCCAGATAGACGGTGGGCCAGGGACCACGGAAATGCGGGTCCAATGGCGGACTGCCGACGATCGCTTGAGAATCTTTGGCTTTCGATACGACACTGTAGGACCAAAACGCGAGACTAGCGTAGTAGACTCCCAAGGCAAAGAACCCAGTCAAAGACCCCGGAGGCATGACTTTGGCCGCCCGTATCACTTGGCCAGCGTGCCAAATCGCTCGTCGCGAGTCAATACTGCTGATCCACTCGAGCGCGCTCTGGTATACCCGACGGGCTTCGTTCTTATTCTCCTTGCCTGCGAACAGCTGCAGTTCCTCCAGCGACATGTGGAGGAACATGGAAATGAGTTCAAAGACCAAAACAATCCCGGACCCGAGAGCGCTAGACATCTCGAAACAAAGCATGCGTAGATGTTGTAGTGCTTGTGACAACTCTTGATGTCGTGAACTAATCACCAAAGCACTCCAATGTTTGGAATGGCCTTTCGTTATAAATTTGTGGCGATGGTATTCGCTGATTAGCGTCGAGAGACCGTGAATGAGGGCCAAGGCGGACAGTTGAAGATCGATTCGTGATTGAAATGCCGACAACTGGGACATGTCTTGTAGAGTGTCAACCAACGAGGGTGTTCGGCCACGGCTCGAGAGTCCACTCGCCAAGTACGCTTCCTTCCAGTCTTTGGCAGATTTGGCCTCCCACAACGAGCGAGGAGCAGGCAGAGGCAGCTCCAGCTCGGAGTACGAGATTATCGGGTTCACGTTCAACATCATCGCCGACTGGGCATCATGCAGAAACATGTGATGCACGAGTCTGTCTGGAATCAGTAAACTAGTTGGTCCAGCTGCAAGCAACTACTACCTGTTGAATGATTCGGAATGAGCCCAATCCCGCCACTTTTTCTCCAGAATATCTCCGTTGTCGTCGGGGCTCGGGGCGATGTTGGAATAGACCGAGCGTCGAAAACGTAAGGCACGTCGCATCATCTATGATTGGGATCGTCAGTAAACTTGTGTCCACAGGTCCTTCAGATTGACCAACCGTGACCAAAGGCTGCTGGAAGCTTTCCGCAATCTCTGTCCTCCGTGCGTTGCCACTCCATATTCCGACATCGATGGTCAGAGCAAACGTCTGCGAGGCGCGCAGATCGCGTGTGGTGCTATTGTCGCTCTCGTACTACAGGGGAGCATCTTTAGCTGGTTTCTTCGAGCCAGGGAGTTACAGACGCCAACGAACCTTTACCGACACCTGGAGGCGCACTATTTCCATCAAGGCATAACCTAACCTGCGGATGGTCGGAATGGTTGATCGAGCGGCTCCAGCAGCCGCAAGAGCGGCAAGCATATCGGGCGGCTCGTCATTCATCCCAAAGGTCGGTCCGTGGATCCAGGAGTCTATGTGGTGACTTTGGGACTCGAAATAGTACTGGATCAAACTGTCCAGCAGTTGGGTACTCGGGAAGGACTTCATGATGCGAGTTAGGTTGGCTCGCTGGCTGGTCTGCAGAACCATGCCAAAAATGAGATCACGACCACTTGGGGACAACCGCTCTGAGAGCACCTGACGATCCGGTTTGAAATTGGCCTCGGGGCTGTCAATCGTCTCGGGAACAGACAGATTTTCCTGGTCGGCAAACACATGATCTTCGTGGGCCGGTTTCCACGCAGACAAAGATGACCGATGATACGCCTCCGCACCGATGGCAATGCCGCTATCTGCATCACCACGATCGTTGGCTCCGTCGCTATTGTGGGAATTATGGTGGACAGCGCCCCGAGAGTTGAAAATGTCAATGAGTCCATAATCCACGTCGGTCAAATCGAAGTCGAAGTCAACATTGTGGTCAAATACACCGTGGATGTAGTCCTGTGGAAGGACAGGCAGCGGGTCCAGATCGCTCGTTCGGGTCAATGAAGGTATCAGTGAGTCGGGGATAAAGTCGGGGAAGAAAGTACCGTCGACACTGAACACGCCACTTTCGCGATCTACCGTAGGCGACCCGGATTGAAGCCCCCCAGGTAGGTAATTGTTTATCTGCGCATTTGGACTGACCATCTGGTTCGGATAGTGGTTTATTTGTTCCTCAATCGGGGGTGGGAATGTGCTGTGCACCTGTGATGCGTCGATAGGGAGATATGGCGCCTGGTCGCTTTGGGATGCTGTATTGCAAATTCCATTAGTCTGTGAATCTTGTCAACTGAATTACTCTCGCACACACACCTTGCCGTCGTGGTTGAGGGAATGCGTCGATCGAACTGCCATCCTGCGCCCAATCGCAGACCAAATTCTTCTCCCGACATCGGCGACAAGGCTTCTCCTCGTCACACTTGAGTTTCGATGCAGCGCAGGTCTTACAGGCCTGCGACACACGACCATTCTTGGGATAGGCGGGGAGACGCCTTCGTTTGCTGTCGGGTGCGTGAATATGACCGGCCGCATGTCGCTTCATCAGGTCCCTGCAACGGATTCAGTCTCGATAACTCAAATTTGCTGTGACTTTTCTGTTGGGGCATAAACTTTTCAAGAGACAACTCACGGCCTGGCGAAGCCTTTGTTGCAAACGTCACATACATATGGCTTCTCGCGGGTATCTACGGGAAGTTAGCCGACTGCATTGACAGCGCTGTCTACATGAAAAGAACTGACGTGATCGAACATGTCGGGTTAGGTGGTCGGCTCGGTTGTATCTTTTTTCGCAGAAACCGCACTGGAAATATCCGTCGCGCTGCCCAGCGAGGGAGCTGTGGGGAGAGTTGTCGAGAATGGGGAGCGGGGAGTCAATTGTCATGGCGAAGATACGTGAATCTTTTGAGGAAAGTCTACTTAAGATGATTGATTCAAGACATGAATACCGTTAGACAGAGGGAGAAATTCGGATGTGCGGCTGTGAGTAGCGGATGATGAACGGGGAGAAAATGAGGGAAACTGGGGTGGATGAAGCTAAAATGCTGAATATGCGGGGAAGCAGAATAATTGCCGACTCATGGTTATTTTGCCTGAGGCATGTTCTTTCTCCCTGTCGTCACTCACTCTTACAGTTCTGCCCTTTTTTTTTTTTTTTCCTTTTTTTCTGAATGAGACTACAGGTCCACAACTAATGATACTCTAATCGCAGCTGACAATCCCATCTCATTCAGATTCCCAGCTGGAAAGAAACGGGGCTATGCTCCTCTGATCCAAAGAGATGAAGATCCCATGGCACAGACAGTTCAACACTAATAATTCAACCTTCAGAGGACTTCACTCTTCATACGCGGTCCGGCATCACAGCAGGCAATTGATAGGATTATAATCACTGCAAGTCATGGTAGGGAGATGAGCATTACGCGGCCATTCGGATGTCCTAGTCAGAATGCGGAGGTGCGTCGGGACGTGGAGGCGCATACCCGAACACTTCCGACCAGAGACCTCAGCCAACATGGACATGGGTCGGGTGCCGGATGATAATGCAGCTAGAAATCGTTTCCAAGATGATGTCTTTAATTTTTGTTTGGATTCGATAATGTCTGAACAGAGATCTCGAAGGCTGCCCATCACTGTCGCGGTATAGCACACAACAAACTCAAAGCAAACATGGGTATGGCAGGCTCTCTGGACGGCATTCGCAGAATAATAGCTGACAATATAGGTCTCACACCCGTTCATTTCTTTTCCCATGGCTCGACCATGATGCTGGGAGAGCAATCCGAGTCGGCAGACTACTGGAGGAGGACTGGTGAGGAAGCGCTGGCTCACAACATCAAAGGCGTAATCATCATGGTCAGTCACATCAGGCTTCAAATATTGACGACAAACTGACCGATCAGGGCGCACACTGGGACTGTCTCGGCGATAAGATCGAGGTCGCAACGAACCCCAACCCGGACAAGTCGCCTGTCGCCTACGTCCACCCGGACAAATACCTCAACTACAAGCTGAACCCAGACCTCGAGACTGCCCAACGGTGCATCGACATGCTCACCAAGGAAGGCTTCAACGCCAGCGGCAACCCAACCTTCGACTGGATCCACGACGTCTACCTGATCCTCATCCACATGTTCCCCAGCGGCTGTCCTCCAACGACCATTATCTCTATGAACGCCCGCTACGATCCACACTACCATATGAAAGTCGGCGCGACGCTGCGGCCCCTCCGCTACGAGAATTACCTCCTCATCGGGACTGGCGGCGCAGTCCACAACCTCTACCGCAACCGCTGGGCACCCATGCTGCGCTTCCGGGATAATTTCGCCATGGAGACGCCGCCAGAGGAGTGGGCGCTAGAGTTCCGCCAGGCGGTCGAGGACGTCATCACGAAGACCTCTGGGCCGGCGCTGCGGCGCGCGATGACCCGGTTGATGAAGCATCCCCAATACCGTGATGCACATGCCACGGATGACCATTTCATGGCGGCAATGTTTGTGGCCGGAGCGATGGGCGATTTCGAGGATACGGGGTCGCCGGCTGTGATGGGTGCGGAGAGCTGGGAATTGACCAACATGTGTAATTCGCAGTTTACTCTTGGGTCGTGGTCCAGGGATATTTCCGTTTAGTCGGTATCTAGCCATTTATTGAGGATATAATCCACCACCCGTGATTTATCAACAAAAATGTGAGTTTGGATTATAGTCGCAAGGTCTCGAACAGCCAAAGGTACGTGTCGGTCAATGCTCCCATAAAGTCGGTTCATCCGCTTCAGTTTTCAGCCTACCTTTCCTACCATGATAGATCAGATTAAGTTATGATTTTTCTCAAGCGCAAGATGATCCTGCTCCCTATCATGTGAGGGTTAATCTCCTTTGCAATGTTGTTGCGTGTTTTAAATGCGTTGTGAGAAAATATATATGTCGAAAGGCAGTGGCAGTCCCATCTTATAAGCACCTGATATCCCCCACAAACAACTGAAAACCTGAAGAAGTAGAATCAAAAGTTAGATTCCGAAGATAAAACTGCAACCGTTACAGCAATTATATACCGAGAACCAATAAATTCAACGAAGTATACTACACAGTACCCAAACCAATCTAAGCACGCAACCTCCTCACATACGAAAAGGTGTACCACCCCACAGTCGACACCGTCGCTACCAACGTCGCAAGCGTAATCACCCCACCAGTGATTAACCCTTGCTCGAAGAACCCGATTCTCCAGCCGGGGCGCTGGCCTGTAGACGGCAAGGAGGCAAGGGCCTCGCGCCAGGCGGTTGCCGATTTCGTGGCGTCTGAGGGGTCGAGAATACTTTTCACCAGGGCGGAGTTGTTTGTTTCGGCGACGAACTGGGGACGGGGGACCTGGAGGAGAGCGGGCGTGTAGCGGGTTGCGGTGCTAAGGGCCGTGTTGATGGGGTAGGCAGGGCCGACTGAGCCTGTTAGCTGGATGGAAGGGAACGGAAAGGCAGGACTTACTGAGCATGTCGACGGGGACGTGGTTAATCCACGAGATGGAGGCGTTGATGAACTGAGTGATGTATTTGGCTGCGGAGGGGCTGCCGAACGCGTATGTCGCTGCCAGTGTGCCGCTCCTGAAGACGTCAGCGGTAATATAGACTAGGGAACGCAGAGCGACCTACGAGTTGCTAAGGTCAATAGCGTCGTCTAGACTTGTCACAGGATGAAGGATGAGCACTTTCTCCTGCACCTTTTTCGTCAGGAGAGGCGAGATTCTATGGTAGTCAATGTTAGCCGCAGCCACTGTCAACAGGATGAAGCATACCGATCATTGACCTCCACCACCCCCCATCCAGACCCAGAGACAAGCACACGAGCACCCGCGTCCTTATGCGCAGCATCCAGAAGCGAGGCACTTGGGCCGAACCGACGGGGATTCGACGCTCCCTGGCGTGCCTCTCCGTTCGGGCCAGCCAGATATCTGGACGCCTGCTGGAGAACCGTCTTGACAAACCGCTTCATCGCAAACTCATTAACCAGCACGATATCAGGGGAATACGTGGATCGGCCACCAAAGGCGAAGCGCGCGGCGACCAACGCTTCAGCTGCAGCTGCAATATCCGCCGTTCTGTCGACGACAGCCACAGTTCGCGCGTTCGCAGGCGAGAGCAGACTGCGCTCGGCGAGCGGCGCGGAACCGGTCTGGGAGACCATGAGGACCCTGCTGAGGAAAGCAGCATCGGGTCTCTCGTCGCTGATGGCGAAGGTATCCGCGTCTAGGGCCTGCGAGAGAATTCTGCGCAGCACGGCTGGCAGCGCCATGGTATTCTTCGTCAACTGCTACCGTCAGTCTATCTCGTTCGATCTCTGAGAGAGTCAAACCCACCTCAAGAATGATACAATTCCCGGCCGCCAAGGCCGCGCTCAGCGCTGAGACAATGGAATAAAACATGGTATGTGTGCTGGGGACAATGTAGACGATGCCAGCGCCGCGCGTCGCGTCCGCATTGTCCATGCCAGCTACAACGCGATACTCCTCTTCAAGGTCCTTCTCCAGACTCAGTGTCAGGTAGTGTGTGCGGATCTCCTTAAGCGCGAGACACAGCTCCGCGCGGACTTCTTCGGGCCCATTCCCGGAGTCTTTCTGGATGGCGTCTTGGACCTCGTCGATGTGCTGGCTGAGGGCCGACTGGAGGCGATGGAACTCATTCTGGCGATATCTGGTGTTTTGGGTACGGCCGTCGATCTCTGCTGCGAGCAGCCGGGAGAACCGTGAGCAGACCATCGTTGCTTCGGTGGCTGACTTGTCCCTGTCAAGATGTGTTGCACCGTCCAGTCGCTACGAAGAAGAAAAAGTACAATGTCAGTACCCACCGTCTGATTCAGACAGACCAAATGGCTTTCTCAGAGGAAATCTTCTGTATGTTCATATCCTAATCAAACTATGCCGCAGCGTGCACTCGGCCACTCCGCTTCGGGAGGTGGGGGAGCTGCAATGAGGGGCAGCCCGAGGGCCAAAGATCAGTTGATCATTTCAATTTATCTTCTTGATCCTTCGATTTTGTAACTCCGAACGAAAGAAAATGTGAGGGAGCCATCTTAGCCTCTGTTCATTTCCCAAGGCCATATCTCCGAATAGCCCGAGTGTATGTGGTATCCGATGCAAGACTACAGATAATCCTGTCGAGATCTAACCACATCCTACATACATTCGTCTCGACCATTATCAAGAAACTGAAGACTACAAACGAATCAACATGGCAACAACAGCTACAACCACCCAGACAAACACCAACTCCCTCTCCATCCTCGCCGACTATGAACTCCACCACAGCGGCAGCGAAGAACCCCAGTTGTCTCAACGAGCCTCCATCTCGCAAGTAGTCCAACCAGCCAACTGGCCGTCGAATTACCGTCGCGTACCAGCATACCGTCCTGCGAACCATGGACTAGACCAGAGCGAGAGACCAGCGGGGAGTAACCCCGCCGAATTTGTGTTCATCCAGGTGATGCTGCACGGGGTGTGGATGAATGCGGTAGGTTCAGCTTCAATTTCATGAACATCACCAAGGGATCTACTAACTATGCATAGTCTGTTTCTCGCCTGTGGAGGCTCACAGGGGGCAGAATCAACGACCGGATCTTCCGGTATGATATCGGAGGGGAGTTTTAATCATATCAGCATCTGTCTGAGCCGCCCAGTACGACGTCTAGCAACCAATACCAGTCTACAAGTACTTCATTTCCTCTCACGGTCAAAATATTAAATGAAATCATTCCATTCAATCCACAAGGCGGAATCAGACGCAGAAGCAGAATCAAGTACTAGGCCTAACCCCCATATGCCCCAACTCCTCCCCCAGCTTCTTCCCCCCAATCTCTATCTCCTCAGCCGGCATAAGTACATACAGCATTCGCGCCCACTCCGTCTGACTCGTATTCCTCCACGCATGGTTCGTCCCACGCTGCACACTCACATCGCCCCTCTTCATCAGCCTCGTCTCCCCGGAGTCCAGGACAAGCTCGACCGCCCCCTCCAGCACAACCCCATAGTCCAGGCTCACGGTGCGGTGCATCGGGCTCGTCGCCCCAGGCTGCATATCCACGATACGGCACACGGAGCCCGTGCTGATTACCACGCCGGGCGGGTTCGAGAGGTAGTTCGCGTACTCGGGGATGTCGTCCTCGTTGTTGAGCTTGGCGGGGAAGTGCGAGGAGGCGTACGCGAGGCTGAAGTCGGCGCCATCCGGGATGGTGGTTACGGGCATTTCCTCGGACAAGGCGCTGGAGAAGATGGCCTTGCCGGAGACATCGTGAGTGGTGATATAGCGTTTGAGGGGGCGAATGTTCTTGGGCTGAGAGGACATTTTGGATAGTATAGTTTGGTATACGGGATAGAATTAGAGGACGTTGTGTTTCTGTCTTGTGTGTTTGTGCAAGGTACAAAGGGGAATTGAAGTAGTTATACCCCTCATACTGTAGTTTCAGGTTGTGTAACACCCCAATTGGCATACTATTGTTGTCTCGGGACCACATCGGGAGCGGAGATCTGTTAGGGTTCTCTCTCGCCCTAGCGCTTCCGCCGCGAGTCTACTTCCTGCAGGATTATCAATCCAGGAACGACTGCCGGACTCTTCCGACTCATGTGATCATGGAGTATATTCATACGAATGCAACTATCATATCTCAGTCATATCTGTCTATGCCTTTGGAGGAACGATGGGCAGGACCACATAGTTATCGCCATGTCCGAAGTTGATATGGTTCTGACCCTGGAATTTCTCCGGTGCTCTGTCCAAGTCAAGTTAGTATAAATAGTGACCTGCCAGAAAAGGTGGCCTACCGGTCAGTCGGGGAGTTATGCTGGAAAATACCGCAGCCCTGGGTGTCCCCGGATGAAACCTCAAAAACGATCTTGGCCCCTTTCTCCACGACCACATTCGTGGGCCACACCTCCACGTCGACCCCGTACACCTCGCCCGGAATCACCGGCAGCACATCGGTGGAGTAGTAGTCGCGGTGGGGCAGATAGCTTCGATGACGGCGATGCTCCTTGTTCACCTTTCGCATGCTGACACGCAGCCATCCCTTGCAGAGAGGTACCGGGTCGCCTGCCGTGCCGGTATAGAAGACCTCCTTGCCCTCGGAGGAGATGTACCGCAGCGTGACGAACAGATCAATGTCCCGCGGTGTCGGTGCACCCAGGTCAGGGTTCATCGACACATTCAAATGCGCGACAATATGTCCGGTGATCTCCGTCTCCTGCTCAAATGGCGCAGTTGTGAATTGTACAAGCTGGGGGTCGTCCAATGTTCCCAGAGCGCGATAGGTGATCTTCACCGGTCGTTCCTGTCTGGCTTCAGTGACCAGTTCGCGGTCGGACGTCAGGTAGTACTTAGTGTACTGCGTCCGAGCAATGGGCCATTCATTCTCAACACGACGAGGAAACTGTTTCTCGGCTTTCGCGTTGTCGAATCCGACGTTGCCCTTGCGGAGAACAATGTCTACCTTTGGCGCCGTTCCGTTGCTCCAGCCGACACGATCCTCACCCTTGAGGAACGCATCCAGGAAGCTACGCTGAATCTCAACTTCTTCCTTGTAGTAGAATGGAAGGTCGTGTCGACCGGTGATAAATCGCAAGTACTTGAGCTCGCTGCCTGCCTGCGTGTAGCCCTCCACATTTCCCCGCAGGTGCAGAAGAATGCCACCCCAGTTTGCGACGGAGAGCAATGGCACCTGGATGTCAGACTGTGTGTATTCCTTGGACGCGTAGTAGATATCATCGCGGAAGTAATTCTTGGCGTTGTCGAGCGTCTGATCTTGTCGGTTGGCCACCAGCTCCTCCTCCGGAAGGTCGCCCTCAATGGTATCAGGGCCCCAGTTACGCGCTGCGCGACCGGGGCGACCGTACTGGTTGCTGAGAACCTGCCGGTCCCACCAGAATTTGATGAAGGAGTTACTCAGAATGCCCCCATGACGGCAACGGTCCCGATAATAGTCCGACATGCCCTCCCAAGGGATAATGCAGGCGAGGCCCTTGGGCTGGCGCGCGGCTACTCTCCACTGGCTACCGGCGTAGTAGCTGATACCCAGCAGGCCGACTTTGCCGGTCGACCATGGCTGTTCCGCTGCCCACTCGACGACGTCGAAAAAGGCCTCGCTGGTTTCGCGTGACATGGTGTCCAGCTTGCCCCGTGATTGACCTGTTCCTCTCTCGTCCGCCCGAACAATCGCATAGCCGTGCTTGGTCCAGAAACCGGGGTCGGGCGTCTCCCACGCGGAATGCTCCGAGTGGTGCTCGGGGTTGACTTCGCTGAATGACTTGGGATGGAAACTAGCTGGGTCAGCAATCTGGATACATGAACAGAGGCACAATAAGACTATGCATACTCGCGGTAATGAATGTCCTTGCCGTACGGCCCATAAGTGACCAGAACGGGAGCCCTCTCAAGGTCTGTGGGACGGTAGACATTGCAGCGCACCAGTCCGGACCCATCCTTCAGCTGGATGGTGACATTCTGCTGAAAGATGTAGGGGAACGAAGTATCATCCCTCGTGGTGATCTCTTCACGAACTGGATGCGGCATGACGTCGCTTGGCCTTCGAGAATCTGAGATGAAATGGAAGGAAGCGTTACTCCCCATAGCATGTGTGACAACTAAATTATAAACACAATCAAGTCCCGCTATCCGATCCGTCAAAGGGCTTACGTCCCGCATCAGCGGGCGACTGCTCTCTGTCCTCTCCGCATGTGGAGCCGAAAATGCAGAGCCGATGGCCGGCCACGATGTCTCCTCGATTTCTCCTCGATTTCTCCTCGATTTCTCCTCGATGATGCGGGCGCAATGGCATGAGGCTTTCCGAAGGGCAGGCATGTTTACTACTCTGCGCTCAGCTATTCTTAATAAAGCGGAGCAAGACTATGTTGGGTAGAGGTCCTGTTTCGAGGAAAGCTACATCTACAGCTTCCGATGCACGCGAGTATTGATGAGAAGGCACATACATTCCTTATACAGGATAATTTTTACGTTCTTGGATTATAATAAATAGGCTCGTGACTCTGGTGAATCCATCAATATTCTAGCAAAGACTAAGAACATCAACCCTAATTCTAGATAAGCACCTATTCCCATTATGGTTATCATCCCTAACACTGGCTGTCAGAATGTAAAGGATTAACAAGTCACAGTAGATAGCCTGTTGACTAGGAAGTAATTACTATGACATATGGTGAAATGTGACGTCGGCGCAAAGCTATCTAGCGGTAGAGGGATATGGCAAGATGAATATATGAATGTATGAATGAATGACTGGCAGCAGATATATCTTAAACAACATTTTATTACTTTCTAACCTGCTATACAAATTCAACTCATAAAGAGGGCTCAAATCGAAAAGCCTGCGTCTATTACTGCATTTACCCCCGTCATGGACTTTGAAGTAGCAAATACTTTGACTTGTTCGGCAACGTCCTATCATGTCCATGAGTCAATAGCGCTATCACTGTGTCTCAGGGACATACCTCCGGGGTTGCAAATCGTTTAAGCAAGTTCTTTTCTTTCACAGCGTTGAGCTTCTCCTCTGGGAACTGAAGACCCCAGTCCTAGTTCGGTCTGTCAGATACTGCTCTAAAGGTCGAGCGAGTCACTCACTGTCAGCAAAACCCCTGGCGACACCGAGTTGACTCGGATCTTCGGGGCTGCAATGATGGCCAAACTCTTGATGAGATGGATAAGAGCCGCTTTGGTCACGGCATATGGCTAGTATCGTCAGACCACCATTTACGAACTCTGTAATAGATGAATTAAAGTGATACATACCAATGAACTCCCACTAGGCTTCAAACCCGCAACACTCGCTGTAGCAATGAATACCCCCTCACTGCGCTCTAAATGCTCTTGACAAACCCGGAAAAGCTGGAAATGACTTTTGACATTCATCGAGAAGCAGCTATCCCAGTCCGTCTCGTCATCTGCTTCGTCCAGATTCATGAAATTGGTCATTCGCGTCCAGCCGACGTTGGAAACTACCACGTCTAACCGGCCCATTGCCTGAATGGTTTGCTGCACGAGCTGCTGAATGCCGCTTCGGTCGGCCAGATTCGCCTGGAATCCTGCATAGTGAGAGACACCGGCACCAGGCACCTTGGCCTGATTCGAAGCTCTCATCTCTTGGAGTAATCGTTCCGCCGGAGCAGGATCGGAATTGTAATTGATAACGATGCTCATGCCCTCCTCGGCTAGGCATCGTGCAATTGCTGCGCCTACGCCTCTGGACGAGCCGGTAATCAAAGCGACCTTCGGTGAAGTCATAGTAGTGCAAGTTTGGCGGTTTTCTTAGTGAAGAAAGGCTGAGATGAAGTCTGGACGAGCTGGATGAGGACTGGGACAATAGCCCAAATTCCTGTTTTGGGGTTAGAAATGACCCGAGGGCGCTCTCACGGCACTCCCGGCGAGACCTCTATAGTTCTCCGGGTTCGCAGTCAAGACCGGACTCTCGGAGTTGTGGCCGACGCGGGCTCGGGTGGAGCCGAAGGGAGCTGATGGCAATGGATAACAACCCTACAGCTATATGTACTCTAACCATGGACAGCTGAATTAATGAAAACACACAAATTCTAACTGCAATCTTTGCTCCACCATAAACGGGACTCAACGGCACAATGGCAAGACGTCACCTGAAGAGTCGCGCAGATACCGCGTCCAAGTCGACACCGCCCCATGTCGACGTTAGCACCATTGTCAAGGGCGTGATCGACGACATTCGCGCCAATGGAGACGCAGCAGTGCGCAAGTACTCGGAGGTTTTTGACAAATGGTCGCCTGCCTCGTTCAAACTCTCCCGAGAAGATATTGAGGCATCCATTGCGGCCTGCTCTGCACAGACAATCGAGGATATTAAGCAGGTCCAGAGGAATGTGCGGGCCTTTGCACAAGCGCAACGTGACTCGATCAAAGATTTTGAGTACGAAATCCAGCCAGTAAGTCTGACTATCGGTGCCTTTTAAGCTGTACTGACAAACGAAGGGCGTGACTCTTGGACAGAAAAACCTGCCTATCCAGACAGTTGGAGCGTAGGCACCTCCGAAAAGACCAAAACGTGCAATCTAGACTGACAATAACAGCTACATCCCAGGCGGGCGATACCCCCTCCTTGCCTCCGCCCATATGACCATTCTCACAGCCAAGGTAGCCGGCGTCCCCAAGGTCATTGGCTGTACTCCTCCTATCGCAGGCAAGATCCCTCATGCCACCATCGCAGCCATGCATCTCGCTGGTGCAGACGAAATCTATCTGCTTGGAGGAGTGCAAGCCATTGCGGCCATGGCACTGGGCACCGAGACCATGGCCAAGGTGGATTTCATCGCGGGGCCAGGCAACGCCTTTGTCGCCGAGGCGAAGAGGCATTTGTTTGGCGAAATTGGGATTGATCTTTTTGCGGGACCAACGGAAATTCTTATTGTGGCTGATGAGACGGCCGATCCCTTTACGGTGGCAACGGACATTCTCTCGCAGGCTGAGCATGGGCAGGATTCGCCCGCGGTGATCATCACCACGTCCGAGGCCGTTGGCCGAGAATCGATGCGGATTATTACCGAGCTATTGAAGAACCTATCGACCGCTGAACTAGCGGGAACCTCGTGGGAACGGTTCGGCGAGGTGATTGTCGTGGGCTCGATCGACGAAGCTTGGACACTGGCAGATGAATATGCCAGCGAGCATGTCCAAATCCTCACCAAAGAGCCACGGGAAGCCCTCAAGAAAATGAATGCCTACGGTGCATTATTCCTTGGAGAAAAGACTTGTGTCTCATACGGCGATAAGGTATGTCCTTGAGTAATGTAGGAGATATTCCAAGCTGATCAGGTAAGGTCATTGGCACCAACCACGTCCTTCCCACCAAGAAAGCTGCGAGATACACGGGAGGTCTGTGGGTGGGAAAGTATCTTCGCACCGTGACATATCAAGAAGTCACCAGCCGTCAGGCAAGCGGAGAATTGGGACGGCTGTGTGGAAGAGCAGCACGCGCTGAGAACTTCGAGGGTCATGCACGGTCTGGCGATCTTCGGGCTTACAACTATCTCGGTGATCAGTTTGAATGGATTCAGAGAGATAGGTAGCGTATAGTAGAGTAATCCATGTCCAAGCTAAATCATGTCTATTTCACATCTCCGAGTCAATGCTTGGTGAAGCTTCCGTGTACGTGATCCTATATAGTCCAGGCTTCTGTACAGGTTGGTGGACGATGCTTTAGCTTCCAAATGGAGTTCTATATCCTCGTAACAGGGAATTGCACCAGGATGTGGATGCCATGATTCTATAGCGATGCTATCTATCTTCTGACACTTTGTTTAAACGAGAATACAATCCGTAAACCTGCCGGCCTTATGACAATCTCGAATATAAACTTAATGTGGACTCTGCAAGTCGATGCGCCTAGTAGACAAATTGAGATACCACTGTTTAAGAAGTATGTATTAAGCAAATCTTTAAACAACCGTGATGTGGCCGCATATAATTCTCTCATTTGCAGCTGCTCCTTGTTTCAAGGTCCCCGAGATCTCACACTATCGTGCCTCACAAAGGCATCCAACCAGTTAGTTTATTAATTATGCGGAAATTTCAAATGACCAAATTCTCTCTGGACTACCAAACGATGTGAGAATGCAGACGTGGTGAGTTCGGATGGACGACAGAGCCCCTCCACCTCCTCAGCCGGTGGTCCCGAAGTATCTGTTTCCCGATAAGAGACGCGAGAGGAAGTTGAAAGGCTTACCCCACCTGATATTGGTTTTTTAATCATTTGCATAAATGGTCGTTACTCGTACAAAAGGTCCTCAATTGCAGTAATCATTGCGGTGCGCTACCTATTACCCATTGTGTTTCTTGTTCTACTTACAGGCAATATCTCACACAATGGCAGCTGTTAACGGAACAGTCGCGACAAACCAGACAACCAGTCCATCTCCTTTGAAGGTATTAGTGGTAGGAGGTGGAATCGGTGGGTTGACTGCTGCAATTGCTCTTCGTAGGCAAGGCCATGTTGTCCAGGTGTGTTATCTGACCCGCCTATGACAGCAAAGCCGGTTGACCATTACAGATCTTCGAGCAATCTCGACAGGCCGTCGAGACCGGCGCAGCACTTCATCTTGCCCCGAATGCCAATGGAATCCTGAAGCGACTGGGTATCGATGCGCAACAGTTCGGCGCGAACTTGATGGAGAGGGTACGCTTCATGCTATTGATCGAATTTCGCATACTAAATCTAACCCTTTAGCTTGTTGAATATACCTCTCTGGGCCTCATTGAACGAGCTATCGATCTTACAGAGCAAAACAAGAGATGGCAGCATGTGAGTACCACCGCTAAGTAGTCTTGAGGCCATCGATTTAACTGCTTCCAGCAATGGCTCCTAGCTCATCGGATTGATTTGCATAACCAACTTAAAAGGGCAGCCATGAGCGCTGATGTGGACCGCGAGGCTATCCCATTCCGAACCGCCAGTCGGGTGGTACAGGTCGACCCAGCAACAGCCACCATCACACTTGAAGACGGGACCCAGTTCCAAGGCGATCTGGTGGTTGGAGCTGACGGAGTCCACTCCATCACTCGCAGCGCAATTCCAGGCGGAAATGTCAAGGCTTCCTGCTCCGGTAAAAGCGCCTTTCGCTTCCTTGTATCCAAGCAAGCAGCGCTGCATGATCCCGAGACTGCCGCTCTAGTCGAGCGTCCGGGAGAGCTATCCATCTGGTACGGCGCTGATCGGCGGATTGTACTCTATCCCACGTCGCACAACACTGTGTTGAATTTTGTGTTGATTCACCCGGAAGAGGAGTCGGCAGAAGAGGCAGACGAGAGCTGGGGCCAGTCAGGCAATCTACAGAAGATGCTCCAGATCTTCTCTTCGTTTGACCCTGCAGTGCTAAAGCTGCTGAGCATGGCGGATCCGCAGAGTGTTCGGGTTTGGAAGTTGCTAGATATGGAGGAGATTCCCCGTTGGTGTGAGGGGCGTTTGGCTCTGCTGGGCGACGCCGCCCATCCCTTCCTCCCACATCAAGGGCAGGGAGCGGGAGTTGCAATAGAAGACGCTGCTTCCCTGGCAGTAGTGCTGCCTCTGGGAACGACCGTCGAGCAAATACCAGAGCGTCTTCAGTTGTATGATGAGATTCGCCATGAACGCGCTAGCCGCATACAACAATACTCTCGGTTGGCCGGCCGTGATCGAGTCGATGGACAGGAAACCGCTGACAGTAAGTGTTCCACTTTCATTCGTCGCAAATAGCACACTAACTGTCTTAGTGTACGGCTTTACCAACTACAATTTTGGCCACGACGAGTGGGATAATTCGACGCAGAGACTCCGCGAGTGGACGTGGAAACGCATCCCCAATCCCTACTGGCGCATGCCTCTCGCCTTTGGTCCTATGCCCGGTCCGCGTCAGAACCATTTGGGCGTCCCCCGGGATGGCACCAAATCAACCTTCACTACTGCCTCGATCAAGTTCAAGACCTCACGTACCGTACTACAGAACCTCTTTCCCCCGGGCCGCCGTGGCTGGCGATTCAGCGCTCCTGATACTGTGGCATATGCCACCTTCTCACAGACCACCCTGAACAAGATGGAGTGGTTGGGTGGCTCAGGATATTCTCACATCGGTTTGTATATCCATGGTGTCGAGTACGTCAAGAAGGACGGCACCGTCATTCAAGGCTCCTACCTGCCCATCCTCTTTGAGTCACTGACCGACCCCATCGTGTCGGGAAGAGAAGAGCTGGGCGCTCCCAAGTTATATACTTCAGTGGACATCTACCGCCGGGCAAAATCGTATCGGATTCGTACAGGGTGGCAGGGCTCTCTCTGGGGCCATTTCCTACTTGAAGATCTGGTCGAAGTTGAACCAGCGTCGACCCCCGGAGGATTCAGTGGAGAAGCTGATGATGGGATCCTGGTATATAAATATTTCCCACAGACCGGTCGATTGAACAAGAACAAGGCGGCTGAAGAGTACGCGGCCTTTGATCCCTTCTCGGAGGCTGTGCCCACCCCCAATCCACGCAAGGTATGGACCTCCTCCAAGGCCAGTTTCCAGATCGACCCGCTGGACTGGGAGCAACTGCCTACATTACATCATGTCATTTCGCGACTCGCAGAGCTGCCGGTGTATGAGATTGTAAGCGCCAGGGTGGTGGAGGGAGACGGAGTGCCCGACGTTTCGGGAATGAGGCCAATCGAATAGATATCTATGCCGCGTTCTTTTACTATCTTCGTGGTAGCTGATAAGAAGAATATGTAATTGTCTTCCTGATCTCAATATTGAACTCGACATTAGATATCACAACAGACTGTGTCTCAAAAGGATTGTGTTAGAAACGGATCACTGCGCTGGGTATTGTCGAAGAACGAGTTTATATCCTGTTATAGCTGATTTCTTTCACCTGAATGACCAGTGATGCTGAGATAAAATGGAGTAGCTATTCTACTTCTTCACTGGCGAACATACTAAATTCAATGGTTATTACTAGGCGCACTGGCCCAGAGCAGTTAATATGCACAAGAAGTCGCAGGCCACGCGTCCCTCAATATCAATCTCATTATAGCTTCGTTTTCCTCCTATTCGGGACCGTCATCTCAATCAAACTCGAGCAGAAACAACAAGACGCTACGGCTCCACTTATCCCAGGTTCCATGCATGGATTTTTTTTCCCCAACGAGGAATATTGTGGACGATGCTGATCCTACGATGATCTCGTATGCTTGGCTGTGTCAAGGCTGTGTCAAGGATACGGCAGACTAAGATATAAATTGGGCTTGTGTACATACAGATAAAACGCCAGCAACTCGGACTACTGGACCTCAAAAAACCTGTTCGCCTCGCAAGCTGTCCTGACAAAATAGCCATGCAGTCTCTTCTATTGTTTGCTTTCAGCTCTCTTGTGCTGGGTTCGGTTCCCATCGTTGATCCTAGCGACTACGCCGATCTGCCCGGGGATGGCAAAGACAATGCTATAATGGCAGACTACACCACTGATAACGGAGGCCCCATGTCTTTGAGCTATAACATCACCGGTCCCTACTCCTATGTTGACAAGGCTGCGGAACTGGACCACAAGACCTTGACGGTTAATGCCAACGATACGAGTGTGCTCGTTGCCACGCATGGTGCTACTGTTAATCTGTCTCATGTGGAGATTATCAAGGAGGGATACTGCACCTGGCTCAACCAGGCGAGTTTCTTTGGCGTCAACGCGGCCATCAACATTGCAAATTCATCCACTGCATACATCGAGAACAGCAACATTACCGTGCACAATGGTGCGGCCAATGTTTTTGCCTATGGCACTGGGACAACCGTATATGTGAGCAACACGGATCTCTATAGCTCTGGGCCTGTCTCTCACGGTCTCTACGCGGCAGGAAATGCCACCATCTACGCGTCGAATGTGCGCCACTACTCTGGCGGCAATCGCTGCTCCTCCTTTTCTGGGGACAGCCCAGCCGGCTACCTCTATGTCAGCGATTCGGTTGCTCATACGGCGGGTATTGGAAGTGCCATCTTCTACGCCCTCGGTGAGATCTACGGTACCGACGTCGTTGGACTGGCTGAGAAGGCACCTATGCTGTTCAGTGACGGAGCGCAGAAGGCGGTCCTCAAAAACGTCGATCTGACTGCTGGTTTATTGGCAGGAATCGTCATGTTTTCATCTTCGCGGAGGCGCAGCGGGGCCTCGATCTCTTTTGAAAATTCTCGGCTTACAACTCTGAAGAAGGGCATGGCTGCCCTGTGGTTTGGCAACATCATTGCCACAGCCACTCTCGTAGCTACTGAGCTGAACCCAGCCTCAGGTATCCTCGTCATCGCCAATTCCTCCCAGGTGACTCAGGCGTTCCAGTACTTTGCCGGCTCGGAGGAGAACTCCTCCATTCAGCCTGCTGAGGTTACTGTCTCTGTGGCAGAGTCCGCCCTAGAGGGTGACATCGTCGCATACAATGGCAGCTCAATCTCTTGGAGCCTCACGGACCACTCCACTTGGACTGGTTCTGCCTACACTGCGGGCAAAGGAACCGCCACTTTTGCTGTGTCTCTTGATGAGACCTCCACCTGGACTCTGACTCGGGATGTCAGTGTGCAGAACTTTACTAACGCCGATGCAAACAACAAGAACATCCGTTCCAGGGGCTACAACATCTACTACAATCCGTCTGCCGCTTCCAACGTGTGGCTCAAATCCAAGACCGTCAGATTGCCTGGAGGTGGATATCTTAAGCCTCGCTCTCACTAGTAACTGCTCTGCGGGGGCGGACGTATGTGGTCTGCTTGTCTTGGGAAGGTCGTTTGGTGAATGAGATACTTGCAATTCGCTGCTAGTCAAGAACTGGATAATATCAGCCTCTATCATACTAGTCATTCCTTGATAGTCAATGTTTAGCCTCAACCGATACATCATCATGGAAGTACTATTTGCTACTAGCTTAGAAGCAAATCAACCTGCTCGCACTCTTCAATTCTCATTTCCCTCCAATAAGTCCTAGAATAATTGGTCAGTAGAGAGCACAGACCGTTCCAGGACAGACCGTTCCAGCCCTGTCTCATGCAGTCATTGTGGATATCCCTCCTCACCTACTCATCCTTATCTCACGAATCACCTCATAATACTGGCCGGTTGTATATCCTCCCTGGAACTATTTCCCACCAATTCTAAAACTAAAGGACTCTCCATAAGCAGCCCGTGCTAGCTTGAATTGGATCACTCGGATCATCTCTTTCGGTGCATGGGAAACAATTCTGATTCGTCCAAGCGGTATCCCGATGTCTCCCCCACTTCCCCGGACTGACCC